>MNCI01007629.1:216344-267177 GCA_015680685.1 Gnetum montanum
TACTTCTAACTCCTTATTACCTAACAAGGGAGAGCCGCCTCTTATTTATAGATATGACGGTGGACTGCGATATCGCGTACGCGATATCGCAGCCTATGCGAATCATGTATCATCAGAGTTCTATAAATTGATCCTTGATAATTGTTGTTGTATGCAAATTCTATTAAATGTAAGTAATTTTCCTGAGTCTTGGATATACTCTCAACATATATTCTTAAAATATATTTTAAAATCTTGTTAACTTGTTCAGTTTGACTATTGGGTTTAGGTTGGTAAGTTGTTCTAAAATTTAATTGAGTATTGAGTTCCTTGAAAATTTTTTAATAAAATTTACAAATAGATTTTGAATCTCAGTCATATGTGATTGATTTGAAACATCTATGTAAATAGAACATCCTCCATACAAACTTCTAGACTACTTCATTTGCGGTGTTGATATATTTTAAGGGTATGAAGTGAACATCCTTTTAATAATTGATCAAAAATCATTAAGGTTGAGTCATTCTCCTTCTTAGTTAGTGGAAATCCTATAATAAAGTCTATAGTTACATCTTCCCATTTCCATGTTGGGACTTCTAGTAGTTGAAGTAGGGTATTAGGTTTACTTTGTTTAGCTTTAATTCTCTAATGCATTGGATAATTTTTGATATATGTGCATATGTCATTCTTTATCCAAGGCTAAAAGTAAAACTTATGCCACATTACATAGCTTTTAACGTAATAAGAATGACATACATATGGAACTTCATGTACTTCACTAAGTAATTCTACCTCTAGGCTTCTTCTAGAATACATACTCTTTCACCCTACATTAGTAGTCCTTGGGGAAAAAGGTGATAACTAGATTAAGAGGTTATGATGGTCAAAATTCATTTGAAATAAGGATATTGTTTTATCTACTCCTTAATTTATTCTTCCATAGGGGTTATAACAATGCTAATCACTAGGTTCCACATTCAATTGAAGGCATCAACTACTACATCTTATTTTATAGAAATGTACTTAATCTCAAAATCATACTCTACAAGCATTTTCAGTCATTTGTGTTGTCTTGTATTTAAAATGAGTTGTCTCTTTAGGTATTTTAAAATTTTGTGGTTAGTTTTTAAAACAAATATTTTTCCACAAAGATGGTATGTGCAAACTTTTAAAGTGTGGATAATAGCTAATAATTCTAAATCATGAGTTCAATAATTTACCTTGGCTCCATGTAATTTATGAGATCCAAAACTTATCACCTTATCTTTTTGAGAAAGAACTACACTACTCCTCACTTTGCTAGCATCAGTAGATACTTTGAATGGTAGATCTGTATCTAGGATCGTCAAGATAGGGGATTTTTTTAAGAGCATCTTTGACTTTAGAAATGCTTCCATATCCTTTTCATCAACTTAAACACATGTTTTTCTTGCAAAAAATCAACAAAAGATGCTACTAAAGTAGAATAATATTTTATTAAATGATAATAAAATCTAGTTAAACAAAGAAAACTGCAAATTGCCATAGCATCTTTGGATATTGGCCAGTCTTTGACTACACTTACTTTGGATAAGTCTACTTGTAATTCTTGTTTTGATACAATATGACCTAGATATGATATCAATTTCCTTATGGAATTCGTACTTAATTTAGCTTTTGATTAATTTTGTTTCAAAATATCCAGAGTCATTTTCGAATGGTTGACATGTTTCTCTGTCATCTTGGAGTAGACTAATATATCATCCATATATACAATGACAAAAATATTATTCATGCGAACCATAAATGTTGTAGGTGCATTAGTTACTTCCAATGACATTACCATAAATTCATATAATTCATATCTTTTCCTAAAGGTATTTTTCTTGATATCTTTTTCCTTTATTCTTATCTTTTTTCCAAAAATGATGAAAAAAATCTAAGATACAAAAAAAGAATTTCCAAAAGAGTAATAAACTTAGAAGGTTGAGTCTCACTCCAAGGACAAGTAGAAAGCTATATCTCCGAGCTTGGATCTCATAGCATGCATTTTTCTCTAATGACCTAAGACTAATTCTATGTTTGCATCCATAGCCAAATCTTCTATGCAAGCTATAAGGCTTACGAAGCCAAAACTATCATGTCACTAGAAATTTTCCTATGCTTACCTAGACTCATTGGAAGATCTCCTTACTAGTTGGTAGTTACCCAAGGCATATGGCCAACATGATACATTAAAAGATAGTCTAGGAATCCAAAATAATTTGACTATAGGTACATTTGGAGACATGACTTAAGTGTGACTTAAACTGATAACATCTTGCCAGCAAATCCTTGTCATATAATTAGCTTGCAATTAAGCTACCTATCATTGGTAATATAATATTTAATGTTATAAAAAATCATATATAACCTTAATGATAGTGAAAGTTGGTTATCTAGTATGCATATAATAGATTATAGTTTTAATATCATCATCATCATCATCTTAGTCTTGTCCCAACAAAATGAGATTGACAAGATAATTTGAATACCATGTGAAAGAGATACTTTCTTTTATAATCCTAGGTTATAGGTTTGATTCTAGTGGATAATGTTTGAGCTATGGATTAAGAAAATTTGTAAAAATAATTTTGAAACTACTTTATCTAATAGATCCAATAGGGTAATAATGGATGTAAATAAAAATTTAGTTTCATTTATAATCCAATGAAATCATACTAATTTTAAGATTGAATGGACTAGTTAGCTTATTGTTTAACAATGATATGTTGTCAAGATATTTCTTATGTGAGTGGCATCATGATATTCCTTTATAGTTCTCCTAATATATCATGTTGAATATATGTACTTATATTTAAAGCTTAAAAAAATAATGAGTTGTTAGCCTTATGGTAAAATACTTGATTTGGAAGTTGTAAGTCATGGGTTTGATTCTAGTGGGTAATGATGAGTTCTATAATGTTCTAATTAGACTACACATCTTGGGATGTACCTATGTTTCACTTATTTTGGATTCCAACATCCCTTTTCCCTTTCCTCCCATTAAATCTTAAAAATATGTTAAAAGATGTAAGGTCAATTTCAATATTAATGCAATGAAGAGAAAAATTTATTAATTCTTGTTTAATAAATTAAAGATAAAAATATCTTATAAACTTAAAATAAAATCTCTTTCTTACCTCAAAAGATAAGTCATTTATCATTTCTACTAGCCTCTATTCATGATAGTTGGATTACATGAAATGAGACTTTTAGCCTTCATGGTCTAAATAAAATGAGAAGAAAAACTTTTGAAAAGTTGATTTCTAACGTTGATAATTTTTTAAAAGTTGACAATAATTTGCATCAAGCTTTTTCAAATATTTTTAGGAAGGATGAAAAATATATATTTCCTATTAATTCAAAAGTTACATATGAGATCATTACCAAGAATGATCTAATTCATAATAAATTTAATAAGGCCTAGAGAATAATGGAATTATTATTGTACTTTTAAATGATAAAAATGGAAGATATTTGGAAAGTCCCTACCGTTTCAAACATTAAATTCTTTTATTGTATTGTATCCATCAAGGGCTTCTGATTAGTCCTTATCTTTAGCATATGAGAATTGTTTTCCCTCAGTATCCTCTTTGTGAAAGTGAAGAATCATTTTTACATGGTTTTTTGAGTGTCAAATTACACATTATACTTGGAAATGTACATATAAAATGTGAAACTTTCAACCAAGCATCAAGGATATTATTTTTAGCTATGCACTAGGATTTGTGAATCTTGAAATATTTTCATGTACAATGCGTACTGGAAGAAAAAGTGTAACCAGAAGCATATTAGATTCTCAATGGATACTTTTCATTTGAATTAAATAAAAAAATAATAGTTAATAAATTTAAAATTTTTAATAAATAAATAAAAATATAATTTAAATATTTTATTATATTTTAATTTTCATCCCCAATTATGAACTTGTACTCAATCTTTGCATATATTCATGTACCCAAATGCTTTTTGAATCATGAATCTTCGATTCCCACTTCTAACAGTCAAATTCATTTGATGCATAGATTTGTAATGATCAACCTATTTTGTTTACTTTCTTTCTTTATATTTGGAAGTGCCTTTGGCTGGTTGTTATTTATTCTACTTGGAAACTTCATTGTACACTTATTTTCTAGTAATGAAAGCATAACTATGATATTTCTTTAGGAGTTAAAGATCATATTCTTAAAGATATTGCTTTTTGGTTATAGCTTAAAGTAGAAAAGCTTCTAGTCAAGGCTAAACAATTAATTCATTTCCAGTAATATTAATTCCTTTTGATTTTATGGGCTTAAGTTGGAAAATCTATAAGCTTCTATTACATTTTTTTTTTGTTTTTGATTGTTGCTTTCATTTTTCTTTAGAAAGAATATTTTTATTCTCTTTACAAGAAATCCTTTTGTAACTAAACACCCATAAGGACGCATTTAAACAAAGGCAAGGCCTATTCCTTTTCCTACCCTAGGAGAGAGATTTTTAAGAAATGGTTGTAAGGATGAAACCTAGAAAAATATCTCCAAAACCAGTGGGCCTTTTCTTTATTCTTTCTATTCTAAGTTAATGATCTAATATATTTTGAATTTTTTTAAAAAAACTTTTATTCATTTTTTAGGTTCCAACACATCATTTCCCCTCATTTTATTGAATATGAACTGTCAATGGTAGATGACTTAAGTAGTTAACTCATTATCTTGTTAGGCAATATGTTGCTGATTTGAGTTATACTTAAGGCATCAATGTTTTCCTTTATTTTTATGCTAAAGTATCATGTTGACTATACGTTTCAGGATGTACTTATAGTTATTCTTTTGAGTTCCAATACCCCTTCCACATTTTATTACATATGAATTAACAGAAGTTAAAATTTTATGGAAAGTTAAAGAATTTATAAAAATAAATTTTTTATAAGGAATTATTTCAAATATGAAAATTGAAGAAGATATTTAATAATTCAAAAAAATTATTATCATCATCATTCTAGCCTTGACCCAACAAACTAAGGTCAACTATATGATTTTTTTTTAATTCACCTCTATGAAGAGCTAAATCTTTGCTTTGCAATTACTTCAAATCATCTTTTATCATTTATTCTTATATTTATTTTGTCCTTTCTTTCATCAATTTTTCAAGAATAATGATATAGCAACCTTTTTTTTATAAGCTCATTATTTGATATTTTTGGCACATGCTCAAACCATTTAATATGTAACAACTTTTATTTTTAATCTCCTAACCTTTTCTTTCTAATATGATCAAACTTATCTTAAGAGTTTTTTTTTAATTCTTGGTCCATAGCTATTGAGATACCTTTTGTTTAATTGTCATAATCTCATATGTCTTCTATTATGCTTCTAGAGGATTTGATCTCATAACCTTGTCATAAATATTTTGATGGAGTTCTATATTTTTATAAATATTGGATTCATTTTATAAATCTTTTATTTAAACTATGTTTCTATAAATTATGAATAATTTTAATAAATAATATTATTTTAATTCTTAATTTTTCAAATTCTTACTATATTTTTTAAAATAATATTTTATTAAGCTTTTTGAAATTATATTGGGAAATTACTGATTTCTTGTTATTTCCTTGCTAAGAATAGATTGATAGGATGATGGCACATGTTGTGAACTAACATATGGATATTTTGGAGAAGTATTATCTTTTTCAAATAACTTGCTTAAGCTTTATACCATTTCTTCTATAAAGAAAACTTGGGATTTCTAATATAACTTTTGGCTAGATTTTCTAATTATTTAGGAATTTATTGATAGGTATTCTATTATGAAACACTATTTCTAAATTGACTTGGAAACCCTACGATTGTGTTTTACATGCAATATTTATCCATTCTTTCTAGTTAATCTTTCTTATTAGTGATATCAATATTGTATTGATGCTTCAATAGATCTAATCTTGGGTGTTGTAGGTTTTCAAGTTCATGGTGCTTCCTTTTTTGAATTCATTATGTTTTTCATATAAATTTGCTATAATATTCATGCACTTATGGTTCCTATTGTATAATCATTTTTATGTTACTATGCTAAGTAATTCCACCTTGGTTTCATCTTCAAATTATCCATTCTCTATTTTTCGTGACATGTTCTTGGTGGAATTTCACACCACCATGACTCGTGATGATAGCACCACAACTCATAATGAAAATATAGTAATTCATAGTGAGGTGCCAATGAAAACCATGAGTCATGACAAGCTCATGGCTTTGACCATGATGAGCGGTCTTCCAATGGACCTTAATCCTAAGTCATGGTATGCATTTTCCTGATTGTGGCTTTTAGCATAACTTATGGTGAGGTTTTGATTTATACCACAACCTAACTATAGGTTGTGATCTAGTAGAATATATGATGGTAATTTCTATAGTTGGTGATGGCTTCATTACCTTCACCATGACCCAATTACAAGTTGTGATTAATCTCTTGTTCATGACCATGAGATATGGTCAACTCATGGTCTTATGAATTTACTTGTGTTTTTTTATTCTTTCGCTTTTTAGTCCTCCTGATCTTCCTAATGTATCTAGATCACTTGATAGGACTTGTAGGGAGTTTAGTAGGATCTAGTCTTCCTTATGTCATATGTGTTTGATGCCTAAGTTTATGACATACTCTAATTCTTGTAGTCTTTGGTAACTCAATTGATGAATTCTCTAAAGTTTGACCTTTTGATTAATGATTTTTTGGATCAATTATTAGAAATTCTAGAGTACTTAGATTAACCTCTAGTATATCACCAATGTTACCTATGATTGTACCCTAGGTTTTTTTTGGCTTGTTTGTTAATAAGTAGGTATTTGGAGGGTAGGTTTGGTTGCCATACTTGACCCACATCGCCTAGGATTTTGCATAAGATATGATAATAGAAAATCATTATGGGGAAACTAATTTGCCAATAGTGTCTAGTCACATCATTTGAGATTATTCATGAGGTGGATTTTTTTTATTTTATAATTCAAAATAATAGGGATAGGTAAACCATAAGGATTATTTCTAGAGTTGATTCATCCAAGATTAGGTAAGGCTTAATTAACTAGTCCTTAAGGAGGATTGTTTATAGCATCCAAGATAGGTGAGTTCTTTGTGGACTAACTAGGGATGATCAATTTCTAGGGCAATCTCAAGTAATATATTGTCTTAACATTTTGTATGACATCATGATCTTACTATTGATTATGACTTCTAATCTCATGGATCTTGAGATGATTTCTTATGTAGCATGTGGCCCCATCCTATAGCTTGTTTTAAATGTACCAAGGTCATTGGTGTTAAATATTTGATATATTCTAACAAGCTTAACATGGTAACATTGTGATATTTGTATATACCATCATAGCGTACAATACTATCATGGTGTTGATGCATTATGCTACTTATTAATTAAAGCTTATTATAAGTAATTTTATTATTTATGTATCTTAGTTAATATTAATTACTCATCATGTCTATTTATTTTGGTAACATGACTGTTTCTAATATATGTGTTGATTCTAATTCATTCATGCAATCCAACAGAAATAGTGGAATATTATGTATTAACTTCCATATCTATTTTATATTTAAATGTTCAAATATAGCTTAAATACTTAACATTATAGCTATTGTAGTATACATAGCGTGTTACAATTTAAATATGTTCTTTGCTTACAAAAGTCATCAATTATTTCTAGTTTCCTTTGACCTAGTAATCTAAACATCATAAAACTTAACATGATATCAAAGCTTGGTTTTGATGACTAATGAATAGCAGAGAATTGTAATACATAACCATTCAAGTCACAAGCATTGACATGTGACTAGATTGTAATCCATGGATAGAGAATGTAAATATAGTAGTGAGTAGATAATAAGTTCATGATCATTGTCTTCTTATTTAGAGGCAGTGAAGTGCAAAATATATGGTTTAACTCTTAGTAAGATATATGATTAGTTGATATTGTTTTGACTCTAAGTGTGCTAATAATAAACATAGTGAAAATAAATATTAATTCTATCAACTAATAACCATGTTTATTACCAAGTAACTTTACCACTAAGCGAATCAAATAAAGTCACTGTTAGATTATCAAACAACTACACTTTATGCTTGAAACTAGTTATACTTATTCCAGTTATATTAACAAACATAGGAATAGTAAATGACTTAGGAAATATAAATAACAAAGTAAAAGTAAACAACATTTAAATGTAAATCTATTCTATATGTAATGCTGCAATGATGAAGAACAATCTTGATCTCTATTATTGTTCTTGAATTATATTTAGGAACAATCCACTTGAAGAAAATGTTCTACAAATATAATTCATCATAAATAAGGTCTTGGCAACTCACTCTAAGTTCACAAAAATAAACTAGAATAATTTTGCTAAGGGTTAGAAAAATGTGTGCTTTGATACCACAGTGGGCTCATATTTATAGGCATAACCATTGCCCACTAGATCATATCTATGACATCATATATTAAGCTATGATATTGCATTTATGATATTATAGACAACATATCATAGTGAACAACATTAAAAATTTTATCATACCCCCACAAATAACTAAAAACTAATTCTCGAGTTCAAACAAAAGGAGGATAGAGTCATTACAAACTTGTGGGATTACATAGACTCAATAATCTAACATATATATATATATATATATATGACTAACTACTAACTCTGAATGTTGCATCTTTATTCGTGTCATGTTACAAAATTATCACGTAGAGAATAATTGAGGTTTGATGTAGTCTCTTAAGTTACCATGGTGGTGACTTCTTCATCGGTTCTTGTCCTTGATCTTCCCACCTCTTGAATTAATATTTATTCAGTAGTATTCTTAGCTTTTCTTTTTTAGTCATAGAATCATACATAGTCCACCCAACCTTGATAATGTTCTCTACTATTAATACTTCTCAAGGACATGGAAATTCTAAAAATGTTTGATTGGCCTTAACATATTGTGCTAAAAATTGTGTTCATTTCACATCAAAATCCTTGGCCATTTTCTATAACTCCTAATAGCTTTTCATTCTTCTAGCTAGGTCTACTGCTATATCTTTTTGATCTTGGTAAGTTATGTTGACTACATGAAGCTTAGAGTTTGCAATGTGGAACTTTTACTATGCATCCTTTTTATCTATAAACTCCTTTTCATACATGAAATACATGGTATTCAATTGTTAGTCCAATTCTATTCTTGGTCTACCTATTTTTAACATGGTTAAGTTATCATAGCGTAGATTTTCTAATTCTATGTACTTTATCAAATCTTCAACTATAGTCCTTCATTTTTGAGTTTTTCTTAATGGACCAAAAAGAGACTGGTCCAGGATAGATTACCAAGCAGGTAGTTGCTAGGTGATGGAACTAATCTTGGCTCTAGTCATTTGTATCTCCTTTTCATTGATTTTCTTATACATGCCCAATTGATCTTTGAAGTATTCTTTGAGCCTTTCATGCTTTTTAGTTTGATTTTGCCATGTGTTGATATCAATAGTTGATTTTTATCTAACTACATGCACTTCTTCCATTGATAAGATTCTAATCTCTTATACTAATTGTCGCATGTCCAAGTTGAATCTAACAAATTATTCTCTTAACTAATGAATATTTTCCTCAAGCATATTTTTTCTTCCTTTACATTTGTCAACTTGAGACTCTACAGTAATTCTTTTATTTTCTTCTTGTAGTGTAGAAATTGCTTTTTCATGAGCATATGTTTGGGCTTTTGCAACTAAAGAAGTTAATATCACCTTCTCCCTTTCTATTTTTAACTACTTTTTCTTAGTCATCATTTGGTCAACTTTATTATTTCTAAATTACAATAACTAATCAAGGGTAATATATTATGCAAAGTATTGTCTTTTAGCTTTTAATGTAGCTAGTTTCTCTTCTAGCCTCTACACATTAGTTTTAGCATGTTGCATATTTATTTTAGCTATGAATAATTTTCTTTTTATAGAAATTAACTTTGATTGGACTGTAGTGATATTACTAGGGATATACAAAATATTTCACATAACTTGTTATGTCTATAGTAGTCTTTCTAAAGAATCTTTGTACTTTGTAGGGGACATGATTTCTTTTCCTAATGTTCTAGCCAAGGTTTGAACATCTTTAGTTTTAGAAATATTTGTTGTGACACAACAAAAATGTTAAATGATACATTGATATGATTTATAATTACCTTTGCTACTTCTATTACATCTTAGTATTGCATAATCACTATAGTAGCTCCTTCTCCTATTTCTAACATCACCTAGAAGGATGCAACGTTCTATGAAATTTTTTGTGTCCATTCATCATTTTCATTTGCCTACAAAGACACATGATCATTTGTTGGTCCTCTTGATACTACATGTTTACTAGGATTATCTCTTACTCTATACATGCTTGATACTTCCTTAGTACCCTAAATTATTATTTCTGTAGTTTGTTAAAGATGGCTCATAAAAGGTCTATAATATGATGATTGTTCTATAAGAATACTATGTCCTACCCATTCTATGGCTAGAGTTAATCCACTAAGTCATACTTGCTTTGTTTCTATGATTAGAATGTTTGTTGCTAGTGTTTTTTCCATTATAGTCATAGTGTCCACTAGTTTTTTAACTTGATCTTTCTTAGATAGCACTAGCTTAGGAATTTCTACATAAGATGCATTTGGGGCTTTATGTAGAACATCATTAGTATATAACAAAATACTTAGTTACTTGCATAATTTTCTATAAGAGTTTATTTCCCTATCTTTTTTCCTTAAACCTTCTTTATATTTATAAAAATAATAAGGGTGTTATATTTATCTAAAAATTTCTCATTTAAATGATACTTCCTTTGGTAGCATATGTAGAGATTCTATTAAGTTTCTTGGTAGGAATGATGTGATATGTCCCTACCTTGAAATAGATTTTTCTAGCTATGAACAATCAATTATATTATTTTTCAATTTTTCTATATGTCTTCTCTAACCATAAGTTTCTAGCATCCATGTTAGACCTTGTAGAGATCTGAGTATTGTTGGCTTTGACATTTGGTAGATTCAATACTCTAGCGATGACCTTAACTAAATAAGGCACCTTCTCACTCCTTCAGTCTTCACAATTGCATCATCTTGTTGATTGTGCTAAAATTGATAAACCCCTTCTAACTACCATTAATCATTGCTTGATATGAGAGGTCAAAAGAATGATACTTGTAATTATTCACATACCTCTGCAAGTGTGAAATCCATGAAGGGGCTTAAGTTTAATTTCACTATAATAGTGGACCTGATAGATTGTTCTTGAATTATTTGTAAACATTCATTTGGGGGTATGAGATGTTGTCCTTGCTTTGGAGTAGGTAGTGCTTCAACCTTTACTCAAACTGATTACCATGTTGCTATGGGTTGTTGAATGGAATAAGATTGTGCTTCGTGTTCCATGATAGAAGTTTGATATCTTCTCCATCCTTTACCTATTTCTTTAGTCCTCTTTTCTCTAGGTTGTGATAGTTCTCCTACTTTGGGTATCCTTTTTGTGGCATCTATAATCAAAATAAATCTTAGAATTACCTTAAAAATTACAAATTTTTTTAATGGTTTGTAACCTTTCATTGGATTTTGGGTTTTGATGAGAAATTTCATACATCATTGATCTTATTTTAATTTGGGTTATAGAGTTCAAAAATTCATTAATTTAGAAAAATCCCTATTTTGAAAAAAAAAACCTTAATTAAATAGTTTTTCTAGTGATTGAAAATAATTTTAACTTTCATGACTTGTCAATATCCTTAATTTATATTAAAAATATCAAAATGATTAATTAGAGAGAAATTTTTATTTTATTGGTTTAAATTGGATCAAAATCATGTCATTCTACTTATTGTTTATAATACTTACCCTTAATTAATCTTTTAGGCATTAGAAAAAATTCATATAGGATGCAAAATCATGCACAAATGCTTTCCTCCATGACTAATATGCTTTCCTTGGGAGCAAAATGATTCAAAAATGGATCAAATTGAATGTATGGTGAGGAAGATATGTGGCTTGGAAGGTTCTTCGATGAAAGAAAATTACATGAAATCCTCTTACATAAAATGATAGAAATGAAAATCCCTAATAATCTCAGATATTTTTAGTTTTTATATGCATGATATCATTCATTAATGCAATATTGTATGAGATGTGATATTATATCTACGATATCACCCTTAAAATTTTTAAATTTTTTTTTGAATTTTGATGGAAAAACTTGATAAATTGAGTAGCTTGGGAAGTGTTAAGATAATCCAAAAGGGTTCTTGGTCATAGATAAGGCCTTTAATATGATATTTTGATGTCAAAAGGATATTAGGTAAGAAGTTCAAGTGAGGTAAATCATTTAAAGTTTAGGGAGTGATTAGATCAACAATTGCTAAGTTTATGAATGAATATGAATATGTAGGGAAGTAATGATGATTGCCAAAGTATATAGTAGGTACAAGATAATGTGGGGTTAGATGTTAAGTATGAAACAAAAGAGTTATATAAGTGGATTCTCCCCAAAGAAGGCTCGTGCCCTTAATTCCCTTGTATAACCACACATACAAGTATCTATGGGAACTCAGGAAGTTAAATGTAAATCATACTTATTTTTCAAAACACACATGTTAGTATTGCCCTAATAAGAAATTGACACTATGATATACAAAATTATTAAATTATAATTATATATTATAGCGAGGTGGAATGGTAGTAGCAGGGACTATAAAAAATAGGATATGAAGTGTCTTACCATATGCATAATGAATTCTATATGTAGTGCATGGTTAAAGTGATCATTATGCTATCCATCCAAGATTTAAACCAAGTCCACACCACTTACTAGTAACATCACATAGTATCATTCCAAAACTTACAATCATAAGATGATTATAACTACAAGAAATATCACGACTTGATAATTAAGAACAAGGAAGAAATTTATTAATTAAGTAGTTTATTTGAAGAAGACTTGGTCATGTGATAGAGCAATGCCTTTAGGCATGGGTAACATGTCTTTTTAGTGGAATCCCTAGAAATTTTTATTATATGTATTTATTATTTAATCACTCTATCAATCTTACCAAAGGATTGCCTTTAGGCATGGGTAACATGTCTTTCCAATGATATGAAAATGTGTCACTTATTTTAGAACATGATTTCATTTTGCATTAGAACAAAAGTAAATGATATAACTTGACAGTGTAATAAGACTCATAGAAGTAGCTTTAGAGAATCTACAAATCCCCTTGATGGCATACCATTTTCATTCCTACTTAGTTCTTCTTCTTTCCATCAAAGCATAATGATCACAAGTTTATTTTAGTTTTATTATGATGAGAATATCATTATGCTCATGGTAAGAACCTCTTATTATTGGAATTGAGTGGATGGATGATGTGGCCTTACTATATAAATAATTAGTGCTTTAATGATTTGATAACATAGAGTGAAATATTTATTGTTTCAACTATATCTTGCTTATTACTTGATACCTTATTAGAAAGATTAACAAAAATATGTACATTAAGAATGGAAAAATTATATTAAAAATCAAAGATGTATAACAATAGGAAAATGTATAAATAACTTGAAACATATTTAAAAATTAAAAAAATGAGAATAATTGTGAAAAGCTTAAATAATAATCAAGATATTAAAAAATCAAAAGAACTCCAAAAATTTAGAAAAATAGTAAGAAATTATAAAAAATGTAAAAGGATTGCATAGTGATGAGCGTCAAAGTGTCACATCAATGAATCCCTGTTGGTGCAGCCTCGTCGATAGGCCCCCATCGATGGGGCCCTATTGATGTGAGGTTGCCTTGTTGACGGGGCCACATCAATGTAGCATTTGCTATGTCTACAGGGTCTCATTGATGTAGCCCTATAATAAAAACTATAAATACGAGCTCATAGTCATGTTTATGGGGATATCAAGTCATAGTAGTAGTAAAGCTCTTGCAGTTTTTCCATTTGAAAGTTAGAATATTTCTCTGAGTGCCCATAGCAAAAGTTAGAAACTATAGTGATCTTTTTTTAAGCATTATTGTACCTAAACCACACTAGTGTGTACATCAATAAAGATGAGCCTTTTGATCAAACCTTGCAGCACTTAGAATATATTAATGATTTATTTATGCATTCATTATTTTCATTAAATATGCAATTAATTAAGCTATATTAAGCTAAATCAGACTTTAAGCGATTAGTTAATTATTTAAGCTAAATAGATTAAACACATAAGTACAATCACTTCGAGTGTAAACACATATTCACTTGGTAATCCCAGTAGCATTATTGCTTGGTGTGCCCAATGGCATAGCTCTTGGTAACCCAGCTATGGATACGTGGATTCAGGATGTGTATAGAAAGTGGAACTGAATGCTTATGTTAGAACTAGTTAGAGACTTGTTAAGTAGTTAAATTAAATTAGTTATTAAATTACTTCATCTCTCTACTTTAAGAACCAAGGAATATAAAACATAAAACAATAAAAATCATATGCCTTGATTACACTTAACCATACCTCCATACATCACAAGTGTAATTGGGAAGACAATGAATCACCATTAGGGCAAGGTTCAGTTCCTAGATGGCTAGTGTATTGGAAGACATAGAATCCATAGAATTTGACTAGTTCATGCATGAACACTTTGTGATTTATACGGTTGAGCATAGGGATACCTTCATTGCTCATCATTGGTGCCATTGCTAGGGATTCTTTTTGTTTGAAACATGTGCTATATAGGATTAGTCAACATCATTAACATCATTGGACAAACCCAAGGTCAACATCACTCTCATAGAAAATATAATTATATATGCACACTGATATTCTATTTGTTTGCAAAATGTATTTTTCTCTTAAGCATGACAATGTTAAACAATTGATCACTCAACAGTGCAAGGTGGTATATACTCATCTAGATGACTATGTTCCTAATTTCACCTTCATCCTACATCAGGATGAACAATTGAGATGGTGTGACATGGAAGGCAACATTGTAATGCCTCCCGATTGATCTGTGCTTGTGATGCTACTTCAAACTCTTATGAAGTTAGGCATCCACAATCTTCAAGAGGAGTACGTTGTGCATGATTACAACTACTAGGACTACTGTCCCACTAAAACACAATGCTAAAGAGATTAATACCAAGAGAAGCAACATGAGTTGGTGAAGGGAAAATGGTTCATTAATCCCTTGTTCTTGCTAAACCAAGATGACAATGAGGATCCTTTCTCTAGGGGATTTTAGCATGAAAATTCTCTATCCCTTGTTACTAGTGATGGGGGTGTGAACCTAAATCTACATTCCATTATTAACAAACTAGGTTCAAGAAAATATGGCAATCAAGGTAGGGGCTTAGGCAAGCATCAAGATGATAAGAAACCTAATGAACATGGCCATGAAAACCAAATGGAAGTTGGTGGATACCATGGTAGTGTCAATCCTCCTCCCTCTTCATCCTCTTCATTTACATCTTCTTCTTCCTCTTCTTCTAGTTCTAAAAAAACATCGTAGAAGGAACAATCATGATGGATGTGAGTAGCAAAACAATAATACTAACCACCATGCCCACAATAATCGAAGGGGTAACAAAGGACATCATTAGAGACAACAAACTAATGCTAATGATGAGCCTTTACTAGAAACTTAAAGCATGCTTAACATTGTAGATGTAGTTAAGATCCCAACTAAGCATGTGAAAGATAGTTAGATCAAGTGCTTAGACATGAAAAATATTCCAAGATTTGAGGGGGGATATAACTCTAATTTACAAAACCATCTACAAGCCTTTCATGATGCCTATGCCTTACAAAACATAGAGAACGACTAGCACAAATTGAAGCTATTCCCCAGGATACTCATCAAAGAGGCAAAAAGCTAGTACTGGTCCTTGGAACTAGAATTTATTTTCTAATGGAGTATAATGCTTAAGATATTCAATGATAAATACCAGACGTACTCCAGAGTGCCCAATCTAAGAAGGCAAATCCAAAGCTGGAAACATGGAACACATGAACCCTTGGATACCACAATGGATAGATATTATTTCTCTCTTACATTGATGTCTTGGCCATGGTTATTCTTAGAGGGAACAACTATACCACATTATAGATGGGCTCAGAGTAGAAACTAGAAGAACTCTTGGGGTTTATGCTTAGGGGTGATTGTCTGAACTAAGAGCTCATTAGATACAAAGGCTAATAGAGCAGGTAGTAAAAGAAGAAGGTGAATTACAAAAAAGAAAAAGTGCAGAAGAATATAATAGGGATCCTTCCATTAGAAAAAGGAAGGTCTAATTCTATGACAAGGAGGAGTCACCACTCGATGAGGTGGTAAACAAGAAAACCTTGCTGATCCAAAAATTTGTTTATGATATTTTGGTAAAGGTTGATAAAATAGGGACTCTTTGGATGAAAAAAATTTAAACTTCTATGAAGATTGCTGAAGAATCCAAAGAGTAAAATAGTAATTGTAACGATAGGAGGTAGAAAGAAGCTGAATGTACCTATTAAAGAGGTAAGGGAAAAGCTGCTATAGTAAAAGAACTTATGGAGCTAGACTCTAATAATGATGGTAGATGTGACATCTGCCAATATGAACATCCTAAGGGATGTTGATCCATTATGTCACACTTACAAGAGTCTTGGGTATATGTTTTAAATCCATGACTAGCAAGAAGGAAAGCACCTAGAAGGTTGCCTTATCCTTAGGGTAATCCAAGGCAATTTCACTAGTAATAAAAAGCTTACTATCCAAGTGGAGCTTTGTCACAACTAAAAGAGCAATACTAGCAATGGTAGCAGTCATAATCATGGGGAATGCCATCACTAAGACAGCAGTACCCTTATAGGCAATCAGATCCATATGAATACTATGTTTAGCAACCTATTTCTCCATGAAGTTCTACTATTCATGCCTCGTTCTAACATCACTCTTACCCTCCAAAGTACCATCAAACTCATTCACCATCTACTTAAGGGAAGCATCCATATCCATACCACCCTCCACATCTGTCTACACACATTCCTTTGCTCTCAACCTAGTTACCTCCTACTCTATCCATGCAAGGAAAAATTCCCCCATAGCCACAATAATGAAATGCTACAAGGGCTGTAAATTTACAACTAGCCTTCTAGCTGAGTGGTTCAGACAATCAATCCAAGAAATGGCCATTTTTTTGACCCAAAAATCCTCCCAAACTGTCACAACCTAATGTTGTTGGTCGCCTTGTATCTCTAGCACCCTCATCCTCTACATCAAACAAATTTAAGAGCCCTTCAAACCAAATGCTACCTCAAATCCACATTGTGATGTTAACTCATGTTATCTTTGATTGGATCAAGGTTGGAAACNGATCCACATTGTGATGTTAACTCATGCTATCTTTGATTGGATCAAGGTTGGCAACCTTTTCATGAAAATATTTGACCCAAAAATTCCTATTATTTACTTATAGATTATTAGACATATGCCATGAAAGGCTCTTCTTGATTCTGGTTTCAATGTCAATCTCATCTCTTATGATACATAAAAGGCTTGGAACCTACCACCTCTTAAGAAGAGAAATACCCATTTGGAATTGGTAGGCCAGTTAATGATTATCCCTTTGGGGTTAGTGGAGGATATCATAACCATAGTTTGTGGATAGTCCTATCCTTTTGATTTTCTAGTGATGAAGGTTGAAAACTACAAAGGCAACTTCCCTATCACTATGAGATGTGCATGGTTGAGCATTATTGGTGCATGAATGAGCATTAGGGACCTCTCCTTGGAAATCTCCATGGAAAATAAATTTGGATGGCTTGAGAAGAAGTGAGTTCCATGCATCATGTATAGCGATAATAAGTGCAATTATGTGTAGAAAATTTGGTCCATTAAAAGTACATTCCATAAAGCATGTAATCAATGTGCACATAAAATTGATATTCAAAGGTGCCTATATGCAATAGCCACAAACCAAGAGGGTATCCAATGGCTAACAGTTAACTCTAATAGCAGCACATTATGCATGGAATCCTCTAAGAGCCTAGCATGTGCTTAGGTATGAATGAACTTAAGCAAGTTCATCACCAACTCTTTGATGATGAAGCTAACGATACTTTTTGGGAAGAGTTGAAAATCCATGATAATTTTAAGCAAGAGCCCTAGAGTTAAAAACTCTACTAGTCAACATGGAGCATGCATTTATAAAAAATTAGTAAGCTAGTCATAGTCAATGCAAATCTTATTCCCAAACAAAAATACAAGTTGTTGGGGGTGATAAAAAAATGGACAATAATATTTGCTTGGCCATATTCTAAACTAACTAGAATTGATCTAAGGATATGCCAACATCGTCTATACACTAACCTAGCCATGAAGCTAAGAAGGTAGTTGTAGAGGTGATTGAACCCCAAGTTGAAGTAGATCATCAAGGAGGAAATAAAATAACTCCTCAAGACAGGGTTCATCTATCCCATTGCAGATAGTGAGTGGGTTATCCCACTTGTAATTGTGCTAAAGAAATGTGGTAAGTCGCAGGTCTGCATCAATGTTAGGCTATTGAATATGGCAACATTTAAAGATCATTTTCTATTGCCATTTATGGACCAAGCATTGGACACTATATTTGGACATTACTATTATAGCATCTTGGATGGTTATAATGGCTATAACTAAATCTAGATTGTGCTATAAGATCAACCAAAAATAACATTCATAAGTCCCTAAGAGATTTTTACATATTGCAAGATTCCATTCGGTCTTTGTAATTCCCCTGTAACATTTCAATACTTGATCCTTAATATTTTTCAATTGAAGATTGGTAGCGGGGTAGAAGTATTTATGGATGACTTCTCTACCTATGGGGCTACATTTGAGCAAGCCCTGGACCACCTTGATCAAGTACTAAAAAGATGTGTCCAAAATAATCTTAGGCTTAACTAGTAGAAAAGTCATTTAATGGTCTAGGAAGGCATAGTTCTAGGGCACAAAATTACTTAGGTAGGGATTGAAGTAGACTTAGAAAAGATAAGGGTCATCCAAGAAATTACATATTAACAAGAGACAATCAAACATGTCTGATCATTCCTTGAACACACTAGCTACTACCTATGATTCAAAGAGAATTTCTCTAAGATCGCAAAGTTGTTGGTTGAGCTTACAAAGAAAGATGCTCCATTCATCTGGACCAAGGAGTGTGAACATGCATTCCAACAACTACAGGATAAACTCATAGAAAATCCAATTCTACAAGCACCAGATTGGTCTAGACCATTTCACATAATGAAAAATGCATCTAATTATGCCTTGGGAGCAATGCTTATGTAGTTGGATGATAAGAAATGTGCATATTACATCCACTGTGTAAGCTAAAGCATTATGGGTGCATAGTTAAATTACATCATAATTAAGAAAGAAGTAATGGTAGTGGTGTGTGCTCTTAAAAATTTCAGGCACTATGTGCTTGGCTATAAGATGTTTGTGCACACATATCACAATGCCATCTACTTTCTAATGAACAAGCTAATGGTGAGCCCCCATATCATATGGTGGCTAGTGATCTTACAAGAATTTAATTTCACAATAGTAGATTGAAGGGGGACTGAGAATGTGGTCTCTAATCATCTCTCTTAGTTAAGATGGGATAACAAAGAGGAGGAGAGCCTGCTCTTTGATCAATCTCTAGATGAACTCCTCTTTACAAGAGTAATAAATGAGAAATGCCCACCGAACCAAAATGGTATGATAGCATTCTCACTTACCTTCTTACTTAGGAGATGCCACAAGATTTGGACTTTAAGAAGAAACAAAAATTTCTTCATTAGGCTAAGTACTTCATGGAAATTAATGGACATCTTTACAAGGTGTGTGCCAATGGCTTGGTTTGTTGGTGTGTCCTTGATGCAGACTAATTACACATTGTTGAGGATCATCTCTCTCAGTTAAGATGGGATAATAAAGAGGAGGAGAGTTCACTCTTTTATCAATCTTCAGATGAACTTCTCTTTACAAGAGTAATAAATGACCAAGTGCCCACTGAACCAAAATGGTATGATAGCATCCTCACTTACCTTCTCACTTAGGAGATGCCACAAGATCTAGAATTTAGGAAGAAACAACAGTTTCTCCATTAGGCTAAGTACTTCATGGAAATTAATGGACATATTTACAAGGTGTGTGCCAATGGCTTAGTTCATTGATGTGTCTTTGATGCAGACTAATTACACATTCTTGAGGATGCTCATGAAAGCTCCTATGGAGCCCACTATGCTAGGACATGCGTGACCATAAAAATCCTGATGCTAGGATACTATTGGCCTACAATCTTTAGGAATGCCCACTAATTTATCTGACCTTGAGGGTGCTATCAATGAGATGGTGGGATGACCACTCAAATGAGGGGTCCTCAACAATGGATTCAACCACTAGAGCCCTTTGACATATGGGGCATAGACTTCATGGGTCCCATCACACCCATGTTTAATGGAAAGGCATATATCGTTGTAGTAGTTAACTACTGCACTAAATGGGTAGAAGTAGCAGCCGTCACTAACTATACATCATCCACTACTACTAAATTTGTACAACAAAATGTTGTAAATAGGTTCGGGATGCCACATGCACTGATTTCAAACAATGGAGCTCATTTTATAGGTGCCACTTTTTGAAAATTTATGCAATGCTTAGGGGTAAAACATAAATTAACACCTTATTACCCCCAAGCCAATATTCAAGCAAAGGTAACTAACAGGGAGATTACAAAGATTCTAATAATAACTATTAGCAAATATAGGAAATATTGGAGCACAAAACTCAACGATGCCTTTTGGGCCTACTAGTCAACATGAAAACTCCTTATTGGCTACTCTCCCTATGGGCTAGTCTATGGAAAACTTCCAATGTTTCTAATTCAATCCAAGCTTTGTACACTCTCAATAGCCTATGATCTGAATATTGACCTAAGTCTAGCACAAAAAGAAAAATTGATCAACCTAAATGTGCTATATGAAAATTGATTAGTGGCCCTATCTTCGAATGAAGTGCACAAAGCATTCAACAAGCTACATCATGACCTTAGAATATGGAATGTAAAATTTCAACCTAGAGATAAGGTTCTCTACTAGAACCCCACACAGATACCCCAAAAAAAAGTTTCAAACATTATGGAAGGGACCTTATATAATTGACAAAACCTTTCCCTCTAGGACCATGTTAATCTACAAACCTGAGAACCAAAATAAAAAGGAACTGGTCAACATCCAATAATTAAAGCCTTTCCATGAGTCCAAGAAAGCCAATGCAACAAATACCTCAATGGATGGACAACCACACCTAATTTTTTGGATCTCCTCCTTTCAACTTAGTTATGGGGGAGATGACCATCCATGCTAATAATCCATATGGATCTTCAATTTTTCTATTTTTTGTATTTCATGTTTTTGATTTTGTAAGTTATTTATTTTACAACTTTTTGACGTTAAAATTTTTTCCTATTTTTACATCATTTTTTGTTTTACACCATTGTTAGTATGTTTAAATATTTCTTGAATATTTAACACTTTCTTATATATTTTACTTTGTTTTGTTTAAGTGTGATTTTCAGATTTTTGCTAATAAATGTGTTTTGTGCCAATAGGACACAATGGTGCTATAGCTGCTACGAATGGTGGTTTGTGCTTAATGTTTTGTTTGCTAATGTATAGTTTCTATTTTTAAATTTTTGTATCGATGGCTAAGTCATGGTTTCTTTTTCATGGAATAGGAAATGAGTCCACAACATCCACCCATTCACAAACTCTATGGTTTTCCTTGTTTTAGAAGTTTATGATCCCTTTCATTAAATAAACTTTTAATACATTACTGACCTTGGAAATTTATGGACTTGGAAAGGATTCAAAGGTTTGTATATGGTGTGACTTCAAGGGAACTCAATACTCTTTGTACTCTTCTACTTACTTAAGTGCTTGAGTGTTTCCATAATCTTCTTGCCATTTCATGATGATCAATAACAAGAAGTCAAATAAAGTCTTTGCATGGTGTGGTTCCCATCCAAAGAAAAAAAACATTATGAGAATTCAAAGCACACCCCTTAGAAAACTAAACGGGCTACAAGCACTAGTTATGGGACTAGAAAAACATGTTACCCATGCCTAAAGGTCCCCTCTAACTAAGGCCCTATCTCACTTCCTACTTCGTTTTTCTTCTCTTTATGGAATGGTGGTTGTTCAATGGGTGCACTCTTGTGTCTTAAGGGGGTGGATTGGTCTTGGAGTGGTGATGTGAAGTCACTAAAAGAAGTTGGTTTTGGTCTGGACTAAGGATGGATCTTCTCAAGTCATTTTTAAACATAAAACTTTACAAGGAACTTCTTATGACCTTAATTTAGAATTCCATTCCACCTTCTCCATCATCCATCTATGCTAACCATAATTCACCTCATTCCTAGTATCCATGTTCTTAATTTGGTGTCTTGGTCTAACGTACTTAAATTCTTAGATAGAATCTTTTGAGTTTTGATCCTTAACTTCCACCAACCATTAATCGCCTATGGGGCCCATAGACTCCTTAGGTTGAGATTATGTAAAGGAAAACAAGGTATGTGCCTACTATGGGGTGCATCCACTTGCATATCCCTCAGTTGGGTTTGTTAAGCACATTATCCTTAGGCATTCTTGTAGTCAGAATCTTTCATACATCCATCTTCTACATCAAGCCATGTGCTCCTTTACATATTCTATTTAATAAACACATTCTTCATCAAATTTTTCAATTTTTNTTATTAGAGTCTAAAACCTTCTAGAACACATAACTTCCTAATTGTTTATCCAAATCACTCTGTTCTTTGACCCTACAGCTACTAGAGGTAAGCTCTTTGTCATGGGGGCCAAAAATGTGCCATTTTCAATGAAAAAGTTTTCACCGTTTTTCTAACTCCCACAAAGGTTTAACTAAGAAATCAACAATTAAACACCAAATTACAAGAGTTAAACATTTCCAATAAGCTCCAGTGACATTTACAATAAACATTAATAAATAATTAATAAAATGATCAATCTACCATGGTCTAACCTTAGCCAAAGTGTAACTAACTAAGGAGAGAAGGTATTCAAAAATTTAAAGTTACACATTATATCCACTAATCCATAGATGTGTTGTGACCGTAGATAGGTCCTCTTAGGGAAGAGGCTGAGGTGAAATCTATTTGACAGATTCTAGAACCATTAGCAGTAACAAAACACTCCCACCAAGATGATGCACTAGCTCAACAAGTAAATCTTAAGATGACATTGATAAAAGTTTGCCAAAATAAGATCAAATTGAGGGAGGTCCAAAAAATAGTGCTTCAAGAGTTGAACTTTGGCCCTTTCCAGGAGCAAGAACCAAGAGAAGTGCAGGACCAACTAAAGGCCTCTCCCATGTGGCCAATCATCACTTCCACTAGGGAGTGGTACATGCTAGAGACATTCTTATTCTAGAATAATAGGTAGGTTGGTTCAATAGTCAAAATCAAGAACATCTCAATGTCCTACTTGATGCAAGCTATTGCCGAAGTGGTCGGGTTGCCAGAAATAGGGGCAAGTCTTGCTGAGATTCTAATGTAGGTGGACCCCAACATCAAGAAAGAATGGATGTGATAGTACTATGGTGTTGACTACAAAGAATTTGACACACTCACACTAGCAGAAAGGATCCACTACAAGATTATTTCCTTCCACCTTAATCCCATAGTGAGGCCAAGTAAAAACATTGCCTTTTCTACCTGAGCATGCATCACTATGAGTGGGAGATTCCCTATCAACCTTCCATAACTAATCTATCTAGAGATGAATAAGTAGTTTAAAGAAAATGAACATGAAAGGAAGGCACTCCCCTTCCCATGCCTTATTAGAAAAATTTGTCAAAGGGGAGAAATAGTCTATTATATGAACAATGCTATCAGGTATGCTCTGGCCACTAATTAGGTAGAGATGATGAAAGATAAGATCCCTACAACTACCATTCAAGAAGAGGAGAAACAACCAACACCTCCACCTACCACTCAAATAATTATGATGCACATCACTGCAACAACCCAATGGTTGTGCAAAAATCGAGAATGAGAAGGCACGAGTGGTAGGGAACCATTTGTGTACAGATTGATAATGAGTCACTTGAATGAGGTGGCCCAAAAAATTAGCTTGATGGATGGAGGTGGATTTATTTTCTTAGCCCAAAGAATGTAGTTTCCTACAAGGTCGAATCCTAGTGCTAGAGAGGTCATGGTATCTCTTGCAAAATAGCAGTCACTTCTAGGAATCTCTGGGAACATTGTGATCTTCTCAATGCACTTGGACGAAGGTGAGGGGGCAATAGTATTGGTGATGCAACACCTAGGGAAGGAGATTGTAGCAGAGGTGGTTATTAATTGAATAGTTGAAAACCTCAATGCACCTGCAATGTCTGTACCAGACATCACTGCACTCAAGGATGTGTAGACATTTGCAAAAACATCAAGTGATAAGATAAATGTAGCACAACATGAAGAACTGTTGGACCGACTAGTGAAAATTAGGCAATCACTTCCATATGTCTTTGATATTTTAGATAATATTACTACAACCTAGTTGGAGCTGCTCAAGGAAAGGGGCAAGAACATCATCTTAGAGGGACAACTCAAAATAGCCAAGGAGATGAATGAATGATTGGCTACTGAAGTTGCTAAATTAAGAGCTCAAATTGTTATACATT
This sequence comes from Gnetum montanum, assembly GCA_015680685.1. Lineage (NCBI taxonomy): Eukaryota > Viridiplantae > Streptophyta > Gnetopsida > Gnetales > Gnetaceae > Gnetum > Gnetum montanum. Next base: position 241,079 of record MNCI01007629.1, read on the forward strand.
TCTCAACCTAGAATTAACAAGAGATGAAGCTATTGAACAAATTCACACTAGATTGAAAGGGGTTGAGGGTGCAATGGAGATTGCAGTGTTCTACCGATTCTTGGTAGAGGCCACACAACACAAAATTTAGAAGGCCTTGGATTAGACCTGCCAGGAGAATGTACAATTGACCTCAGAGAACCATCACCTGTGGAATGTTAATGAGCACAAACAAAAATTAACTGACTTCATCCATCAACAAGAGCAAGTGGCTAGAGAAAAACATAGAACTGAGGAGATTGGTAGCAGAAAATAGAAACCTCTTCATGGAGGAGGTCTGTGCCCTTTTCTAGAAAACTACAATCAAGGTAGCTACCTGGAAATTGGATGCTCTCAAATTTGAGAGAGTCAAAGATCATTATAGATAGTAGGTTAATCTACAAAAATAAGTGAATGAAAAACACATTTAGTTGATGAAGGCAAAAGTGAATGAAGCCCTCTAGCAACTCTAGCAAGAAAGAGAAGTTTGGTAGCCTATTGTTGATGGGATAGATGCCTACCATAAGGTAGAAATCCACATGAAGGAGTTGCAGATTGAAAAGATGACAAAATACATGGAGCTCACCAATCTTCGATATGCAAATCTAGCCATGTCAACTATTAGACAACTATGGTCAGAATTAGAAAAATAGGTGGCTAGCTCATATTTTTTGTATGAGGTTGAGTTTAAGCATCATAAAGACACCAAGCAAAAGCTTGCAGTGGCAAATAGTAAACTCAAAGTTCTCAAGGGAAAATACACTAATCAAAGATTTCTCACCAAGAACCTAGCGAGAAGGATGAATGACACTAAGAGTTGTAGAACATAGTAAGGGAATTCGGTGTCAAACAAAAATAATTCACTACTTAATTTGTTAATGTAAAGGAGATGTTTCCAATAATGCCTTATCCATGAGTTATCCCCATTCCAACCCTTGTTGGTGATGCCACATGAACTGTGAATGATCCCTATAGTAAGGAGAAGAAGATGAAGGCATTACTGAATGCCTTTTACCTTCCACTAGAGGTTGCAGCCATAGTAGAATTGTGACAACTACCTTAGCTATCACATGTGCCCAAAGCTTTTGAAGGTCCTTTAGAAACCTAGGAGCCTCCATTTCCTAGGATTGTTTGATATTCTCCACCGCCTTCATGCCATCAAAGGATATGCTATCCAATTTTGAGTTGTCATTTCATGGTATTTAATTTTGTGTCATGAACATCACAATTTTTGTAATGTTGATTCGTACATTTGAGCACTTAGTTTTTTCAAGTTAGTTCGTTATGTTAAGAGTTAGTCAATAGTCCTTTACCTTTCCAATTTTGTAAAGGAACTTGAGAATGAGTTTTCATTTAGTTTTGAGGGTATGATGAGTGTCAAAGTGTTGTGTCAACAGGGCCACATCGATGTAGCATTTGTTATGTCTACGAGGCCCTGTCAATGTAGCCCTGTAATAAAAACTATAAATATGAGTTCACATGTTTATGGGGATATCAAGTCATAGTAGTAGTAGAGCTCGTGCAATTTTTCCATTTGAAAGTTAGAAAATTTCTTTGAGCACTCATAGTAGAAGTCAAAAAGTACATAGATCTTTATTCAAGAACTATTGTACCTAAACCACACTAGTGTGTATAGCAATAAAGATAAGCCTTTTGATCAAACCTTGAAGCACTTAGAATAGATTAATGATTTATTTATGCATTCATTTTTTTCATTAAATATGTAATTAATTAAGATAAATTAAGCTAAATTAGACTTTAAAAGATTAGCTAATTATTTAAGCTAAATAGATTAAGCACATAAGTACAACCACTTTGGCTATAAACACATATTCACTTGGTGATCCCGGTAGTGTTATTACTTAGTGTGCTTTGTAGCATAGCACTTGGTAACCCAGCAGTGGATATGTGGGTTTAGGATGTGTATAGAAAGTGGGACCAGATGCTTATGTTAGGACTAATTAGAGACTAGTTAAGTAGTTAAATTAAATTGGTTATTAAATTACTTCATCTCTATACTTTAAGAACCAAGGAACATAAAACATAAAACAATAAAAATCATATGCCTCAATTACACTTAACCATACATTCATACATCACAACCATAATTGGGAAGATAATGAATAACCATTATGGTAGGGTTCACTTCTTAGACAAGTAGTGTACCAGAGGACATAGAGTCCATGGAATTTGACCAGATCATGCGTGAATGCTTTGTGATTCATATAGTCGAGTGTAGGTGTACCTTCACCGCTCGTCACATAGTGCCTAAGGATGAGAAATAACATCCCCATGACTATTGTCTAACAAAGAAATTCAAAGTATTTATTAAAATGTGATCTAGTTAGGATGCATGGTAGAATCTCCTAATGATGAAAGTTATGAAATGGATTGACCTATTGAATATTGACAAGGATTAGTCTTTATGGATCATTTGGATGATGATCGATTGGTATGTAGCATGAAACATATAGGATCCATTCCATAAGGTCAAAACTTTTCCTTTTGGGTGACATGATTTGGGTTATAGTTAAGAAATCTATATCTAGGCCTAATAAAAATGTATCTAATCCTAGCACCATGTCAACATTTGAAGTTGAGGGTTGTTGAACTTAGAAGGGGGAAGGGGGGGATGAATAAGTTCCCCAAATCAAAATTTACAACCATAAAAACCACAACCAAATTTAACATGGTTTCCCAACTTGGATAGTCCACACTCAAAGGGTAGTTAACTTGTAGACCTCTAGACTTTGTTTCTCTAAAATCTGGTTTGAAGGGTATCATATCCTATAAAAGCTCTAAGCTCTACTTTGGAGTGATTCATCAAAATGAATCCACTCAATCTCACAAGGTATTGAAAAGCTCAGAATGTGGTTTCAAGGATCCCACAACCGTTGTAACTTAAGCTCTTCTTTAGAGTGTTGTGGTGCTACACCAACACTCAATCCCATAGGATCCTAACAAGCTCAAGCAAGATGCCATCCCACAAGAAACACATTAACCTTACAGTGTAACAAAAGAGAACAAGAATTATGAGTAAATGAAACGTATTTTGCTAATCCTTGAACTTTGAGGTATAGCTCACTTTGATCAATTACAACAGATAAAAGATACTACAATGAGGAATAATGACAAGAGAATTATGATTATAATGATTGCTTGACAATGACAGTTGATAGTATACAAAGCTTATACATTTTCCAATAGAATGAAGTTTTCTTATAGTTAATAAGTTTCTAAATCATCTCAGAATTCATGCAATAACTATCTAATGGTCACTAGAGATGTCTTCTTTGAGGTTGAGACATCTTTCTACATTAGACCTTCATTTTGAAGAGACATATTTCTCACCATAAAGATGTTTACCATTTTTCAAAGACACTTTTATCTAATCAAACTTTAATTAGGCCAAGAAGTCTATTATTTCTTGGAAACATATTTCTTCAGTTTTCTTCACTTTGACCAAGACTTCTATTGTTCTTTGGAAATGTCTTTCTTTAGTTTCCTTGGCACTTAAAATCTTCATTCCTTGTCCATGCTCTAAGTTCTTCATTCAAGTTCTTTTGTCCTACAAGCACAAAAATCACACAAACATCTTTTTTTCTCCATTTTCTGTAAGGTTTTGACATACCAAAAGGTCAACAATCTTCCTATTTTTGGTAATGTCCAAAACTTAAGAAAATGGGTTAGTTTAATCAAAAAATACCTCATCAATATACATAAGCTACATAAGATCTTCTCCCCCTTTATGAACATGAACAAAAAGGAGGTGAGATAAGCTCCATGAATAGGTGCATATAAATATAGATATATATGTATATATTTTGTATTATATATGTGTTTATTAATATTATTGTTATTATTTGAAAAAGATAGAGATAATAGAAAGGCTTACTTGAAAGGACAAGGTCCTATCCCTATATCTTTGCATAGAGAAGCCTGTTATCACTCATCTAGAGGTTTGGTGAAAGCATAAGCTAGTTGACTCTTTGTTTGAATAAACTCTAGCGTTACATGTCCATGTTAAGTATGTTCTCATATAAAGTGATGATGAATCTCAATATGTTTGGTATGGGAATGTTGGATTGGGTTTTTCATCATATTTATGACACTCTTGTTGTCACATTAAATAGGTGTTGAGTCCTCTTTTACTCATAAGTCTTTAAGGGCTTCTTTCATCCAAAGCAATTGAGCACAACAACTACCAGCAGAGATATATTTAGGTTCTACTATTGAGTTGTAGAAGTTTACTTCTTGGTAGTCTAAGAAACAAGACTTCTTCCTAAAAAGAAATAGTTTCCACTCATGCCTTAGCGATCATTAGAACAACTTGCCTAATCTGCATCACAATATCCTATAAGATTAAGTGTAGAATCCTTTGGATACCAAAGGCCCTAGTTACTAGTACCTTTCAAATAATGGAAAATACATTTAATAGCTTTGTAATGAGATTACTTTGGAGCTATCTAATATCTAACACACATTCCTACACTTAAGGCTATATCTGGTCTACTAGCTATTAAATATAAAAGACTACCTACCATACCTCTATAGAGTTTAAGATCAACAAACTTACCTTGATCGTCTTTAATGAGTTTAAAATTTGTAGCCATAGAAGTATTTTTAACTTTAACATTTGCTAAGTTATATTTAAGCAAGAGATATTTAATGTAATTGGTTTGGTAGATGAAGGTTCCATCAACTATTTGATAGATTTGAAACCCAAGAAAGTTCTTGAGTTCTCCCATCATGCTCATTTCAAATTCAAAATGCATGAGATCAAAAAATTTCTTGCAAATAATTTTTTTAGTGGTACCAAAAATAATATCATCAACATAAATTTGAAATATTAGAAGATCTTTTCCTTCTCTTTTAAGAAATAAAGTAACATTAGCTTTACCTCTTTCAAAACCATTTGATGTAACATGTTGTGAAAGTCTTTCATACCAAGCTCTTAGAGTTTGTTTAAGATCATAAAGAGCTTTTTTGAGCTTGTAAACATGATCAGGCTTGATGGAATCAAAAAATCCTTCAGGTTGCTCAATGTAAACTTCTTCTTATATGGTTCCATTCAAGAAAACACTTTTAACATCCATTTGATAGAGCTTGATGTTTGTGATACTAGCATAGGCTAGAAGAAGTCTAATAGATTCCAACCTAGCAACAGGAGCAAAGGTTTCATCAAAGTCAATCCCTTCCTATCAGTTGTACCCTTTGGCAACCAATCTAGCCTTATTTTTAGTGATGTTTCCATTTTCATCAATCTTGTTTCTATAGATCCATTTTTTCCAATAATAGGTTTATGATCTTGCTTAGGTGCCAATTCCCATACATGATTTCTAGCAAATTGAGTGAGTTCATCTTGCATAGTGGAAATCCATACTTCCTCTCCTTTGGCTTCCTTAAAGTTTTTGGGTTCAAGTTGGGAGAGGAATGTAGAAAAAGCACAAATCTCTTTGATTTGACTTCTAGTATGAACACCATCTTAAACTTCCCCAATAACAAAATTAAGAGAGTGAGTTTTGCTAAGCCTAGGCATTTTTGGTTGGGTGGGAGATATCTCATGAAGTTCATCATCTTGCTCTTCTTCATGATTACTATCAGTTTCTGAAATTTTGTCAACTTGCACTTGAGTGGGACTAGATAATTTTTGAATGGGAACAACTTCATCATCAGGTTGAGAAGATGTAATGTCATGATCATCTATTTTGACATTTATGGTTCCTTCTATAGTATTCATCCTTTTGTTAAACACTCTATAAGCCCTACTAACCAGGGAATATCCTAACTAGTGGTATACACATTTCCTTTTCTAGTTCCTTCTATGACAACATTTTCAATAGATAAATCTTGTGTTTTACATATATCTTTAGAAAAAGCAATATTGAAATTTAAATCATAAAGTTGACTAACACTAAGAAGATTATGCTTTAATCCTTCAACAAAAAATACTTTGTTAATAGTTGGTAATCCTTTACCTTTACCTCCTATGGTACCAATACTTATTATAGGTGCTTCCATATCATCTCACTATTCCACAATTTTATTCCGTAAAGTGGGTGAAATAGGATTTGTCACCTATAATGTGCCATGAACACCTGCTATTAATGTACCACATGATAGTCTTGTCATTGGAGAGACCAATTTGAGCCATGAAGTTCTTTTTAGTCTTTCTTTCTTTTCTTTTCCAAACCTGCATGGCAATAAGCTTGAATATGGCCTTACTTTTCACAAAAGAAGAATTTTAAAGTTTTTGGTTTAGAAGTTATACCAAACATAGATAAGCACTACTTTTGGTCTTTGGGCTTCTCTAAAGAGTTCTTATTCATATGCTCAATCATATATGTTAGTTTTTGAATCTTAGCCCTAAGGTCTGAGTTCTCCTTTTTGAGATAAGAGCATTCATCATCCAAAACTTTAATTTTCATTTTCTTGATACATAAAGAGTCTTTTATTTCAATACATAGATTTTGGAAAGAAATAACTTCATGAAAAAACATACCATATATTTCTTCAAAAGAAATATCATGATCACTATTAGACTTGCAAGTATGGAGACTATTATTTTTGAATGGAATGAATGAAATGAAAGATTTACCTTTATGGTAGATGTGATACAGAAATTTGATATAGTAGTTGATAAAGCAAATTAGTTTTCTTGATCAAGTATGTCTAGTGTTGATAGCCCCTTTTGTGTTCACTCATGAATGTGATGAAGAGACAAGAGTACTAGGCTCTAATAACACTTGAGGATCATTGAACTTAGAAAGCAAGGTAGGGGATGGGGGTTTAGGGTAATGAATAAGTTCCTCAAATCAAAATTTACAACCAGAAAAACCAAAACCAAATTTAACATGGTACTCAAACTTGGGTATTCTACACTCAAAGTGTAGTTCACTTGCACATCTTCAAACTTTTTTTCACTAAAATATTATTTGAAGAGTATCACATCCTCTACAAGCTTTAAGCTTTGCTCTGGAATGATTCATCACAATGAATCCACTTAACCTCACAAGGTTTTGATAAGCTTAGAATGTGGTTTGAAGGATCCCACAACCTTTACAACTTGAGCTCCACTCTGGAGTGTTGTGGTGCTACACCAACATTCAATCTTGCAGGATCTCGACAAGCTCAAGCAAGATGCCTTCTTGCAAGAAGCACATTAACCCTGCATGGAAACAAAAGAGAACAAGAATTATAAGAATTAAATGCAACTCACTTTGTTGATGCTTGCACTTTGAGGTATAGCTCACTTTAACTAATTACAATAGAAAAAAGATAGTACAACGAGGAACAATGATAAGAGAATGATGATTACAATGATTTCTTGACAATGACACTTGATATTATACAAAGCTTGCACATTTCCTAATGAAATGAAGTCTTCTTATAGCCAATATGTTTTGGAAATCACCTTGGAATGCATGCAATAGCTATCTAATGATCACTAGAAACATCTTCTTCAAGGCTAAGATGTCTTTCTACATCAAACCTTCAGTTAGGGGAGATGTATTTTCTTTTGGAAAGATATTTTTACAGAGACATCTTTAGGAAGACTTCTTTCTCACTAGAAATACTTTTGTTGTTTTTTAAGGATGTCTTTGTCTAAGCAAGCTTAATCTGACCAAGACGTTTGATGTTTCTTCGAGATGTCTTTCTTTAGTTTCCTTTGCCACATGTTATTGAAAGAACTTTATAATTGTTCTAATTATATGATCTTTGACTATAATTACTTCTACCCACTTAGTACAATAATCAACTATCACAATTATATATAAATTTCTATTCAACATTGGTATAATAGAACACATAAAATCAATTCCCAAAAAATAAAATGATTCCAATGGTTATATTCATTGTTATAGTTCTTCATGATTTCCCAATACTCCATTTTTTACATATTTTATAAGATTAGGTAAATCAATGTGTGTCCCTAAATGTGGTAGGCTAGAAGTAGTCTACCATCAGAAGTTTCAATTTTTTTTTTCTTCTTGCATAATGACCACCACATGGTCCATGATGTGCATCCTATAGGACTCTTTGTTGATTTTTCTTTGGATCGTATCATTATATTAGACCATATGCATAGATCTTATAAAGATCTCCCTATATTTTTATGTATTTTTTTTACTTTATGGAGAAACTATTATTTTTGTTTTATGTCCCATTCAGTAGGAAGTTCCTATGATGTTACATAAATCATATAGTTAGTGATCCATGACTTTGTTGTTGAATTTACAATCATTACCAATTTCATGAATAAGGATTTATATAGAAATTAGTCCAACAAGGTTTTTCCTTATTTTGAGAATATCATCTTACTCTTTATAAATGATCAACCACAACATTTTCAGTTTCTTTTCTATCAATCATTATGATGTCAATCTCTTATAGTATGACAAACTAGCTAATCACTCTTAGGTTAACTGATGGTTTATTTATTAGGAATCTAACTACAGTTTGGTCAATATGAACATAGATTGAATACTTAAGCACATAGCATCTAAAATTTTTAAGCACATATACTACAAGCTATTTTTCTATAGTGGTATAGTTAGGTTGTGCTCCAGTAATGTTTTGATTAGTACAATGCATGTAGTAAGGTCTCTTTTGATCAATTAATTAAGTCAACACTACCCTTATTGCATAGTTTGAAGCATCTATCATTATGTGGAAAGGTATTAACTAGTCTAGACATCTAAACATTGTTATCTTAGTTAGCTTTTATTTTATACTTTCAAATGTCTTTTCACATTTTTTTTATCAATGAAATGATGCATCTTTCTTTGTTAATTCCATGAGTGGTTTTGTTATTTTTGAAAAGTCTTCAATAAATCTTCTATAATATCTTATGATCAAGAAATGATCTAACATCCTTAAATATTTATGGTCTTTAAGTAATATTCTAGATTAATCTAATTTTATTAGGATCTACCTCTATTCCCTTCTATGATACCTTATGTTCTAGAACTATGTCATCATAGACCATTAAATGGCTCTTTTTCTACTTGAGTTTTAAACTTGTTTCAACAAATCTTTTCAAAACTTGCTTTAAACAATCCAAAGTTTTCTCAAAGTCAAACCCATAAGTAGGAAAATCATCCATGAATACCTCAATTCCATTACCAATCTATTTTTGAAAGATGTTAAGTACAAGTTCTTAGAATGTTGTTGTAGCATTACACAAGCCAAATGACATTTCCTTGTATGCAAATGTTTCTCATGGACTAGTGAATGTCATCTTCTCCTAATCTTATGATATGATAAGGATTTGATTATATACACTATATTCATCTAGAAAGCTATAGTATTGGTGCCTTGCAATAGTCTCTAGAACTTGATCAATAAATGGCAAAGAAAAATGATCTTTAAACATTCAATAGTATGAAATCTGTATAGACACTTCACTTGTCTTTCTTTAGGACAATGGCCAATGGGTTGACTCATCCACTATTCAAAATGAGGTGGATGAACCCTACTTTTAGTAATTTCTCTAATTCCTATTTGACAATTTTTTAAGCTTTTGATTCAACCTCCATTAAGGCTAATGTCATGGTTTTAATAGCTGAATTTGTATAGATATGATATTGACAAATTTGTAGATCTATACCAATGATTTCATCATAGGACCATGCAAATTTCATTGGCCATTTGTTTATAGCCTCCAGTAACCTTGATTTCTATTCTTTATCAAGATTCACATTTATGATAACAAATTTTTCATTATTTAGGAAAGTAGATTCAAGCATACTTGGTAAGGCTTTCAATTCCAGTGGTTCTAATTCAAACTTATCTTAAATTTTTAATTCTTTCCATTTAATATGACTTGTTGGAACTTAGTGTTAAAACTTATCTTGAATCTAATAGAGTCTTATATGACTTGTTTCCTACTATTTAAAGATAAATTAAAGTGGTTCTTGGATCTATTTATTTCTTAGGAAGTATCCCTACTTTTATCCAATGAGTTATAATTTGTGTAAGCATGGTAGTCTTGAGATTCTTATCTATTGATGTCTAAATCATGGTATTTGCTTGAGAATTTGATGTGGAAGGAGTAGGGTTAGATAAGATTCCTATTCCTTGAACCTTCTCTAGACTTGTCCTGAGGAAAGGATGTTTCATTGCCCTTGTTTCATTATTGCTTGTGATATCCCCTTATGTACTCACTGCCCTAGTATCACTTTTCTATTATGGTTATGGTGGTAGTTCTTTTTGCATTAATGGTGATGGTCCTAGAGGTAGAGGATTAGGAGCTTGATGAGAGTGACCAATAGCTAGTTGAGATGTGTAGGATTATGATTTTGTGCATGGGGTTGTAGGTTTGTGGTACTTAACTAGATAATAGTAAGAAGAAGTATGGACAAGAGTACTACTTGGAGATATAGGATGGCAAACATAATATCCATAAGGATTTTGTTGTTGGCATGGATATTGTTGCCTTAACAGTGGCATCCATGGTGTAGGGTGGCACCTCAATAGCACCCAATAGGACCTATTTCCCAAATTTCAAGAAAATCTAGCTTAGAAAATAAGAACAACATAATGAAAGGGAGAAAATCTTCCTTATATTAAGAAAACTTTTAAAATACATAGAAAATACATTAAAGATGAGAATCCAATATTAACTCACAACTCTTTAAAGGATCTTAGAGGTCATACCTATCCCCTCTCAATGCTCAATTTCTCATCATGAATCCAAAGCTTAAGACAACAAACTTATAAGAGATACTCTCAATCTCTCTAGTTCTCTCCCTCACCTCTCATTCAATTTCCTTACATAAGCTCTCTTCTTGCACAAGCTCTTCCTTCCTTAAGAGTTCTCTCTCGTGATGTGTCTATGTACCAAAAATGGTGAATTACATAAATATTTATGGATAATTAGAAGACAAGAAATCTAGAAACCTTTCCTCAACTCAACTTAAGGTTCTTTAAATGCTTCTCAAGTCTTCTCACCTTTTCCCTAGCTATTTTCATCCTTTTTCAACTATTTCTTGAATTGAGATTAGTGTTTTTAGAAGCTTCCCTAACTATTCAAGTCATCTTTAACCTTCATAAGATGTCTTTGTGTCCATCCTACTCTCGGGAAATACATTTACTATTTTTGCAAGATGTCCCCTTTGGGGTCAAGATGTCTTCTTCTAGGTTAAGACATCTTGTCCAAGATGTTTTGCATGAGACATCTTGCCTGAGATGTCTCTTCTAAGAAGTCTCACATTTGGTTAAGATGTTTCCTCTAAATTTAAGACATCTCTTGTCACCTCTAAGTCTTAGCCAAGATGTCTCCTGGCCTTCCAAGATGTCTTCTTCAAGCTCAAAACTTGTAAAACATATATGTAGGATAGAATAAGGGGATTCAAAGAGGTGTCCCTAGACCAATCCACCATGACTATGGTTATTGTTATTGTTGCTAATATTACTCTTGTGGTTTATGATAAATTACACTAGGATAATATGGTTATTGATAGGATTTTTTATAATTATCTTGTGGATAAGGTAATCTTATGAGCATTTACATTTTTTAAAAAAATTAGATTGAGTACATATGCCTCATACTCTTATAATGGGTTGTAATAGGATAACATTCCTTGGGATGTTTGTATTGATGCATACTACACTCATTTTTATCTTCTAAACTTGAGTTTGTAACCTTTTCCACTATGTTAACTTTTTTCTTCTACTTGTAATTTTCTTATTCATTATTCCTTTTCTTTTTCTTTTTCTTGTTACTAATGAATGTTTATTTAGTTTTCTTCTCCACTATCTTAATTGATCTTGCAAAGTTTTTAGTCATAAAATCTTACATTTTCTCTACCTTTACTGCAATAGCATTTACTAATTTCTAGATGTGTAAATTTTTTTTCTAAATTACCTATTCCATGGTTTCCTCTTCTTAGGTCTTACAAATTCTCACATCTTTTTCTGGAGAGTAGGATCTCTATTGTACTATTTAGCTAACTTTCTTTTACATATCTCTGCCTCTTCTTTTACTACTTGGTCCAATAAACATTAGATTTAATTAGCTATCATCTAGAACAATCTTTCTTGAGCATACATGCTAAGGATATATTTTGTTTTATTTTTCAACCCATTAATAATATGTCATAGTTGTTCCCTTTTAGTAAATCCATGATTTGGGCATCTATGTAATAATGAATATATCTATACATTGCTACATTAAGGGATTTATGCATCCATTATTTTCATCCTTGGGTTTGTTTTTTAAATTTTATACTCTTAAATAGTTTTGATACTTATCATTAAAGAGTTCTAGCATAGTACTTCATATTTTAATAGATTCTAATTCTAAGGATCTATACCAGCTTTCTACTTTGTTTATGAGTGTTATGGAAAACAACTTTAATTTCTGGTAATAATCTCTTTTGGATTTGTTAATGGCCTTAGACCTTGAATTCCTTCTAATTCTAGAGTCTACCTCATCTCTTATAGGAGCTTCTGTAAGGGTTGAATGTAATTTTAACTTCACTAAATATTCATTTCATATTACAAGTGATTGAGAGCTAGATCTATGAAAATGATGAGACTGTTTAGTCTTATATGATATATATTCCTTCTCTATAAGAATAATTATATGTGATGCATTTTTTCCTTATTTTTTTTATATCTTGTCACTATGATAGCATCTCTTCTTGCTTGAGTCTCTATTAGCTAATATGACTTGTCATGTTTTTAGTAACTTGATACTCTTCTTGTGCATGGCTAAGACTTCATCTGAGTAGAGTTACTTGAAGCATTAATGGTGTTGAATGATTGGATGATAAGACAATGTTATCTTGTAAGAATTTTCATCTAAACTATTCTTTCTAGTGGAAAATGAATGTAAAATTAGAATAATAAGGAGCAGCATAAGCATATGATATTCTAGTTTTCATGAGTTCACTCTAATTTTCTTCATTATAATTTCAGCCATTATTTTTATTAAGGTTAATAGGTGGAGATTTCACTTTATATGTAGAAGCCATTTTAGAGTCCATTAACACTCAATTGCGTGTTTTTAGAAACTATTCTAAGTATAAAAGATAAGTTTGACAATACTTGATACAACAAGCTATGTTAAAATTAACTAACTAGCAATCATTAACACATCCATGGAAATGATGGAAATGATGAGTGGTGAAGAATTCCAACACTTAATCATATAAGTCACAAGTATTCAAGCACAACTAGATTGTAATCCATGAATAGACAATGTAAGTGTACTAGTGAGTTGATAATAAGTTCATAATCATTGCCTTTTTACTTGGAATTAGTGAAGTACAAAATGTATGATTTAACTCTTAGTGATGCATATAATTAGTTGATGTTGTTTTAGCTCTAAGTATGCTAATAGTAAACATAGTGAAAATGAATATGAATTATATCAACTAAAAATAATGGAATTATAAAACTATTCTAGCCTATTGGCAATAAGTATCTGGTCTTGGCTATCCATACATGTGCTAGGTTGATGTAATTATTATTGGAATTACAAAGTAACTTCAACACTAACCAAATCAAATAAAGTCACTACTGGATTATTAAACAACTAGACTTTACACTTAAAACCTATCATACTTATTTCACTTATATTAACAAACATAATAATAGTAAATGACTTAGGAAATTTAAATGATAAAGTAAAAGTAAATGACATTAAAATGTAATTATATTTTCTATACAATCTTGCAATGATTAAGAAAAATGTTGATATTTATTTCCATTTATGAATTGTGTTTAGAAAAAATCCACTTGAATAAAGATACCATACAAATTTAATTCACCACACTGTAGGCATTCATAACTAACTCTAAGTTCACAAAAAAAAAACTATAAGAATTTCACTAAGGGTTAGTAAAAACATATCCTTTCATACAATGGTGGGCTCATATTTATACGCATGACCATAGCCCATTACATCATATCTACAACATCATATATTAAGCTACGATATCACATTTATCATAGTCAACAATATTAAGGATTTTATCAAATGCTAAATCTACCAACACTCTGAGTCATTTACGGTATCTTAGTAGTTATTCACATTTAATGCTAAGGTAAATATAAAAATGAACTTGTTGGCGACCGTTTGGGACGCGACCGCCAACGAGTGTCCTCGAACAGGATTTAGGTGCCTGTTGGTTTCTGGCAACACCAAGGCCCAGATACCTCCAAATAAACTCAGTAGTTAATGTGAGTATGTGTGTGTGCTGGTGCGACGTGTGGTTGTGTAAAATGTGACAATTTTGTTGTGTGTGAACTACAAATGACTTACTTTAAAGAGATTCAGCCAACTTTGCCAAGTACTGTGAGTTCTTGAAAATTTCCTATTTTGTTCAACTGCCTAGTCTACGCGGTCCTTATAATACCTACTTGTAACAAATAAAATTTTGCAAAAACATTTGAGCACAACTCCGCAATCTACTCCTAATTTTCCCCAGAGAAAGAGATAGTTCCACAAGAAAACTAGAAATAGAGCAAGATTCGATGGAAATAAGCAGAAAAGAAAAGAAAGCAGATTTGTGTAGACCTCAAATATTTAAACAAGGTAAAATGACACGAGTAAACACTTCGCAATAAAGCTATCCCAAATTCAATATCTACGAATTGTTCAAACTTCCAAGGCTCAAACAAGCAATATCTTCAAGACAATCCTATTATGCTACCAAAAATTGCTGCGTAAACTACCACGTACGAGACTCCATTTTGACTAGATAATAGATGTCAACGATTGCATTCAAACAGAACCTTTAAAAGACTTGACAATTTCTGATTGAAATACCACGAGAATTCACTTTAAAGATAAAAAGAAGCTATTCTGGTCCCATCAAAATACCAAAGATTCTCTGAACCCTCTCGACTACTGAATTGTTCAATGGCGTGACTACAAACAGAGGCTCTCTTACAAAAAACCCAATAGCAGTTCCCACACGTTGCACAATAACGAAATTTACTACTAAAATGCTCTTAAGGCTTTTAAACACAAGCGCTTCTATGGCAAAATTTTAATAGAAATTTCTATCGGGCAACAAGAACAATAAGAGCAATCTAAAAATCCCAAAATTACTTGCCAAGGATGATACTATCTAAACCACTAGCTAAACAATTTAAACAAAACAAAAAATGAAATGCATAACTCACAGGACCATGACAAAGAGGCTGAAATCTTTATTCTAGCAAGCCATCTTGCAAACAATCTTCTTTACAAATCTTCCAAGTATGATGTGTGAGACCCAATGTGATGTGAAAAGTCCTTCATCCCCTCCTTCTCCTCCCCTAAAGCCTTTTTATAGGGTTCAAAGGTAGGTAGGGAAGTTACATATTTAAAAATATCTCACCTAACTTCTCTCCCAAGTAACTTGGCCAACCAATTAGGAGATTACTTGCCCAACAAGTTAGGAGGTTACTTGCCCAACAAGTTAGGTAAGTTACAACAATTTTGGGTGGTTGCAACCACAAAAGAGATAAAAATGCTATGGTTGACAAGTGTCCCATGTAGTTGCCAAGTGTCTTCATATAGTTGCCAAGTTTCTTCATGGAGATAAACAAGTTTTAGGTGACAAGTGTCCCATGCAAGTGATAAGTGGCCATTGTGGAGATAAAAAATTAAAATTAGTTACAAATATCATAGTTGTAACTATCATAGGAAGTTATAACTTCCATATGAATAAAAGGGATAATAACCAAATGTCTCCTTTTATAAGATGTTACACAAATATCCCATAATTGTCTTTTCCTTTTTAAATCATAAAATATTTTCTTTAAATCATAGTAATAGAGATAGTAACCAACCATGTAATTGTTGCATACATGGATGGGTTAATATAAAAATATATATGTAAGTGTGAATAACCGAATGCATAAATGGAGTGGCACTCTCACATTTTCAACACCAAGTGAGTGTCACGTTATGTAGATAGTATATAATTTAGTTATAGTTTAATCATGTAGATAGTATTGATATAGAAAAATCATGCGAAGGCTAATGTAGAAGAGGCAAGCCCATCGATGGGTTATGCGGAGGCTATGCAGTGGTCTGGTTTTGGAGGATAGAAACACACAAATCAGAAATCTCTGCAACAATGGAAGGCTGCAGGATGCCATTATATTGTAGAGCGCACAACACATCGAAAATTCCACTTATTTACGCCTGCTGAAATGCTGCACAAGAAACAGAGCCCTGGTCTATCCAGCAATTCTCCCAGACAAATCTCTGTGAAACAAGCTCATCCATATGTATGCCAAATACAGAAGCCTAGGCGACGCACTCCAAGGTTTTTTTTATGAAATTCCTGAACTCGGTGTTGAATCCTGCACTGCCCTAATTTCCTGTTACGTTTCCAATAACTACGTGAGTGAGGGTTTTTTTGTTCTTATTTTTACGCAGATTAGGGACTGGTCCACAGCAGAGAAGCGACGACGGCCGAACAGGTGTGACGTCGGCGCAAGAGGAGGATCACCGTTGGTTAAGAATGATCCATGCTATGGGTTTATCTGAAAAAAAAAAATCGACACCCAACAGATTTCTTGTCAAAACCCTCACAGCACCGTAGGCTGGATTTCCAGGCCGATTCTTCGATTTCTTGCGCGATTCTGCATCATTTTCGGCTGTTACGGTTTGAGTGGGCGGAGACAAAATGGAGGAGACAGTAGAGACGATGGAGGGAGTCATGAGAGTGGCCGAGGTAAGACGGGAGCTACGCACGGACAAACAGAGAAAGAATGAAATCATGGATCCGTGGCGCGATCCATAGAAGCCCCCATGGGAGGGATGCTTGTACAGCTTCAGTGGGAGTAGCTTCCATTTTTGAACAGCGCTGGCCAGTAGCGTCAGCCATGAGCCCTGCCTTGCCTCCCTTAACAGCTCCGGCATGGCGTGTCTACTCCATATATGTCCTAAGAGCCTATGAACGTGAAGCTAACAAAGAAATAACATGAAGTTGAGAACCTTTTTCACAGTATATTACATGACATATGAGCCCATGATTCCTTAGATCCCTCTGTAGCTTCTCAATTGTTGGAACCACAAATGGGTTATTGACATAAAATGCCAAGCAATGTTCATTGCAATGGTCTTTATCTTCAACTAAAATAGACTCTTGGTATCCTTTAGAAATTGAATTTACCCATTTAAGTATGGTTTTACGAAGATCTCCAGCAACCCACCGATATTCAGTATGAGATGTATAATCTTGGTCAATGGCGTAAGAGTAATCTCCACTNATAGGCATTCATAACTAACTCTAAGTTCATAAAAACAAACTATAAGAATTTCACTAAGGGTTAGTAAAAACATATCCTTTCATACAATGGTGGGCTCATATTTATACGCATGACCATATCCCATTACATCATATCTACAACATCATATATTAAGCTACGATATCACATCTATCATAGTCAACAATATTAAGGATTTTATCAAATGCTAAATCTACCAACACTGTGAGTCATTTACGGTATCTTAGTAGTTATTCACATTTAATGCTAAGGTAAATATAAAAATGAACTATAGAATTTTATTCACACATTTGTTTAAATTATAAAAATTGTAGAGCTTTCCTCATCACAAAAGAACTTTTTTTTTACAAGCTTATTGTAATTCATATTTCTTCTACATCCAATTTCTAACTAGTTAGTACCTTGATTGTGTTCCATGATCAGAATTCTTTGGTTTTCCATGAAATAACTATTACAAATTTTTTAACGATTTTCAGTGTTATTTTAGATAAAAATATATTGTTTTTTATTCTTGAATTTAGTTTATATTTGAAGTAGATTGATCCGCAAGAGCTAAAATAAGCTACACATATTAATTCGTGATCATTTCAATCATTTTCAAGAAAGTCCTAATTTTTTATAGGTTTCATAACAACTATTTGATATTATAGCTTTTAGTGATAGAGGGTGTGAATAGACACAAGGATCATCCAAAAGAAAGCATGATGCAAGAACATCTACTCTAGAAAATTTTGAACAAGAATTCTCTAAAACATTATCACCATAACTATCACTAGAACCATTTTCAAAATTTTGTGGTGCAAGTACTCATAATGAAGAATCCTCCTCCTTAGCCAAAGATTCGACTAAGAATCCTCCTCCTTGGCCTAAAACTAGCAACCCATGATCGACTAAGGCCTAAACCTAGCAAGACCATGGCCTGTTAAAACCTAAAATTGACAACACATGGCCTACCAAGGCCTAAAACTGGTGAGACCATGGCTTGCTTGGACTTAAAACTAGAAAATAAAGGGTCTTGAAAAACCTTGAAAGTTCCAAAAAATTTCACAACATGCCGAAAACCTGTTCAAAATTGCTCATATGCTAGGATTGAAAATCCCACATGTTGGGATTTAAAACCCCATACGCTAGAAATTTAGCCAAAAGTGCCCACACACTGGAGATGCAAGTCCCACATGTTGTGATAGAATGTGTAGTAGTGTGTGAAGCCTCAACAACTATCTAACTTGATCTACATACATCATACTTTACCCAGGATGACCAAACAACCTCTAGAACTCTTCCCATAACCTAAATGCCTCCTTAGAAGCCTAGTTAAGTGAAAAATAGAGCCAAAATCACCTTAAACCAAGATAGTTAGGTTCCACATGCTCACACACTAAATGGCATGGCTATGCCTTACACACTAGGGTACTTATCCCACACACTGTATAGTGTGTGGGATCAATATATGCACTTCAAATTAGTTAAATCTAAGTCAATTTTACCCATTAGCTTCTTAATGAGTCTCAAGAGACTTAAACTAGAAAGTAGAGTAAGAAGGTAACATTAGAAAGCTGTTGTAGATTAATTCTTAGTTCCACACATTAGGAGAACATATCCCACATGCTATGCAACATGTGGAACAACATGTGGGAGTTTCCAAAACCTCAACATCCTTCAAAACATATCTAAAATGATCAAAAAAGCTAAAATCTTCCCATGCACCTCTAGCGCTACCTTGGAAGCTTAGAAAGAATAAAAATCTAGTTGAAAACCTCTCAAAATTTTTAATTTTCATCCTAGATGCTTAGAACCTTGTACCACACAACATGTGGGATAGTGTGTGGGATTTTCTTACAAGATCTACCATGCCCAAAATTGTCCATAAGTTGTCTAGTAGGTCCCACAACCCCTGGGATGATGAATCACCAAAAACTTAATCCTTGCAAGCTAGGAAAACTAGGTTTTGATCCCATATGATGGGATACCCTATCCCACCTACTGTATAGCATGTGAAATCAACATGTGAAGCTCTATTAGGTCAAAACCTAGCTCAAACTTGCCTATGCATAATCCAAATCAGTCAAACAAGCCTTACACCAACCCTACACAACTCAAATGTGGTCAAACTAGGTCGAACAAGCTCTAAACTTTGTAAGAATTCTTCACATGTTGGGGATTTAGGTCCCACATGCTATGATGGTAATCCAGAATGCCCACACACTGTGAGAATAATCCCCACACTGTGAGGATTTAATGTTTTAGATTTTTTAATTATTAGACCAACAAAAAGCCAGTTTTCAAGTAATTTACAATCATTTTACATAAGTTTTAACCTATTTTTATTATATTTTTACTTATTTTAACAACTTATAGTCTATTTTTTCTAAATTTTTTCTTATTTTGGCCATTTATTGCTTGTTTTCACTAGATTTTACCTTATTTTGATCATAAAATCAACTAAAAAATAAATATTACTACTTTTGATCATATTTGACCACATTTAATATTGTTTGTCTTAATTTTTATCATCATTTGGCATCCTCTAACATCATTTGATTTTATTTTGCAACATTTTGGCTCTCATCCTACCTTGTTCCACCCTACTTTTCCATTGTTGACTATGTTTTAGCATTATTTTGTCTTATTTTGCTTTATGATTACAATGTCTTGCATTACTTTAACATTGTTTAGTAGTTATACCATACAAATGCCACTTGATGTGCTTATGTTCACATGCAAGGTTAAGCTATGGAGATGAGGAAGGAATGTAACTAGCCTTTGAGCCCAAGTATACCCTTATGATAATGTTATTTAACCAAGTTGTCCTTGAATGTCTAAACTGAGAGCCTATAAGCCTTTGACCATATAATTTTAATTTCTTAGAATAGCCAAACTATCCTTGACCATGAGACCCAAAACATCACATAAGATCCCTTAGCCGAATTCTGCATTTCAAATCATAATGGTGAGAAGAAAACCCTAAAATCAAGTTCCTCACTAGAGCCTTGGTATGTTCAAGACATCATTGAAGCCCTACAAGGCAATATTAAAGCCTTCATATGGCCTTAATTACATCTAATATTAATGTATTTACTTTTATTATTGTTGGCCTTTGTTTGTAGATTTAAATGAGAATATGATATTGATGGATTCCATAGTCTTTGCTAAGAAAGCTCGCATGATTCCATATATCTCTTTGGCATCTGAAAGAATTGTAGATTTTGTGAAAATTTATAAAGCACGAAATAGAGTGCTTATGTCCCACTAGTTGTAACATATAATGGCCAATATCTACTTATAACCATATGTAGCCTTTTCTAAACACATGTATTCTTTGACTTGTTTAGTTGTTCTCTTGGACTTGTGCTTGTAGGATGAGCCTAAAGTCATCACAAGGATGTGATTCATTGCAAAGATGAGCCACCATGTGATCTCAATACATACAATTTGTTTAGCTTATTCAATCTTGTCAATAATGCTTACCTCACATCATCTCTGTTACCCCTCCTAAGCCATAATCCTGTAGGCAAATTACAACCTTCCTTACCTTATTAACATTGAAAACTAATGTTTGACATTGATGCACAATGGCCATGTGACATCTCCTTTAATGTGCTCTACCAACCAAGTTCACTAAATGTAACATATCTCATTCAATGAGAAAACAAAAATTCATCCTTGGTAATGAAACCTAATGAATGTTTCACTCCCAAAAAAGGAAGAAAAGGCCAAGAAAGCAATAAATCCAATGCATCCTCAAGTTAAGCAAGTCAACTACTCTCTCTCTCAAAAAAAAAGAGAGATAGAGAACTAAGTGGCCAAAGAAACCTACTACCAAGCACTAGTTCCTCCAAACATCATCAAGTAATTTGCAGTTGAAGCAAGAAGCACAAGGACTTCTTCAAATCAGTAAGCATGTTATTGTTGTACCATAATGATGATGTCAATATTTGGAATTTTTTGTTAGCCCATGTGACCATGTGACCATTCAAATAGCCAAAGTAACCATCCTCTCATGGCCAAATGTAGCCATTATCTTGTCATGAACTCTCAATATCCTATCATGACCTTTTTTCATCTTTGTAACTACTTCTTGGCATGATTCAACAACTAAATAATCAAGTATGAAGAGGGAGCATTGGTGATGAACATGTTGTGGTGTTTCACACTCTTTATTGATGTCCCTTGGGTCAATTCTCAAAACATCAACAAAGAGGAGCCAATGACACACCTTATTAAAAAATTCATATTGGAATGTAAAACCTCGTAGCCAAAATTCTTGTTGTAATTTGGTGAAAATATAAAGTGATGAGTGGCGAGGTACCCCTACACTCAACCATATGAAATGAGCATAGCACGCGCAATCCGGTCGAACTCCGTAGACTAAATGACTACACACCCCATGGAACACTTGGGGTTAATAATTCGTTGTCTTCCTAGACTTACTTGTAGTTGTCACGGTGTTGTACCGCCTGAAATCGTCAGTTTCCGGCTGGAAGGAAAAATAGAGACCGTGGGATCGTAGGGTGAGAATAGAAGACCCTGCCTTCGCCTGAGGGCGAGTTGGAATGCACGAAGGCAGAGTACCTTGGGTGGTCCGCACGTGGATCAGACAAGGATTTCCCCGCGCGTACGCAAAGTGCTATACGCTGGGTTGTGCGTAAACAATGTAGTGAGCGTAAACAAAGCGTAAACGGCGTAAAATAGATGCGAAAAGAGCATGAGCATAAACGGGCGTAAACAGAATGCGTGCGCCAAGTTGACGTAAAACTGTAAACAATCTTAAGCAGCAAATGTAAATAATGGTATTACAGAGTCAAAGTACAGTGCACCGGTCTAACGCAATCATGAGGGAACACAAGGCAGACGAAAAGCCCCGACGTGTGCAGGAATGACTCGGCTGGTTCGCAAGGCAGGCAGAGTGTAGAGACTGTGTGTACGGCATATAGGGCTTTTCAGCATAAGAGGGTTTTAGCTCTTGTGCGCAGCGTAAATGTTCTCTGGTATGCTCCGGGATTTTGCCAACTGACCTCGGTGAAATGGAAAATCGGGGTTTTTATATAGGTTGTTACGCTAGACTCGGGTTGGGTGACACGTGGCACGTTGACCGGGTGCATACATTTTACAAAAATACAATATATTACATCTATTGGGCATATACGCTGTGGGGCGGGCATATACGCTAGGCGTATATGATGAATAAGGCGGGCGTGTGAACTTGGGTGGAGATGCTGGATGCTGGGCGTATACGCTGTGGATTTGAGTGTACACGCTGGGCGTATACGCTGATGGATGCGGGCGTATATGCTGATGGATGCCGACTTGCTTTAATTCTTGCTCTTCGGTGTTGTCTTCATTCTGCCCTTCGAGATTCTGTGCCGGGCGTAAACCGGGCATGTGAGTTGGAATGCTTACGCTGGGCGTATACGCTAGGAACTCGAGCGTCCACGCTGGAGGGCGTATACGCTGTGGGTTCGAGCGTCTACGCTGGGGATGTACTTGAGCGTAGACGTCGGGCGTATACGCTGGCACCGCATACTTAGTGAAAATGAAGCTTTTTTGACCTCCAAAGTTGCAATGTGTGATGCCAAATGTAGCCATGGTTGTCTGTGGGTCTCAGGGACCGGCTTTTTGCTGGGGAAGTATAGAGCTCGGAATTTTGTGGTGTTTCATTGGCCCCTCTTTGTTGACGCTTGGAGGAATCGACCCGAGAAGTGTCGACAAAGAAGTGCAAAACACCACAAGCAACTTGATGTGGACGTTGTCCTTGGCCACCTGACTAGACGTGATCGCATCGTGCTCGGTAGTACATAGGATCGGGGAAGGGGAATTTGGTATCTGGGAGGTCATGTAGAGCGTGGGACTTGATAACTGATCAAGGGGATTGAGCAGGGGAAAGGGAGATGCTATGCGGCATGTCGATCCTTGTCAATAGCCATTGTTTAGCAGACTTGGAGTTCAAACATGCGAGATATGTCCTTTGGCAAAATAAGACCAAAGCTACAGGAGGATGCGTTACATTCTTTGGGAGAACAGGGTCCGTGTTTTAGGAGGGACCTATTGACGGATAGCCAAAGCCATGCGACTAGATGCTTCTTGACCGTTTTGGACATGAGTACTTAGTTTTGAGACAACTGCCTTCCCACCTAGGGCTTATGGGAAGTGCCCGGGATCTCGGTTTTTTTTATGTGCGTTGGTTTTGTACTCATGCTCAGGTGTCAGGCCATGTGTTGCAACTGCTGTAACGTGTTGCAGTGTGCAATAATGTGCTAAAGGACTTTTGAATGTATTGGGTGTATCGGAGGTCGGGAAATGGATAATGAGTATACCGGGGATGGGAATGTACTAGGGGACAGTTTAATGTAGTCTTTCCCTATGCGCTGTGAACATTATCCCATCTCGCTGCTTGCGATGAGATGCACCCTTGTGCGAACACCTCTGGGTATCATCCTGCAAACACAACTCCAAGGAAACAGGAAAACCATGAGTGAATAAGCGAGCTTGGACTTACACAGTTGTAGACAGAACGAAGATACTGAAGGAAGGTCTGAGCACAGTGTATGAATGACGGCGATGCTGGTGAGATTTTCGGACGATGAGCGATACAGTGATTCTGATGAGTGATTGTGACTGTGAAGCGGGAGCTGGAGATGAACGTGTCAGTTTATAGTCTTAATGGACTATCATGGGTTAGTTTTGTGTCTTAACCCGTTGGACAATGCCTGTTTAGCGTCGTGGCAGACATTACGTTGACAGTTTCTAGTCTTGGCAGACTGTAAAGAGGCAAGCCAGTTTATAGTCTTGGTGGACCCATGGTGAATGCTACGATAGCAGTTTACTGTCATGTTGGACGGGTGCTAGTTGGTCGTCATTGCGGACACTGTGGGGTATCAGTTTATTATCGTGATGCTAGGACAGTTGTGGTGTCAGTTTTAAGTTGTAACTCATGACTATTATGTGGTATCAGTTTACCGTCATGATTCCAGGACGAGCTGTGGTATCAGTTTATAGTTGTGATCCCAGGACTCGCACGTACCTGAGCGTATTCAAACGTAGAACGGTTTTAAGTATAAATGATTTGTCAGATTGGCAAGCTCATTTCCTTCCATGTCAGCTAACTTGAATGCTCCATTGTCAAATGCTTTAGTGACCAAGTAAGGCCCTTCCCAGTTAGCTGAGAATTTGTTCGGGTGTTCCCGAACAGCCTTAAGCACAAGGTCGCCTTCTTTGATAGGGCGCTTGTTGATGTTATGCCGATGTTGTTGTCGCTGCTGTCTTTGGTACCATTCGATTTGATCGAGGGTGCGTATGCATTTCTCTTCCACCAAATCCAAGTCAATGACACGCAGATCATTGTTCTGCCCGTCGTCAAGGAGTTCGGAGAGTGTGATCCTTAAAGACGGTACCTGCAATTCCAAAGGTAAAACAGCTTCTGAACCGTAAACAAGACTATATGTTGTTTTACTTGTCGACGTTTGGTGCGTAGTACAGTATGCCCACAATGTGTATATCAATTGTTCGTGCCATTTTCTTTTACTCTAGGTAAGCATTTTCTTGAGTATTGTGATAATAGTTTTGTTTGTTGCTTCTGCTTGTCCATTGCTCTGGGGATAGTAAGGGGATGAAAAGGAATGTTTGATCCCCAAGCTGTCACAAAAGGTTTGGGTTTTGGCACTGCTAAATTGTGGCCCGTTGTCAGTGATAATTGTCAAAGGAATGCCGAAATGGGTTACAATATTTTCAAGGATGAAGTTGCACACATGTTTAGATGTGGTTTTGCGAAGGGGAGCAGCTTCTACCCACTTCGTGAAGTATTCTGTCGCGGTTATGATAAAACCATGCCCTGCAGAAGATGAGGGGGTTATTAGGCCGACGAGGTCCAATCCCCACTTTTGGAAGGGCCATGTGATTTGCGCTGTGTGCAACTCGTTTGGTGGTACATGTATTAAGTTACTATGTTTTTGATAGATGTTACATGTTTTGACTTTGGAGAGACAGTCGTGTTCCATATATGGACAATAGTAACCTAAACGTCGTATTTTTGTTGCCATGGCTTTCAGTGCTATATGTCCTTCGCATAGTCCCTCATGTACCTGATCCATGATTGTTTGGGCATCAGTACTACTAACGCATGTTAGCAATATGCCTTTGTAGGATCTACGACACAATGTTTCCTCTACTAGGATGTACTGCTTAGAATGTTTTCGTACGGCGTCCTTTTGTGCATTTGTTAGATGTCTTGGTGCTTCCCCACGCAGAAGGTATTCTTTTATGTCATCGTACCATTCCATCGCGTGTGTTGTACTAATAGATGCAATAGGCAATGTGTCAAGGGTATCGGTGATTGGTTCAGCACAACTGGTTATAGAGCTTGGTAATGTGTGAAACATGTCGGGTGATATATTTAATGCTAAGGTTACTAATGCGTCTACGATGGTATTGTCGTTTCTGGAAACGTGTTGCATATCGATGCTCTCGAATCGCCTCATTAGGTGCTTCGCCAAGTCGCAGTATGGTTGTAGGTGTTGAGCTTTACATGTATAGACATCGGTGACTTAGTTTAGGACTAGTTGTGAATCGCCTCTGACTATAAGCCGTGTGATGTCTGAAGCTAGTGCTGCCATGAGACCTCTAACGAGACCTTCGTACTCTGCTATGTTGTTAGTACAATGGAAGTTGAAACGATATGCAAAGGGTCGGATCTCCCTGGAGGGATAGGTGATGACAGCGGCTGCACTTCCCCCTCGAGAGGTGGATGCTCCATCGAAGTTTAAAATGGCATCGTAGTCATCGGGCACTATGTCTATTGTGTTTACATTTTCATCCAGGAATTTTGGCTCTATAATCATTTGGTCACG
>MNCI01007629.1:267914-281947 GCA_015680685.1 Gnetum montanum
ATACGTATCTGATTGTATCCTGAGAAACTGTCCATAAAAGATAATAAGGCATGCCCGGCAGTCGAATCAACGAGTTGATCGATACTGGGTAGGGGAAAGTCATCTTTTATGGTTGCTACGTTCAGATGTCAGAAGTTAATGCATAGGCGAATGCTTCCGTTTTTCTTCAGAATAATGACCATGTTGGATACCCACTCAGCGTAATCAACAGCCCGAATGAACCCAGCTTGATAAAGCTTGGTGATTTCATTGCGAACTGCCAATGCCACCTCGGGTCTAACTTTTTGTGCCTTTTGCTTTATGGGTCTCAGTTTTGGGTCAAGAATGATGTTGTGCTGGACAATTCTAGGATCTAACCCGGGCATGTCCGTATAAGACCAAGCGAATGCTTTCATGTTTTCCCTAAGCACGTTTTCAATGTTCTTTGCTAATTGTGGTTGCAGTAATTTGCTCAATTTTAATATTTTGATTTCCCCATTAGGCATGGTAATGGGGGTTTCAGCCAACGGATCTTCAGTGATATTTTCGGCCTCTATGTCAAGGAACTTTGTCATGCCTCCGTAATCGTCTTTTGTTTGTTGTGTTGAGGCTATAACTTCGTTGTCCGTTGGTGAACTTAAGTCGATGAAATTTGTGTTAATGTCTCGTGTAATCTCGCCATGTGGTCCGGCAATGATTAACGGTGCGATTAGATGCTGGCAGTCCATTAAGCTTGCTCCTGCCAATAAACAAAGAGCAGAATAAGCACCAGGGGGAATCGTTCTATGTTTTTTGATAATCTTGAACTGTGTGTACATGCATAATGGTGGATTATCGTCACACTGGGACGCATGGCAGTTTAAGGCCGTACCGGGCCGTGAGTGGCAGTTTAAGGCCATACCGGGCCATCAGTGGCAGTTTAAAACAGAATGTTGAGAGTGAACGTGTAAAGTGGGGTCTACATAATAATCTCTGGTTTTTAGTAATTTTTATCATTTTTTATTATTTTTTCGGGTAAATTTTAGCGAAAAATGAGCAAAAAGGAAAAAAGGCGAAAAAAGGAGCAACGGCGGCATAAACGGTGGCGTCAGCATCATCGTCAGCGTCAGTGTCAGCAGAGCGCTATATAAACAAGGGGGGTCCATTTGTTTTACTTTGAAAGCGATAGCGTAAACTGTTAAAGCGTAAGCGTAGACGATTGCGCCCAGCGTAGACGCCTACGACAAACCCTAGCATAGATGCCAAGCACTTAAACCCCAGCGTAGACGCCAAGTGTGAACCTTCAGGCGCCGGCGTAGATAGTTCTTCTTTTCGGCGTAAACTCGCACAGTCAGCGTAGAGGAGACGGAGATGGGCAAGGGAAAGGAAGTGGAGGGCCAGGGGAGAAAGGGTCCCGAGTTGACCTTCGCGGAGGAGACGGAGGCTATGCTATAGGGCTTGCCCAGGCCAAGGCTCCCATCATGGCCCGTGACATCTCACAGGTAGGCTCTGATCTCTGCTTCCATCGTGATTTCTTTTGCTTCCGTAGCATAGACAATCTCGGCGTATACACCGGGCGTAGGATTTTTAGCGTATGGGGTTTTGCGGCGTACACGCTGAGTGTCGCTTTATGGAGTAAGGTTTTGCCAGCGTGATTTGCTTATTTTAACAGCGTAAGTTTTGTTTACTATGACGGCGTATATGCTGAGGGTTTATTCGGCATATACGCTGTGCGTGTATAGTTATCTTTCCGGCGTGATTGTAGTTTTCATCTTTCTAGCGTAAACTTACTCGTTCGGTGCTGGCGTAGACTGTTTACGCTGAACGTGAACTTAGGTGTGTACGCTGAGGATTCCCCCGGCGTATACAAAGGTTCGGGCGTCGGCGTAAATCAGTTCCTTGTCGGCGTATACGCTAAGTTGGGCAAGGTATACACTCAGTGCACAGCGTATACGCTGAGGTCAAGCAGCGTTTTACGCTAAGTGTTCAGCGTATACGTTGAGGTCAAGCAGCATTTTATGCTAAGTGTAAAACAATTTTGCCGACGTGTACGCTGGTTTGTGCGGTGTACACGCTGAGTGTAAATAGTTAATGAACTTTGGGTTTTGCATGTCGGTTTATAACATAAACTTCTGCTTTTTTGAGCTAATCTGTCATGGCATTATGATTGTTTGCAGGGACAGTAAGCGTTTCCTCATCGTCGTTTCGCTGGTTGGGGTGTTATCGTGGGTGGGCCCTATTGAAGATGGCGAGGTTTCCCCAGATCTAACTGTGGATGAAAATGGGGTTTGGTTCAGGGAAGGCACTAGCAAATTTCTGGCTTTCGTGTTAAACAATTTCAAGGTGGCCATCTGGTCAAATTTTAACGAAGTGATTGCGCGAAGCGTGCTTGATGCAATGTTGCTGGGAGCTGCAGAGGGCGTCATGGTCTTCATAGAAGACATTGACGAGGGACCTCTTGTGAATGAGGATGGCACTACCCGTGGGCCCAGGTCCACACGCCCATTAACGCGCATGTGGGCACTTTTGCAACGAGGGCTGGATTACCTCAACAATACATTGTTCATAGCTGGCCGTACACATACATTATTCCAGAATCCTCCCGGCATGGTGTATCGAGTGGCCAGGTAGGAATATTTAAGTTTACTATTTCCGTTCGCTGTTTAACGTTTGTTTTTTGTTTTGACCCATGTTTGCTTACAGACCAAAGACCAACCTAGATGGGACACTCATTGAAGATGAAGGATTAGCCCTTGCTCGCATTGCCCTGGAGGCATTCATGACGGGCCCCACCCTTCGTGGGACCGTACTGAGTCAAACGAAGGGTTCGATAGTCCATTTTCACAATCAGTTCTCCAAAGCATTTGCGATGTTCAAAGCTTGTGGGTGGCTTCATGAAGACTAGACAGATAACGGGCCGGTTCTCCCTCGCGACTTTGGCAGCACATCGAAATCTACCACTAACGGTAAATGATAACCTTGCCTAGATACATTGGTGGGTTTATCTAACTGTTTGGAGTTGTGCTGATATGACCATTTTAAATTGCTTCCACAGTTGATGTGCCTTCTGGTGAGGATCCCGTGACAACAGGGCGAACCGAGACCACTCTGTCAATGAAGTTTGGGGAGGTGGTTAAGGCGCAAAAGTGGTTGCATAGGCAAGCTCCAGCGTCCCTCACCCGTTGCCTAGATGATGCCGGCCTCATGGAGCTCTTTATGACGCCAAGCTCAGATGTATCCATCGGGGAAATGATTGGGATCGTGGACTCTTTCAATGAGTCTATCTCACACTACAGCACCCAGATCAAGGGTGTCAAGGTAGTTTTTTGGTTGTCGCCCGAGTTCTTTTCGAACTTATTTAGCGTGCCAGCAGATGGTTTAACTATATTATCAGACAGAACCCACAAGGAGCTCCAAACGATCCATGAGTTGGAAGGTTGGCTAGGCGTGGCCAAGGGTACCAAGGGATTCCTGATGCAGGGGAAGGCAACAGTTGTGGTAGTGAACGAATTGTATCCCCTGTTCAGGGCGCGGGTGTTCCCTAAAACCCTTTCCCAGGTGAGATGTCTTGGGGTTGAGGCTGTTCGTGTTATGCGAACTGTCTTGGAAATGGGCATGCGGTATAACTAGGCCCAATCTTTGTTGTCGGGTATGCGCAAGGAGATAGTGAGGCTGCATTCGAACATTGAGGTGCAGTCCCATTTCACTTTTGTGTTCTTCGCCGGTTACCTGCGCCGTTTTGCCGAATTTTTCGTAGTTCGTGGAGACAACAAGTTTGTTCTGCGAGATCAGGGTCAATTATCCCACCCGTGGGTCAATCATTTATTTGATACAGCTAAATCCCAAGATGCACCCAAAGGCATTGATGAATCCTCTTCTATTACTACGGGGGGATCATCTAGCGCTTCGATCCACACACGCGACAGCTTGGGGTTGGAACCAGAAAACGTACCCCTTACTGCTAGAAGGGCGGAGCGGGTTATCAAGGAGACCATCGGCCAAGCCAAGTCAAAACTAAAGAGGCCTGAACGCCCGAGTGAGGAAGTCTCCGATGTGAACTGGCCACAGGTGAAGCGCATTCGTTTTAAGATGCCTGGTAAGCGAAGCTCATCCGCTCATGGTTTTATCGTTTTCTCGTTTTGTTTATAACTTTTACTTTAGTCGCTTACATGTCATTGCTATTTGGCTCAATTTGTTAAAAGTGAGGAAGCAGGCTTTAGAGACCATCACTGAGGAGGAGGAGACCAACATGGATAAGAACAATGAGGAGGAGAAAATAGAGAAGAGTCAGGGTGGAGGAACGGAGGAGTTAAAAGAGAATACCTCAGAAACAGAGCCGTTGGATGATCAGGATGGTATCAACGAGATGTTCAGCAGCTTCCTCAAGGGAGACCTGGATTTGGGCGACCCCCCAGATGGTGATAAGGATCATGGTATATTTTCGTTTTATTTTAACTTGTCTTGTTAACTGTCATTCCTACTGCATCTTGTTTACATTTTTTCGTTTTTTTTTGTTTTAGACAAAGGTAGTGAGACCAGAACGGTGCGTTTAGATGTACCCATGAAGACGGTTCCTCCTGAGAGGACCGCCGAGGTTAGTTCCCGCACCCGTGAGCCACTTGCTTGGTCGGAGATGTCAAGTAAGATGGATTTCGTGGCTAGACTCGCGGAGGAGATTGTTGAACGGATCCAAGAAGTGCACCCTGATATAAGTATAAACCATTTAAAAGTTTGTAGTTTCGTATCTTGTTTATACGATTGTTTGTTTTTGACACTTATATGTTTTGCGTGGGTAGGTGCTCAATTGAAATGGGATCCTTCTGAAAGTATCGGAATAGAGGGTTTGACAACGCTTTCCCCAGAAGTGGAGCAAGTGCCAAGGCCTGTTTACGAGGGAGTCATGGAAGGCTTTATGCACAGCGCTAAGTCGCTATGGACTTGTAGGCGTTCCATCGAATAGTTGTGGCTGCAGATACAGGCAAAAGAAAAGGTCATGTCTGAGTTGTCAGCGGAACGTGACGATCTGAAGGCTCGGTACGAGTTCGCCGTTGCTAGAATAAGCGGAGATTGCTCCTGGCGAACGTTCGAGGTTACGTATACCAGGTATTGGGATCTATTGAATCGTCATGCGTTGCTGACTTGGAGGATGGCAGAGCGCAAAGCCCAAATTGATCTCCTGAACCTTAATGTCAAGATTGGAAAGCCTTCACTTCCAAGGTTCGTAAGTGGGGTGAGGACGAGAAGAACCACAAAAATTACTACAAGAAGTCATTAAAAGAGGTGTCTATTGAACAGCGCCAAATAGAAATGTTTGTGGAAGGCTTAGGTTTGCGTTCGGCCTTCGATACTTTTGCTCAGAATACAACTGTGGAGATGGAGTCGCCTACAAGGGTGATCACTACTACTTCCGGAGAAACATCGGTGGGTGAGTTCCCTCTAAGACGTCCTACCTGGTCGACTATCGATAAAGGCAAGGCTTTGGCGGACGTTGACTTAGGCCTCGATGGAACAGATTGGG
The DNA here is from genome assembly GCA_015680685.1 of Gnetum montanum. NCBI lineage: Eukaryota > Viridiplantae > Streptophyta > Gnetopsida > Gnetales > Gnetaceae > Gnetum > Gnetum montanum. Next base: position 273,391 of record MNCI01007629.1, read on the forward strand.
CCAGCGTTCCAGAAGAAGAAATCCTTCGTCAGCTGGAATTCGGCTTAGGGGGATCTCCTGCGGTAAGCGTTTTGTGTTTACGAAGTTAATTAATTGAATAACGTTTAAAATTTTGACATGTGCTTATTCTTATGTCGATTGTTCGTTTTGGTGCTTTCAGGATGAAGGTGGCGATGATGCCCAAGAAGCTGGCCCCAGTGGAGCAGGGGCCCCTGAAGCTGGCAGGTCCAAAAGGGATGATCCTCCCACCCCGGATGTTTAATGTGTTGATTTTTAAGTTTTTGTTGTTTTGTTTTTAACTCAGATTTAAATGGGGATTGTGACTTGACACTTTTAAGATGGATGAAAACTGTTGAAACTTGTAATTGTACAACATTGTATGTAAGAAAATTTTTGTTGATTTTGAGTTTAATTGTGAACACGACACTACGATATAAACTGTTTTGGTTTGTTTTTTGAGTTTAACTGCATAATCGACACGATAATGTAACATGTCTTTGCATTTACTTTTCTATTTTAAGCATAGTGTACTGGAGTGATTAGAGATGAAATGTGAAAAGGAAAACAAAATACGCACTAGTTTAAGGCCATTTCGGGCCTTTATGCGTAGTTTAAGGCCATTTCGGGCCCCGTCGTAAACAAGCAATACTTTGGATAAAGTGGGTAAATTTCTTGGTGGACCGACCATCTCTGGTCGTGGCTAGTTTTATGTCATTGCGGACATGTTCTAGTTTAACGTCATTTCGGACTGCATATAGTTTAACGTCGTTTCGGATGAGGAGTATTGTTTGATTTTCGTTTTTACATATTTTTTATGTTTTGGGCTTTATCGTAGTTTAACGTCGTTTTGGACAAAGTGTAGTTTAACGTCATTTCGGACTTGGAGATGACCTTATTTTAATTGTTTTTTGATTCTTTTTATTTTTATGTCCTGCGGTGTATCAGCTGGTATGATTTTGTACTCGGCGTCCCCTTCACTGATCACGTTGAACGGCAATTCAATCCAGGAGACGTCCGATAGAATGTTTTCAGTATCGGTATTTTCAGGTGCTTCGGTGTCTGTCGTTGTTTCCGTGTTGGTTTCTTCATGAGGCGATGTGTGTAGAGTGTTAGATGCAGGTGTTTTAGTTTTAGGAGGCTCTTGTCTCATGTTTGAAGGTTTACTCTCCATCAGTTGTAGTTTGCTCGTGTCATTAAGCTTGTCAAATTCAACCTCGGAGCCTTAGTCCATATCTGTGTGCAATGAAATGATGGGAGTGGTTACTTCCCCATGTATGAAGATTTCACCACCCTCATAGGGTAGGTGAATCTCTTGATGTATAGGGGAAGAAACAGCTCTCAGTTGGGCCAACCAGGGTCTTCCTAATATTAGGTTGAATCCTGGCATTTCATCGACAACCAGAAAGTCAGCGGATGTGGGGAACTGGTCTCCCGCTATGAAATCTAAGGTTATCGTGCCTTTGACCAGTACATGTGACCCGCTGAATGACTTTAAACATGTTGTTGTTGTAGGTTTAATTAAGTCAGTAAACCCTATTTGTTCAATGATGGGCTATGGTACAACGTTTGTGGCCACCCCATCGTCTACATGGACTCTATGTATTTTGAACTGGTTTACTTGTATTGTTATGAACATGGGGATTGTTGTTGTCTCCCCTATCTTCTTGTCTACTTTGATGTTATCATCGTGGAAGCTCAAGGGTTTAGGGATGGCACCGTGAGATGGATACATTACAGCATGAATGGCAGGTTCGCTCGGGGGCAAGTCCTCACTGACCGGGATCGACGTTAGCATGCGTACGAGAGCTTCCCGATGAGTTTGGGATGTTAACACCAAGTCATACAAGCTTAAAGAAGTGTTCTTTTGCTTGAATGCTTGGGTGACTTGTGTTAAAGCTATCGCAAAGTCTCTACTATTAGGGAGGCTCTTGTCAGCGATGACTGGGTCCATTGGGCCCAACAACTTTATTTCGTGTCTCGGCGGCCTATCATTCTCGCTCGTTGTCGTAGTTTTGGCTGGTTCATGTTGTTTTGATGGTTCACCCTGACTACCTGCGTCTGACTGATTGTTAGTTGGTGACATAGGTATGGAATTGAGTGGAGTAGGCTTAGGTGGCCCCAGAGCTAACCGTTGGCATTCCTTCTCCAGGCGTTCACGCATAAGCCTATCGGCTAAACGTTCTCGCGTGTGGCGTGGAGGTGGAGCCAGTCTCGGAGCCTCAGATTGTCTTGGGATGCGCACCACATATGGAGGCGGGCAGGATTGCGGTTGGTCAGTGGGAGGCATTTGAGCCGAAGGTTGGCCAGGGACCCTAATGACGTAGGGGCGAGGTTTGCCTTGCGCCTATGAGGTGGAGGTTTGACAATCGTTAGGATTTTCAGATGTCCTAACAACATACGGGGTTGGTTTCAGTGGAGGTTGGACCTCCACTGTTGCGATGGCTGGTGGTACTCGGACTACGAAGGGGGCAGGCCGAGTATGAGGGGTTGGCGGCTTTGAGGATGTAGGTACGGCTGAAGGTATACAGACGACATAGGGCCGCTGGGGGGCGCATGGTGGTTGATGTGTGGAAGTGGAGACAACGAGAGGAATTCGAACTACGAAGGGCCTACCCGGTGTTTCTTGTTTATGCTCAGGGTAAACGGTGTTGATGTTAAGCATCTCGGGATCCTCATCAAAGCAGATTGTGCTAATAACATATGGCACCTCGTTGGCATTCAGAGGATCTTTGTAAACCCCCATGGCCTGATTCTGCGGCTGGACCGGGTTGGCCTCATCAAAAGTGATTTGTCCATCGTCGATCATCCGCTGGATATCCTGCTTCAAGGTGAAGCAATAATCCGTTCCGTGCCTATTGCGTTGATGGTAGTCGCAGAAGCGATCCATCCTAAAGCCTTTGGATACGGGCGGCTCATCCGGCATTGCTAAGCCTGGGTTCTGTACGAGTTGGCAAAACCGGTCATGTCTTTGGATGGCCACAGGGGATAACTGCTTATGTTTCATCAGCCCAGCTTTCAGGAGTTGATCAAAGAGCTGGGATGGTTTCATTGGTAGAGGCATATATTGAGAGGGTTCTTTTCTCTCGAAATTCTGCGTACGGTTTGTTGGATTATGCGACGATGATGACTCCGGGGCTGTTGTGGGGGCGGGTTTATTATAGTTAGTAGGGGCTGCGGGTGGTTTTTGTTGGTGTGTGATGTTCGTTTGTTGGGCTCCTATTGCTGCTATAGTGGTTTTGTCCTTCTCTTTATCTTTTTTACTGTGTTGATTTCTGAAGGCCAAGTATGTTGGGTCGTGGTTATTTTGAGCCGCCTCCTTTATGTTTTTGATTTGCACAAATGCTTGGTTAAGGTCACGTGCGTTGAGGTAATACAATTTAGATTTGAAGAAATTGTTGACAGCGCCGTTGAAAATTGTAAATAGATAAGTTGGAGAGATTGGTTCGTGTAGCTCATTGAGAGCGACACTCCATCTCTGAATAAACTTTTGTACAGGTTCAAGCGGTGCTTGCTTGACCTGCATAAGGTTGTCCAGCGTGGCCTCGGGTTTCAAGTTGTACTTGAACCGGGTCACAAACTGGCATAAAAGATCCTCCAAGGAGAAAATAGAGTTCCTGGGCAGGGCCCGGTACCAGTCGAGTGCTTTCCCTGTGAGGGACATGGGGAACACTCGAAGGATGGCGTGGGGCCAAGCCTGGAGTAACGTGCATTCTAACTTGAACATTATGAGATGTGCATTGGGATCTGTCTCTCCGTTATACTTGGTTAGCGTGGGTAAGGAGACATCTTTAGGTAAGGTTAGGTGTGGGACTGAGGAGCTGATGGGATCATCATTGTAGAAGTCCACCACCTTCAGCTCTCCGTCAGCGGTCGTTTTGAGGCGCTTTACCTCGTCAGTAAGCTCCTGCATTAATTTCTTGGCGTCCGTCTAGTCTTGTGCACTCGGTAACATAGCGGCTTGGGGTTGTGGTATATTATACAGGTTAGATTGTTGTATGGTAGGCTGAAAGGCCGAAAGCTGCACGGTCAGTGGTTGCGGTTGTGGAAAGTTTATAGTGGGCGGTACTACGGATGTCACGTTATAGGGGAAAGATGGTTGTTGTTGTTGCTGTAGCTGGGGCTGTGTCTGGGGAACATTGGTTGGTGGAACTATATGAGGTGGCACATGGTGGTGGGGGATTTGATACAACAACATTCCCCTCGCTGGCCATTGCCCTGCCATGTTGTGCGCGGGGACTCCCTGTTGGGTCACGGCTGTTTGAGGAACTGTATGCGTTTGGATGTGCGGTATGAAGTGAGCGGATGTAGATGCTGGGATCACATGTGGCATTCCTATCACTCGGGGTGGGAGTGTCACTCCCACGCTATCATGAGGGGGAGGTGCTTGGGAAGATGGGCCAGCCGCTTCCTCGGGGATGATGGCGAGAGGGAACGTGCTGAATTGTGGATCAGTTGGAGGCGGCACATGAGTAAATGAGGATGTTTGCGATGGAGGCATTTGTGTATGAGTTAGTCTGAGGGGTTGGAGGGGTATGATCTCCCCTGTGTCCGGATGAAAAATGGGATTAGCGTGTGGTTGCGGGCTGAGAGTGTGATAGGAGTCCTCGTGTTCTGATTAAGCAGCGAAGTCATCCTCTTCCTCTAGTTGGGTCTCTGGCGCACACTGACTTAGCGTGTGGCTCCTTTGCAGGAGGAGCCGTGTGACGAGTTCTGAGTACTGCTCTGGAACTAGGATTACATCATATGGGGAAGGGGTGAACTCATGTCCTCCCTTGTAAAAGAATTCGAACTGTCTCTTTACCTCCAGTTCGGTTCGGTCTACAGCTAGGCCAGCTTGTATCTTAATGCATATAAAATTATACTGATCTTGGGTTATGATGTCGGAGGCTGGGTCTCTCCCTTGCAACCTTAGGGACCGGTGGGGCCTCGCGGTGGGTTGAACTCCCGGGTGTTGCGTGACAGGCTGTTGGACAGCCATGGTGTCCATGATGGGGGTGGTTTGAGCCGTGGCAGCGTTGCTGTTTGCGGGGTTCATGGTGATATGTCAGGGATATGAATCAGTCTGGAGACGCGAAGTTAATGTGGTGTAGTGTGCAGCGTATACGCTTCAATGGACAGCATATAGTGACAGCGTATAGAGCGTATACAGCATACGTGGTCAGTGTAGACGCTGGAGAGCGTATACGGCGTAAGATGGATCACAGCGTAAAATAGGACAATGTAAAATAAGCGGTTGGCACAAAGCAGGAGACAGCGTACAGCGTAGAACAAGTAATCGGTGTGACACAAGAATATAAAACGAGTTTCAGCGTAAATAAGGCTCAGCATACAAGTGAGGAGCGTAAAACAAGCTCGGCGTAAAATAGGTCACAGCGTAAACCAGTTGCAGCGTAAGACAAAAGAAAGCGTAAAACAGGTAATCGTAAAATAAGTTGCAGCGTATAACAGGAGAGCGTAAAACAAGTTGTAGCGTAAAATAGGAGCTAGCGTAAAACAAAGCAGCGTAGGAGTTTCTGAGCAGGGTTTTCAAGAGCGTAAACGCTGTGTAGTGTAGATGCTGAACAGTAGTGGGCTGGGTTTTCGGACTGGACAGCGTAAACGCCGGGAAAGTTGCGAGCAAGGGTTTTAGGAGGCCCTCCTTCTAGCGCCAATTTTTGTACTGCCTGAAATCATCGGTTTCCAGCTGGAAGGAAAAATAGAGACCGTGGGATCGCAAGGCGAGAATAGAAGACCCTGCCTTCACCTGAGGGCGAGCTGGAATGCATGAAGGTAGAGTACCTTGGGTGGTCCGCACGCGGATCAGACAAGGATTTCCCCGTGTGTACGCAAAGTGCTATACGCTGGGTTGTGCGTAAACAATGTAGCAAGCATAAACAAAGCGTAAACGACGTAAAACAGATGCGAACAGAGCATGAGCATAAACAGGCGTAAACAGAATGCGTGTGCCAAGTTGACGTAAAACTGTAAACAATCTTAAGCAGCAAATGTAAATAATGGTATTACAGAGTCAAAGTACAGTGCACCGGTCTAACGTAGTCGTGAGGGAACACAAGGCGGACGAAAGCCCCGGCGTGTTCAGGAATGACTCGGTTGGTTCGCAAGGCAGGCGGAGCGTAGAGACTGTGTGTACGGTGTACAGGGCTCTCCAGTGTAAGAGGGTTTCAGCTCTTGTGTGCAGCGTAAATGTTCTCTGGTATGCTCCGGGATTTTGCCAACCAACCTCGGTAAAGTGGAAAATCAAGATTTTTATAGAGGTTATTACGCTAGACTCGGGTTGGGCGACACGTGGCGCGTTGATTGAGTGCATACATTTTACAAAAATACAATATATTACATCTGTTAGGCGTATATGCTGTGGGGCGGGCATATACGCTGGGCATATACGTTGAATGAGGTGGGCGTGTGAACTTGGGTGGAGATGTTGGATGCTGAGCGTATACGCTGTGGACTTGAGTGTACACGTTGGGCGTATACGCTGTGGATTTGATCATACACGCTGGGCGTATACGCTGATGGATGCCGACTTGCTTCAATTCTTGCTCTTCGGTGTTGTCTTCATTCTGCCCTTCAAGATTCCGTGCCGGGCGTAAATGTTTACCGTGCCCGTCGAGCGTACACCAGGCGTGCGAGTTAGAATGCTTACGCTGGGCGTATACGCTAGGAACTCGAGCGTCCACGCTGGAGGGCGTATACGCTGTGGGTTCGAGCATCTACGCTGGGGATGTACTTGAGCGTAGACGCCGGGCATATATGCTGGCACCGCATACTTAGTGAAAATGAAGCTTTTTTGACCTCCAAAGTTGCAATGTGTAACGCCAAATGTAGCCATGGTTGTCTGTGAGTCTCAGGGACCGGCTTTTTGCTGGGGAAGTACAGAGCTCAGAATTTTGTTGTGTTTCAGGTGTATGGTTAAGTAAGTCTGAGGTATATGATTTTTATAGCTTTTAAATGTTTTTCTCCTATGCTATTGAGGTGAATGGTTGAGAAAGCCAACTAATTCTAACTAAGGACTAAGTCTAAATTAACTAGCGTTAACATTCGTTCCCACTTATCGTACATACTCTGAACTATGCAACTGTGGCTACCAAACGCTAATCGTTACTAGGATCACCACACATAATGCATGTGCTCAAAGTGGTCGTACTGAGCCCCCTAACTAGCCTAAACATGATAAGCATCCATTCCTTGGCTATCCGTACACATCCTTGAATGCTCGTAACCAAGTCGTACTTATCCCGCATTCTAGAAGATAAGGGTGAGAGAATCTAATCGCGATGAGCAACCGATTTCTTGATTAGTTGTACACATTCGTCAATACTCGTACTCATGCCACGCTAATTCAAGTAATAAATAATAGATAAGAAATAACATGTAATAAATAATAGGTAATAAATCCTATTCCATGCACTGTAAGGTTTATCCGCAAAGCTTGTCTTTATTGCCGTACACAACTTGCGTTCAGGTATAAAGTTGCTCAAATAAAGATCTGTTCACTTGGGGACTCCTATTGCGGGCACATGAAAAATCTTCTATCTCTAGAGTGATCAATTTGCTAGAGTTTTCCTACTTCTAGCCTAGGATGGAAAATAAGGGGAGTGCTGCCTCTTATTTATAGATTTGGCAACGGACCGCGATATCGTGTACATGACATCGTAGGGGACGACGCAATATCATGACGACCGCAATATTGCGACTCATGTGAATCGCGTCTCATCATACCCCCATGGCTGAATGAAAACTCATCCTCAAGTTCCTTACAATAATATTGGGAAGGTATGGAATTATTGAGGGGAATGGAACTAATGGGATGACATGTGAACGGATCATCATTACAAAACTTAAAAAAACTGGTGTTTATGACAACAAGGGTGAACACCTTATTACAATGACATCAAGCCTTAGTTGGAAGCTAAGAAAGAAAGAGAGAGAGAGAAAGAAGTGTTGCTGCTACCAATGCCAAGATTGCGCCTTCATTGTCCATCCATAAGCATGCCATCGATCTTGCTCCTTGCATAGCTGCTTCAGCGCTACTCCATTCCAAGTGTTTTCTCCAGATCCAATTTGTTATTATATGATTACCATCTGCACACACAACACAATCATATATTAGCAAGGGTAAATGAATCATCATGTAATTAATACCTTGCTTTGGTGTAGGTCCATTGGCTAGGCTGTGGTATGGATAATACGGATATAGGGATATATTAATGATGACTATCGAAGGTGTAGGGGTTAGGAAGAAAATCAAAAATTTCGGGGCTTAGGAGAAAATCAAAAATCGAAAAAATTAGGCCCCATACCCCCATGACTAATCGCGAACCTCTGGTAGCATTAGAATGGAGAAAGAAAAGGAGTAAGAAAGATAGATAAAAAGGGAAAACTATGGCATCGAGGAAATGGATGTCAAGATGGAAATGAACAAAATGAAATTAATTGCAAAATGTTAAGGGAAAGAATTTAATTAATGCTCCAAATAGGAATGTCAGTGGGTACTCCCCAAAGCAGGCTCATGCCCGTAATGCCCTGACAAGCCCATATTCAAAGAGTCCATAGGCTC
>MNCI01007629.1:282480-302740 GCA_015680685.1 Gnetum montanum
TATCAACATTGTGACTTAAAGGTAAAAACCAAACATTAGCAATCAACATGAAAATAGTTCATACCATCATGAAGAACACTTATTATGGAACAAACTTACAAGGTGGATGGCACACACACACACATACAAAAAATGGAAAAGTATAACGATGATGTAAAACAAAAACTAGAAAAGTTAAAAAAAGTTGTAAAACAAAAACTTAGAAAAGTTAAAGAACTTTGTAAAAAAAAAATGTGTAAGACAAAAATGTTGTAAAATAGAAATGTGTAAAACAAAAATCAAAAAAGAATTGAAGGCCCCATATGATCAGCATAGGTGGCCATCTCCCCCATGACTGATTTGTAAGGGAGAGATCTGAAATAGAAAGCAAGGTTGCCCGCTAGTGGATGTGTAACTTGTACTGGTTGTTGCGGGTTCATGGAAAGGTTTTGTTTGTTGTACATTAACCAATAACCTTTTATCCAAGCTGTCAAGCTTATATATCATCATGGCTCCAGAGGGGAAGGTCGTATGAATAATATAAGGTCCTTCCCACAAGGTTTGAAACTTTGTACGTTGTGGTACATGCGTGGAATTCCAGTAAAGGACCTTATCTCCTGGTTGGTACCTAAACCTTCAAATCCTTAAGTCATGACGTTGTTTATTGTGTGCCTTGTGCAACTCATTTAACGATAGTACAACCAATCTATTCTCATCTAACACGTTCAAAGTTGCTAACCATTTTTTTTGTGCTAGGTCGAGATCTAGGTGAAGTTCGCAAGCCATGGATAGTGTATGGAGCTTATTCTGTATGGGGAGTTTTGGTAGTTTCCCATACACTAGCTCATAGGGAGAATATCCCGTAGGGAGCTTCCAAGTGGAGCGATACGCCCAAAGAGCATCGTTCAGTTTCGTGCTCTAGTCTCGCCTAAATTTGCTAATTGTTCGTGTTAATATTCTTGTAATCTCCCTATTAGTAACCTTGGCTTGACCATTAGCTTGGGGGTGGTAAGGTGTGGTCAATTTATGCTCAACCCCTAAGCATTGCATCAGTTTGCAAAAGGTTGCACCCGTAAAATGTGTTCCATTATTAGAAATGAGTGCACGTTGCACACCAAACTTGTTAACAATTTGTTGTTGTACAAATCGTGTAGCTGTAGATGATGTGCAATCTGTTACAGTGGCTACTTTAGCCCATTTGGTTAAGTAATCAATAACAACGATGATATATGCCTTTCCATTGGACATTGGTGTAATAGACCCCATAAAATCTATTCCCCAGATATCGAAGGGTTCTAAAGGTTGAATCCATTGTTACAGATCCTCCATTCTAGTAGTCATTCCACCATCACGTTGGCAGCGCTCATAGGATTGGGCAAAATGATGGGCGTCCCGACATAGTGTTGGCCAATAATATCCTCCAATCAGGACCTTGGAGGTCGCTCGTCTCCCAACATAATGACCCCCACAAGGGCCCTCATGAGCATCCTGGAGAACTTTTAATTGATCCTGATTGGGTACACACCATCGAACCAAGCCATCAAGATAGACTTTATAAAGTTATCCCTTGATTTCCATGAAGTACTTGGTTTTGTGAAGAAACTTTTGTTTCTTCCTAAAGTCCAACCCCTGTGGTATTTTTTGGGAAGTGAGATAAGTAAGAATGCTACTATACCAATTTATTTCTATGGGTTGATCATTTACTACATCAGTAAAGAGGGTTTCATCAGGAAAATGGTCAGATACAGCATATTCATCCTCTTTGTTATCCCAACGCAACCGAGATAGGTGATCAGCGACTACATTCTCGGTGCCTTTGCGGTCTACTATTGTTAAATCGAACTCCTGAAGAATTACCAACCAATGTATGATACATGGGATAACTGTTGGCTTGTTCATAAGGAACCTAATTACACTATGATCTGTATGGATGTATACTTTGTAACCCAATACATAGTGCCTAAATTTTTCCAGTGCAAACACTACAGCCATTAATTCCTTTTTTGAAGTCATGTAGTTGAGTTGTGCACCGGTGATACTCTTACTAGCACTGTGGATGTAATAAGGTCATTTTTGTTCATCTAATTGTGTCAATATAGCTCCTAAGGTGTAATTAGATGGATCAGTCATGATATGGAACGACCTGGACCAGTTAGGGGCTTGTAGAATGGGGGTTTCCACAAGCCTCTGTTTGAGGGTTTGGAATGCTCGTTCACATTCCCTGGTCCATTCGAATGGTGCATCTTTTTTTGTTAATTCCACCAACGGTTTGGAAACTTTGAAGAAGTTCTTGATAAACCTCCTATAGTAGCTAGTGTGTCCAAGGAATGACCTAATGTCTTTAACAGTTTCTGGTTCTCGGGTAATTCCTTGGATGACTTTAATTTTTTTCGGATCCACCTCAATTCTTGATTGTGAAATTTTATGCCCTAGTACGACGTCCTCTTGAACCATCAAATGGCTCTTCTACTAGTTGAGCTTTAGGTTGGTTTCAACACATCGTTTCAATACTTTTCCTAACCGATCGAGGGCTTGATCAAAGCTCGTCCCATAAGTGGAGAAGTCGTCCATGAAGACTTCTACTCCGTTACCTATTTGCTATTGAAAGATGCTTAGAACTAATCGTTGGAACGTGGCAGGTGCATTTCACAAGCCAAAAGGCATTTGTTTGTATGCAAACGTTCCCCAAGGACTGGTGAACGTTGTTTTGGCTTGGTCTTCTAGTGCAATTCGTATTTGGTTGTATCCACTATATCCATCCAGAAAACTGTAATAGCGATGCCCTGCTATAGTGTCTAAGACTTGGTCAACAAATGGCAATGGGAAGTGATCTTTGAATGTTGCCATATTTAATAGCCTAAAATCTATACATACCTCCATTTACCTCCTTTTTTCAGTACAATTACAAGAGGAATAAGCCATTCGCTATCAGCGATAGGGTAAATGAACCCAGCCTTGAGAAGCTGCTCTAGCTCCTCACAAGCGATAGGGGTTGCTTGTGAGGTTTCATAGAGGGGTCTGTGTAAATCCTATGCTGGCATATCCTAGGATCTATTCCGGTTAGTTCAGGGTATGACCAGGCAAAGGCTGTTGACCACTTGTTTATCACCTTTAGCAAACTTTCTTTTTGCTTGGGTGCGAGCGTTGCGTTGATGATCACCATTTTTTGATTTTTAAGGGTCACATATTCCAAACCGTGGGAAACAGTTTTAAATCTAGGGGCTCTTGTTTAAACTCCTTAGGAATCTCCAACTTTCCCCAATTAATGTTTTCGGAGTTAAGGGCTGGAAGTTGGCAATGGACTTGCTCTAATATGTCTGTTCTTTCAATGTAAGCACTAGTTATTCCCTCAGCTAGTTCCATGCAGGTTGTCGAGTTGTTCTATTTATCAACCATTAGCCACTGGGTGTTTTCTTGTTGTGTGGTTGTCACATATAAGCACTTTTGTATGTCAATATCCCATGCACATCGATTGCATGCAGGCAATGCTAAACTTCGCATCACCCATTATTTCTGCACGCAATGACACCCTGTGTCACTATATGCGATGCATGGAACTCTTTTTCTCTCAATTTTTCCAAAAGTATTTGTCTTGGATATTTCTAGGGAAAGGTTGTGGATTTCTAACTGTGCATTGATTGTATTCAGCCATGCCCTTCCCATTATAATTGGGAAATCTCCTTTGTCATCGTTTATTTGGATCACTAGGAAATCAGCTAGATATGACCAGTGGTAACAATGTCCTCAACCTATCCCAAAGGAACAGTGATGGACTGGTTAGCCAACTCTAAGCGAACATTTCTCTTCTTGAGTGGAGGCAGGTTCTAGGTTTTATACAGTTCTTGTGAGATTAAGTTGATCCCGGAACCTGAGTCGAGGAGAGCCTTATGGGGTTCATTCCCAGCAACTTGGAGGTAAACTAGGGGGACTCCTAGATCCAATAATTTCTTTGGAAGGTGGCAGACATTGATCCAGTCGGTTACTGTATGTGTTAACATAACTATATGCATTGGGTGCGATTTCTCTGTCGAAGGGTTTCCCGAAACCTTATTTGGTATGGAGGTGTTTAGATGTTCAACTGCTTATGAAGGCAAAGGTTTGGTTGGATTGTTGATCCTAAGGAAAGGTATTTTTGATGTATGATTGTTAGAACCAACTGAGAATTGAGGATTGGGAGCCCTCGCAATGTTGGGTTGTCGCGGTTGAGTGGGAATTACTCTAGGCTTTGTTGCAGCGGTTGGCAGTGGGGCTACTGGCGTAAGAGATGCGTATGGATTTGGAGCATAGTGTGGGTATGGAGCATTTTCTGAAGGAGAAGGAGTCCTAAAATACTCCTAAACTCGGTAGTAACGTGGAGGGTTTATGTGACCCATAGAGTCACCAGGGGAAATCGGCTGTTGCCCATAATAACCATAAGGATTTGGCTGCTGGTAAGGGTACTGTTGTGTTGGCAGTGGCATCCCCCATGACTCTGGGTATTGCCACTGCTGATGTTGCTCGATTGGCTATGGTGGAGTTCCACTTGGATAATACGTTAGTGGTTGGTGGAACTACCTTGGGATACCTTGTGGATAAGGTAACCTTTGGAGTGTTTGCCGTTGGTTGAGTCTTGGATTAAGCGCATACACCCCAGACTCCTGTAGATGTGAGATGATGGAGCAACATCCCTTAGGATGGTCATAGTGGCAGATCTCACATCCACCGTCATTATCTGTGTCAGAGTTCACAGCCACATCAGAGTTAGTAATTTTCCCCTTACCCTTGTTATGTGCAGGGCTTAAATCTCTCCACTTTTTCTTACCTTTGTCACTACTTTGTCCTACCTTAGACTCTTCTACAATTTTTAAGACAATTTCAATTTTAGAGTTTAAGGAACTCCATACGTCATCTACCTTAGCCTCTATTTGGTGACTCATCCTCTTCATCACAAAATTTCACTCCCATATTTCGAAGAGAGGGATCACGGTTGTACTCTTCTGGACTTTCCCTTTTTCATCGCTCACCTTCTTCTTTTGCTACTTGTTTCAACAAAAGATGAACTTCATGGGCTCTAAGTTGTGAGAGTCTCCCTTGGGCGTAAGTCCCAAGGGTTCTTCTAGTTTCATGCCTTAGCCCATCCACGATGTGGCGAAGTTGATCCCGTTGAGCGTACCCATGGCCCAGGCAACGATGTAACAATGTGTAGTAGCAGGCCATGGCAGCATCCAAGGGTTCCTATGTACCTTGCTTCCAGCCTTAGATCCGCTTACGCAAATTGGACACTTTGGAGTACGGTTGATACTTTTCGTTGAATAGTTCTAGCATCATACTCCACCTCTTGATGGTTTCTGGTTCTAAGGACCGGTACCAACTCTCTGCTTCTTTGGTGAGTGTCCTTGGGAACAACTTAAGTTTTTTCCACTCATTTTCTATATTCTGCAAGGCACAGGCATCGTGGAATGCCTGTAAATGATTTTTCGGATCAGCATTGTATCCCCCTTCAAATCATGGGATATTGTTCATGTATAATCATTTGATCCGACTATCTTTTAAATGCCTTGTGGGAATCCTAAATACCTCTATTATGTCAAGCATACTTTGGGTTGAGAGTAGGGGCTCATCATGATCATCTCTTTCATGATTCCTGTGATGTTTGCATTGTTCCCTACTCTCCCTACGTCCTTGCCCTTGTCCTCTCTCTCGACTTTCCCATCGAGGTCTTTCATCCTTCTTACTTTTATCGTCACCTTTATGTTCATGGTGGCTGTGCCTAGATGTGGAAGAAGAGGGTGAGTGATGGGATGAAGGAGAAGAAGAAGGGGAACCATCGCCATGATAATGTTTCTTATCTTCTCTTCAGCTACTACGACCCCAATCATGGTGACGATCTAAGTGCTCATCCTTAGCATGAGTGGTTGTTTCCTCTATGAACAGTTGGTGTTCATGGGCATCAGAACCATGGTTATGTATCATTGATCATAGGTTATGATACCCAACTTCCTCATCATTTTTAGGAGGGGGAACATCATTTGCTAAAGAACCCGTGATAAGGGGTTCCTCATCTCCTATTTCGCTAAGGACGTGCGAGGCTTTGCCCTTCAGAAAAGTATGTTGACTCTCCTACCTTAAGTCCCTCATACGTTTGGCATCTGTCGAATAATAATCCCTCATGTCAAAATCTTCTACAACGTATTCAGAAAATAGTTCTTGTATGCCAATATATGCCAAGGTATGGAAAAGCATGCAAGAGACTGATCAATCTAGGGGTAACACAATGTTACCTTGCAAATCTCTCCATTGCAACTACTCATCTTGATGGAGGATAAAAGTGAAGTCTGGCATATACTCATCGGGATGAGTATAAACTATCTTGTATTGTTTAGGACTTGGCAGATTTCGGCTATGTGTTTTATGTTGTCGACTGTCTCGTGTATGGTCCTTAGGTGGTGAGTTTCTCTTATGAGAAGAAGATATTTTTATCGGTGTGCTAATTCACCATTATATAAATTTTTCTCTTTTGATTAACCCAAAGGTTTGTTAAGGCTCACAACGATGTAAATGATATCCTTATGTTCTATATGGTGCACAAACACCTAGTCCCTGGCAACAGCGCCAATGATGAGTGGCGAGGTACCCCTACACTCAACCATACGAAACGAGCGTAGCACACACGATCTGGTCGAACTCCATAGACTAAATGCCTACACGCCCCATGGAACACTTGGGGTTAATCATTCGTTGTCTTCCCAGACTTACTTGTAGTTGTCACGATGTATGGTTAAGTAAGTCCAAGGTATATGATTTTTATCACTTTTAAATGTTTTTCTCCTATGCTATTGAGGTGAAGGGTTGAGAAAACTAACTAATTCTAACTAAGGACTAAGTCTAAATTAACTAGCATTAACATCCATTCCCACTTATTGTACACACCTTAAACTATGCAACTGTGGCTACCAAACGCTAATCGTTACTGGGATCACCACACGTAACGCACGTGCTCAAAGTGGTCGTACTGAGCCACTTAACTAGCCTAAACATGATAAGCATCAATTCCTTAGCTATCCGTACACATCCTTGAATGCTCATAACCAATTCGTACTTATCCCGCGTTCTAGGAGATAAGGGTGAGAGAATCTAATCACGATGAGCAGCCGATTCCTCAATTAGCCGTACACATTTGTCAATGCTCGTAATCAAGTCGTACTCATGCCACGCTAATGCAGGTAATAAATAATAGGTAATAAATCCTATTCCATGCACTACAAGGTTTATCCACAAAGCTCGTCTTTATTGCCGTACACAGCTTGCGTTCAGGTACAAAGCTTCTCGAATAAAGATCCGTTCACTTGGGGACTCCTATTGTGGGCAGATGGAAAATATTCTATCTCTGGAGTGATCAATCTACTAGAGTTTCCCTACTTCTAGCCTAGGATGGAAAATAAGGGGAGTGCCACCTCTTACTTATAGATTTGGTGGCGGACCGCGATATCGCGTACGCATTTTATTTTATTACGATGCGATATTGCATACGTGGTATCGCATGGGATGCGATATTGCAGCTCATGCGAATCGTGTCTCATCATAAAGGTAGAAAAAATTTCCTTTTTCTCCCCAAAAATCTTAAATTATGGACTTGTATTGATAGTTTCATACAGTTTTCTTACTATAAAAATATGAGATTTACAACCCACATGTTGTAAATCCCATGCATTCTAGCTTATGGAGGTAAAAAATGCTTCACATGCTATAAATGCCATGTATTCTAGCTTGTGGAGGTTGAAAGATGCTTCACAAGCTATAAATTCTACTTATGCTAGCTTGTGGAGGCTAAAAATACTCCATAATCCACAAGCTATAAAAATTAACATTTTTCATCTCACACACAGCAGATTTTAACTCCACACATTGTGCAATGTGTGGGAATTGGGTTTTGACTTCACATGCTAAACACTATAGTCTCACACACTGTGCAACATGTGGGAGCAGCATGTGCCACTTAGGCTTTTAGCCCACATGTTGTACTTTAATTGAAGAGCCATTTGTAATGCTCAAAAAACTGTAATAGATTCTAGCATAGTAGATGCCAATCCTATTTATACTAAATCACTCATCATTTTTTGGATCTTTTGGCAATCATCTTTACTACAAAAAAATTTGCAACACACTTGCAACTAAAAGATCACATAGCAGTAATAGAACAAGATCTATTACAACCTTTTATAGTCATTACTTAGTGCAAATCAAGTGAGAGATTAGTGCAGATTAAGTCTAGAACACACCTTGCTATCTATGCTAGATTTTAAGGATATTTCATGCATTTTTTAGCTTTTAAAGCTTATTGATCTATATCTTCTTAACCCATTATTTTCAACATTTTTACAACATTTAATATAAAGTTACAATGTTTTCTTATTTTTTTCATATTTTCTCACTCTTTGTTCCTATTCCTGCACTACATTTTGCATTTACATGCTTTTCTTCATTTTTATTTTATAATGCTTAGTAATAGATTTCTTAAGTCCATAAACAATCATCTAGACCATTTAAGGCACTTTGAATCCTTTTAGAGGCCCATGGATTTGCGAGTTAAACTATTCCATGTAGAATCTTTCGATTCTCTAGCATTGAAATTTTCCATCATTACACCATGATTAGATATTACTTTAAATCAAGAGCATACGATAAGGTGTTGGTATGTAATGACCAAGTTTTTGAAATCACTCTAGCATAAAAAAGGCATTAAATAAAGATTTAAAATCTACCTACAAATATGAAGAAAAATATGCTAGAAATTTTTCAAAATTCAAAAAGGAGGTAGAAGGTTTTCTCTTCCTTGAAAAGAATTAATCTAAAGAATTAGTAGCATTAAAATAGACAAGAAACATTGTGTGTCATTTCTAATCTTGAATTAGCAAATAGAGTGAAGGGTTTGATGGAAAAAATGATGGAGTTTCAGGCCAACGAAAAAACTCTATAGTTCAAGAATTTTAAGCTTCATGAAGATCTAGATACAATGTAGAAAAGAGTTAAAGAATTGATAGACTAAAAGAATGCATTGATTGAAAAATTCAATGATAAGAAAGAAAGATTCAATAACAAAGTGATTAGTTTGCAAGAATAGTTGATAACAGAATAGTTTACAAACCATTACAAGATATTATTACAAATACTTATTAAGTAGGATTGTGAATCCCCATATATTCCCACCATGTGTTCATCACAGATTCTAGCTACCTACAGTGAAATAAAGGATAAAATCCTTAAGAAATACTCTACTCCAAAATTATTGGTTCCTGCTGCTAATATTCTAGCATTAAACCTAAGAAACCTTTAATTCCTACAAAGTCCATAATGAAGGATAGCACCCTAGAATCATGAGGTGAATCATCTTCCAATGTATATGATTGTCGTTTAAGTGCAAATATAGATGTCTATCTAGGTTGATAGTTTAATCTTCAAAATATTTTCTTGTTTGTAATTGTATATATTTAATACCTTCTTTTGATGATGATGTTTTATTTTTAATTTATCATTACACATATTTCTTTTTTATGGTTAAATTAACTATTATGTCATAATATATTTTGAATGAGACAATTCCCCTAATGTCTCTAGTCATTATTCTTTGCATTTCAAGAGAAATTTAATGACTAAAATAGTTTATAACATGGCTTGAAAAATGAAACATGCTCACTATCACATCCTAGTTCATAACTTATAAATTTATTAATTAGAGATGTAGTTTATTTAGTCATATGGTACTCATCATGAAATGCATTTTATAAAGAAAATTCAACTTAGAGCATTACTTCAAAACTATTGATTATGAATATAAATATCTTTTTTTTGTAGTTTAGTGAAGAATGGTAATAAAATGATATTCTCTCACTTAACCTATGAAATTTATGGATTGGTGTTTAAAAGGTAGAGCACATCATTTTATTTATGTTAAGCTTAAGAGGTGGTGTTGAAGATTTGATATATTTTGACAAGCTTAACATCATGATTAAGGTTTATATTATGTAACACCATGATGTTTGTATACACCATCATACTGTATAATACTATGATGGTGTTGGTATGTTATACTACTTATTAGTTAAAATTTTTAGGAGTAATTTTATTATTTATGTCTCTTAGTTAATTTTAACCACTTGATGTGTTTATTCGTTCTAGCAATATAACTATTCCTTATAACCTATGTATGTGTTAATTTTGGTTCATGCATCTAATATAATAGAAATAATGAAAAGTTGTGCATTAAATTTTTTTTTTATGTTTAACTATTCAAGTATAACTCAAATACTTAACACTATAGCTATTACAGTATTCATGGTGTATTACAATTTCAATTTATTCTTTGCCTATAAGAGTCATCAATTATATCTATTTTTCTTGGTCCTAATGATCTAAATATCACAAAAGTTAATATTTAGCTATACTAGAAGATTTATAATCATTCTTGTATGTTTGTGTGTAGATTCAAATGACAAAAGCTAGGATCTTAGTGGTTATTAGAGCATAATCAATGAAGTTCCTTCCTTGTAATTTTAGTTGTATTTTCTTTTAAGATTCATACATTGATGGACATGATATACTAAGATTGGTCTAATGATGGATGTTCTTGTTTATTTCTTTTCAGATTATGACTTGTGAGATTTGATATATGATTTATGAGATTTATTTATTATGACATTCCAAGGTGGATTTTCTATTTATATCATTTAATTTTTGGTTTTAAGTTTTATAATGCTTATGGTCAATTCTTTCTTAAGTTACAAGGATCATGATGTCACACACCCTAAGTATTAAGATTGTGTAATTTAATCATCAATATTTCTATTTTAAATTTTAAGGTGTAACATAAGACATCATTTCTATAGCTTATATGAAATAAAAACTAGTCTAAGTCTTCCTCTAATATTTTTATTATGTAATTTATCTCTTTTAGTAACATTCAACATCCATCTAAGAATTCAACATCCTCTAGTATTTCTACCACACTAATTTATTATCTATGCCTATTATGTACTACCTAACATTCAACACCATATAAGATAATATACTGAATTTCTATTCTATAAAATTTTTTCTTTAGTTTTATTAGGATTCTTTTATTTTATAGAATACCACTAGTTTATCTTCATTTTGACCATCTTGGCTTAATTCTATTTCTTTTATCCTTATCAATTTGTTTAAAATTTTATTTCTATGACTATCAAGACATATAAAAAACTAATTTGAAATAAAAAGAGGAAATTTGTTAGAAAAAATAAAATATTTTACTAGAAATGATAAAGAAAGATCCAAAAGGTTTTTGATATTTGTTTTAAAGCAATAGAAGTACAGACTATGTTTTCTTTCTCAAAGATATTGAAAATTTTTATCAAGTTTTACTTTGTAACAATGGTAGAATAAAATATTTTTCATAATAATGGTAATACATTATTCATTTCTATTAATGACATAATGTAGAGAATAAAAATATTGGTATATGGAAAAGTTGCTAATATAAATATCTTATATAGATAAATGTTGAAATGGAAAGGATCACTAGTATTGAATTCAATCTAGAAGAATTTATATTTGGATATGCATTTGGGGTTAGAAAAGAAATGATGCATCAATAAAGTAGTTAGACTCATTTAAAAAGTAGACAAAAATGATCTAAATAATTATACACTAATTATAACCAACAATATTTTTCAAAGCTTCTAAGCACTATTCTAGAATCTATGCTTAGAAGATGTGCTAACAAAAATTAGATGCATGTAATTTCCCAAGAAAGATTCAAAGAACAACATTTTACTATTGATAATCTCATCATTTTAATATATCTTGTTGATAAAGCAAAATTTCTACATAAGAAAAATTTTACCTCTACTTTGTAGATATTTCTAAGGCTTTTAATTTTATCATTCAAAGTAAGTTATGAAGGCACTTGAAAAATTTAGAAGTTCCCAACACACTATTATCAATTATCCAAAAAATTTACAAAGAGGTATGCATTCAGTTTATAAATGGACAAGAAAGGATTTTATTTTATTATTTTATTATTATTTTATGTTAAACATGAATATCCTCTTTCTCCTACTTTATTTGGTCTTTTTTTTCTTAATGAACTTCAAGAGTGAAAGCATAAAATACAAATCCATTTTGCAATTATAATTGGAAGTAGTCTTGTCAAAACTTTACTCTCTATTGATAATGTTTTCTCAATTTCAAATTTAATAGAAGGATTTTAACAAATGCTTAATACTCTTAATGATTTTTGTTAGCATTCAAGAATGAAAGTTAATGTCAAAAAAAAATTCTAATTTGTGGCACATGAAATAAGATGTATAATTTTACTATAGGAGATGAAAATATTGACATGATTTCCTCTTCTAAATATCTTAGCCTTGAATGCTTCTACAATTACAAATGAAATCAATGCATTTCTCAAAGAGTTGTAGGTAGTATGAAAACCTTATTTTCTTTAAAAGGAAAAGTATAAACAACTTTATCATGTCATTATTCAATATATTATTCTTCATGGGTATGTTGTATGAGATTCTACTTTATCAAATAAATATTAGAAACAAATAGAAGAAATTTAGAATTCCTTTTTCTTTTTCTTCTTTTTGCTTAATGGATTTAAAGTGAAGAGTTAATATAATATAATGTTATGTTTCTTGAAATAGAGATGATATTGCTATAGGTTGAAGCTATTTATCAATTTATTGCCTACACTCATAACCTTTCTACATCTTCATTGGATAAATATTCCAAAAAATTAATAATGGAAACCCATAATTAAGGATGGCTTCATGAGGAATTTATATGACTTAATAAATGGAACATTCATGAGTACATTCACTATTCTAATCCTAACCAAGTTTGCAATTTAGTAAAACAAGCTAAATATCAAAACCTTTAAGAAAATATAGAAGAAAAAAAAATTTCTATTTGAACAATATTAGAGGAGGCCTTAATTCAAAAAAAATTATTTATCTACTACTATTACTCATCATTGATGATGCATAATTTAGTAAAGCATAAATGGGGTCTCATTATCTAAGCATTGAAATAGGTAGATGCATAAGATTCATTATGAAGAACAAATATGTCAACCATGTAATAAAAATAGTATTGAAGATTAATGCCAAACTTTCTTGCAACGTCTTGCATTGGAACACATTAGATATATATAGAATATTACCATTTCACATTTGATTAATTTGTTCCAAATGTTACTAAGAATACTTGGTAATTTTCTTAATGATGTTTTCAAAACTCAGAGTATGTATATTTCTATTGTTTAATAGATCTAGAAGGTCTATAAATGTAATAAAATTTTAAATTCAATTTTAATTTTATCATCTAGTTTGAGTATTAACCCTAAGTAGTAAAACTATTTATATTTAGGTACTTTTAAACTTGTATGTCACTTCTATTCCATTACTATTTATGTTTTTATCAAAATTCCATTCCATTTACTATTTTTATATCTATTAATTTTGAAACTTTTTTATTCTAGATCATGTCTCCTCTTTTTCATTTCAAAAGCAATATTTTCTCTACCTATATCCACCAATATAAAGAAAGTTACCTTTTAAGTTCAAAAGAAAGTTATTGATTAAGAAGATATTGTAAAGAGCCTATGTCATTTTTGAAATGGGTAAAAACAAAGCATAATACATTAAAATTAAAATTATTAACTTTACCTATATGCATAGACCCAAAGGATCTATTAGAAAAATTAGTTTATATAAAAGACATCAACTGTGATAAATCATAAGTGTTAAGATTTGGCACTTTTATTAAGATTAACATTCTCAAAACATCTATATTTTTAGTTCATCATGGATTTGTGTGAACACCATCATATTGAAATTAATTTCTACCATAGTCATATGTTCCTTGAAAATATGCAATTTCACCAATATGATTTAGATTTGACCCATGAATTAAAATAAGGCTATATCGTAGAACTTCAAAGATCAAGCTTAGATTCATTCTAGACATCATAGTGTTGAAAGATAGACTTCTGATGGAAAAAGCTATCCACAACCATAGTTGGTTTATTTTTTAATTTGATAAGATTCAACAATTTGTAAAATTACAAAAGATGTTCTTGTAATTTTGTTTTTAGATTGTAAAGAAAGATTTTATGTTGAATATCATCTCATATTCTAGATATTAATTTAGAGATTGGTTTAAGACTTTAAATTATTGGGATGAGATTTGCAAGGCTCCCATGAGGGGAATAATGTTGAATCAATTGAAGATTCCTTACTTTAATCTTGTGGAGATTATCTCATGTAGAATCTCTATGATAGGTAGGAAAAATTCTATTTTATGATGGATGATGAATCTCCTCTGTGTAGCTTTAAAAGAGGCAAATATGATGGATTAAATCTCAATTCTAAAGGAGCATTTTGTGAACAATATGTTGAGGTATTATTATAGCTCAAAGCCTTATTCTCCACAAATATCTATTTTTCACTTTCTTTGAAAATTCAAAGATTGATGATGTCATCACTTAAAAAAATAAAAATAAGAATATAGTGAAAAGATTGTTTATTAAAGCCTTTTCAAAGGAAGAACATCTAGAGATGAAAATTTCATTAATCAAGTAATTGAGTGAGTAAGAGATAGGTTAAGGAGTGACCAATGTGAGATAATGATTATCTCTTACTACAAATTATGAAGATCATTTACTACCATTATTAACTTGAAAATAAAGTCCCCCATTATTAGTTCACTCTTGCATTTTTCAAGACACATATTAATAAAAATATGATTGCTAAGTTTTTATATAATTCATCATTGATGAGCAGCTAGGTATGCCTACGCCCAACCATACGAATCACGAGGGTTCACATGCAACTCAGTCGAAATCCATAGACTGTAAGCACTTAACAGACACCAGACTCTAACCAGTGAAACCTTGGGTTAGAACGGTCATTTTCATCCTAATCTCACTTGTGAGGTTCCATTTACGATGGTTAAGTGAGACTAAGGCTAATGATTTTTATAGCTTTTTAATTATCTTTTTGGGCAGCTAATTATCATGGAAAGTAAGGCTAGAATATTAATTAATCTAAGATTATCTTAATCTAAATTTTAACTATTTTTAAAATAAGTATCTGGTCCCATCTTCCGAGCATGTCCTGAGAATCTCCTAACACTTCTGGGTTACCAGATGTTAAGCGGGTTTACTAAGTGTTTGATTTACATTCGAGATGGTCATACTTATGGCTTTTAAGAACTACGAATGAACAATAGCGATTGAAATCATAATAAGAAAAACTTAAGTAATTAACAAGTAACTAATAAAGCATAAACATATTAAACTATTGAATGCACAAAATAGCTAAGTCCAAATGCTGCAAGGAATGCTTGAATAGTTTTTCTTTATTGCCATCACGCCAATAGGCTCAGATACATCAACACTTGAATAAAGAGTCGATCATTTTTCTTACACCTACTGCGGGCACTTGGAAAATATTCTATCTCCTATGGGAACAAACTGCAAGAGCTTCGCTACAACTACTCAAAAGGTGCCTTAATGAGGCGGAAGGCCCTCTTATTTATAGGCCAAGATAGGTAGTTGTGTAAACGGGGCCACATATAGGGAGGCTACGTCGACAGGCCCACATCAATGCGACACGCATTGACTGAATGACACTTCATCAATCATAATAGAAGAATTTAAAGAGTGTCACATATGAAGATTTTGATTTTGCCATTAGATCCAAAGCTACAAAGGATAGTTTTCAATTAGCTAAAGAACATCCTATTGTGAAAATCAATGATTTTTTGTTTGAATTAATATTTCTTTATTATACCACAATGAAAAAAATTTTAGAACTATGATATTATATTTTAAACAAGAAAAATAAAAAGATGCTCTCATTAATGATTCAGAAAAAAATGATAAATTAAATAAATATCTTTAGAAATTAGTAAAAGATAAGAATCATATTACTAAAGCCTTTAAAAAATATTAGTATGAGTTATAAAAACCTTTGGAGTTGATAGATAAACAATTCTAAGAGCTTTAGAATTTAAAAGATAAGAATAGCTTCCATCATGACATTTGATCTAGAGTTGATTAATCAGGTCCAAGAGGTCACAATGAGAAATATAGAACTAAGTAATAAAAAATAAGCTTCATCAATAGAGGTTTTCATCCTCATGCAAGAGTTGGAAGCCACAAAGAAGCAACTAGCTAAAGTAGAAAATCAATGATATCTTACTAATGAATATTTAGCTTTAGAATAAAAGGCACACAATGAAATAAAGGATAAGTTGTTAGAGCTTCAAAATTATACATTCAATGATGAGTTTTTGTGCATTACTAAGATAATTTGGGATACTCTAATTATAAGTAGTAATGATCTTTTTATTATACTATCAAGCTTTTCATCATTAGTACAACAAGCTCATGATAAAGTGTTA
Source organism: Gnetum montanum (assembly GCA_015680685.1). NCBI lineage: Eukaryota > Viridiplantae > Streptophyta > Gnetopsida > Gnetales > Gnetaceae > Gnetum > Gnetum montanum. The sequence continues at coordinate 298,885 of MNCI01007629.1, forward strand.
CAAGTAGCCCTCTTAATAATGGAGTTGAATGAACCTTAGCCTTGGCCTCAACCTCAACCTATGAATGTTGCTGATGATCCTATATAAAACGATAAGTTAGAAAAGCTTGACTCTAAAATGGTTAAAGATACACTAACATGTAGTGAAGTTGGAAAGTCATTGTCTTCAACTAGTATTTTTTCATACCTTTAAAAGTTTGGTATAAACTCTTGTAACATTCATTAAGTAAGCATCATTATTAAATCTTTATGCCAACTTGAATCTATATATTATATCTTATTAACACCCTTTATCAATAATGGTAATGATGATTAGCAAGGTGTGACATTGTGTGACATATTTCGGTGATATTATTTTATTATTTTTATTTAATATTTTGGTAGTTTTGAGTATTTTAGTACTTTTAATTATTTTATTATTTTTACTTTCATTATACATGTTTTTAGTTTTTATTAAACCAATGTGTATTGACCATGTGATGTCATGTAGTTAGGTACCTTTGATTAACATATTGATAACACTAAAGCATTGTGTGGGAGATGGCATAGTTGGCATGATTAATCATTATCTTAAAAATGACTCTTCTTATATTTTTATTAGCTTATGATGACTTGACTTATATATGATTATAGACATGATGGAGTGATAAGTCAACATAAGATGAGATTAGGTGAATTGACAAGTTGATTTGTAATTAAGTCTTGTACATAGAGAAGTGAGAATTTGTTCTTTTATAAGTATAACATAGGAACCCTTAGGAGCATTTGACATCTAATAAAAATCAAATAGGAAAATGCTAGTGGAGAATTAGGAGGTTTCAAACATCATGAAGAGCATAAAGGATTAGAGGGTTCATGTTGCAATAGTAGATGGAAGCACATGATAATAGGGTTTGTGTTGTTGTCATAGCTAGGAGTATGTAGTAGTAGTAGTAAAGGTTTTACAAATAGATACACAGTAGTAAGTAGGTAATGAAATCAAAAGTAGTGTTATATTACTTGATATTTGATAAGTTTTAAAGTAGATCCTACATTCAACCATACATATTGAAAACATTCACATGCAACCTAATCAAATTTCATAGACTAGACTATCATGAGTATCTAGATAGCTAGGTAATTGATCATTGGTCCTTGTCTTCCCAATCATACTTGTGTGGGCTAGTTTGCATAGTTAAGTGTGACTTACATGTATAATATTGATATTTTAATGGTCATGTATAAAATATGATTCAAATATTAGGAATCATAAATGATAATTATAATTTGGAATTACATGCAATGCCACTAAATTTAGTAGGTAATCCTTCAAGTGGATCCATCACTTCTTTGTCATTTTATGTTGTCGATGCACGTTATCTATCAAAATTATCTTTGTTATTAGAATTTATTAATTTAGATATGGTTTCTAAGGCTCTTGATATTAGTGTTTTTAATCATCATCATGATTTATTAATTATTCAACAATGAACTCCCTCTTTTAATCAAACACCTCTTGAATTTTGAAGGATTTCTTGTTTCATTGAACTACCAAATCTTCCAACGATTTTTGAAAAACTTCAAATGGATATTGTCTCTTGAATTAGACCAATCAATCATTTTGAAATCCTATTTACAACTAGTTATTCTCATAGAATTTGATATATTATTAAGATGAATATTAATTCTCTTGAGTAATTCTTTTGCATGCTAGCATAATTGATTATGTATAGAAGGTTGTTTATTATAATCTTTCAAAGTCATGTCACTATTATCATCAAGAGGATCATATATTTGATTCATGTTCTTTTATGATGTGAAAAATGGTTATCCAAGTGCTTCAACACTAAGATACTACAAATACTTCTAAGGTTTCTTCTACAAATATTATAGATCCTACTAAGGTTTTATCTATAGATGTTTTAGATCCTACAACAATTTCTTCTGCTAATGTTTCAACAATTAGCTCACTCTTTTCTTTTACTATTATTAAACAAAAAGTACCTTTAAGAAAATTTCTAGTTAAATCAATTTTAACAAATCCTTTAATGACTAAGGAAAAATGAATATTTATTCCTAAGGTCTTATAGAAACCTTTTTTTGATACAAATGAATTCTATATGATTCTTCATAATAAAAAATATTGAAAAAATCTATCTTTTGATGATTACATGCTAAATATTTAGAATAGACAACATGTTCAAGATATTTTAACTACTAATAATTCATTCACAACTATTGGTCAAGATATGAAGATAATATCTGTTGATAATGTTGATTTTATTAATAGGTCAAGGTCCTTCTCTTCCTTCATCCAATGCTAGTCATTATCATGCCGCCTAACTAATGCATGATAAAATTTACAAACTAATGAACTATTTCCATGTCAAATAAAATAATAATGAAATTAAAGTATGATAAAAGAAATCATTAAACTAGGCCAAGTGCTGCATTGAAGATAAATCAATTTTAATCTTATTTCTATCATGATAATATGTCTAGGTACATAATCACTCAAATAAAATTCAAGACAATCAACTTTGTTCATGTTGTGGGTACTCAATGATAGATTTTATATTCTACAAAAACAAACTAACAAAGCTTCGATATGCTATTGATCAAAAGTTTCATAAATATGTTTACCATATACATTTATATAGGCATTTATTATCTTTGAAACATTAAAGCTAATAACCCTATGTTGACACTAATGTATTAATTCTGTTATATCAATGTTGTTACATCAACATAGTGAAGCAAATCATGATTCATCAACATTCTTGTACATCAAACTATACCAACTAAAGCCATGAGTTTTATGGTCTTTTGATGTGGTAATGGAGGTTTTATGTAAGTTTTAATTGTTTTTGCAATTATTTAGGGTGTTTTCAATTTGCAAATTTAAGATAATTGAGAGGTTGATTTAAAATTATAAAAATTTCATAAGGTTTTAATTAAAGGGTTCCATATTTTTATTTATTTTCTTACATTTATTTTTAAATATATTTTTGGTTTTTTGAGTTGTTTAAAGATTCTACAATTAGGTGTGAAATACTTTTCTATTTTTTAGTTTAGGGTGAAAGAATGATTATTTTGTTAAATTGAAATCATCCTAGAATTCATTTTGGTGATATTTTTATTTCTATAACTTTTATTTTTAAAATTATATAGGATATTTCTTAGATCTATATTTATGACCAAAACTATAGCTTCTTGATATGTCAATGAGGATCCACTTGTAAGTGAAGTGTCATATAAAGAGTCTAATTCTATTTGATGTATTTACTAAGGCTAATTATTACACACCATTGGATGATTTCAGTGATATGTGAAATTTTTTATGCTTAGATAATGATTTTTTTCTTGAACTAAAAATTAAACAATTATTGATATTATAATTATTATTGAGTATATAGCACTAAAGGATAAGAGATTGGATCCTAAAGATGATTTTATGTAATCCCCTCTATTGACTACAAAAATGGACTTCATGTTTAATTGACCCAAACTTGGATTACAAAGATAGGTTAGGATCTGCTATTCTATTCTTTGAGAAGGATGTCTTCTTCAAAATGATCATGGTTTTGGAACAATTACACACAGCTGGACCATGATTGTTGATCAAGAATGTTAATTAAAATTAAAATGTAGCATGCCTGCAAGTAAGAGTGATGAGAGCGGTTACTCTAGTGGTTACTCTAGCAGTTATTCTAATTATTAGAGTAGTTACTCTAGCAGTTACTCTAATTACTTGAGTGGTTACTCTAGTGGTTACTCTAATTACTTAAGTGGTTACTCTAGCAGTTATTCTAATTATTAGAGTGCTTACTCTAGCGGTTACTTTAGCAGTTATTCTAATTATTAGAGTGGTTACTCTA
>MNCI01007630.1:6567-28743 GCA_015680685.1 Gnetum montanum
CGTACGTGATATCGTAGGGAAGGACACGATATCGCGTACGCGATATCGCAGGGGATGTGATATCGCNAACACTCAAATAAAGACACCGTACAATCACATTCACCACACTGCGNTACGTGATATCGCGGTAGACGCAAACCGCATCTCATCAACTCTCCTGCCTTAAATCTCTCATACATTGGGCATCTGTTGGGTAATAATCCCTCATGTCAAAATCATCTGCAACATATTTAGCGTAATGTTCTTGCATGCGAATCTGTACCAAGGCACGGAAAAGNATACGTGATATCGCAAGGAAGGACGCGATATCGCGTACGCGATATCGTGGGGGATGCGATATCGCGGCCGACGCAAACCACGTCTCATCANTATGTCATCTTATACTACTTAGGACTTGGCTGATTTTGGTTATGTTTTTTTGTTGCCGACTGTCTCTAGTATGGTCCTCAGGTGGTGAGTTGCTCTTTTGAGAAGAAGACATTGTTATTGGTGTGCTAATTCTCCGTTATATAATTTTTTATCTTGATTAACCCGAAGGTTCGTTAAGGCTCACAACAATGTGAGTGATATCCCTTATGTTCTATTCGGCACATAAACACTTAGTCCCCGACAACGGCGCCAATGATGAGTGGCGAGGTACCCCTACACTCAACCATATGAAACGAGCGTAGCACGCATGATCTGGTCGAACTTTGCAGACTAAATGCCTAAAATCCCCATGGAACACTTGGGGTTAATCATTTGTTATCTTTCTAGACTTACTTGTTGTTGTCACGGTGTATGGTTAAGTAAGTTTGAGATATATGATTTTCATAGTCTTTTATGGTTTTATGTCTTTTACGCTAAGAGCAAAGGGTTGAGAAACTAGCTAACTCTAACTAAGGAACTAAGTCTAAATTAACTAGTGTCAGCATCTGTTCCCACTTACCGTACACACCCTGAACTATCCAACTGTGGCTACCAAACGCTAATCGTTACTTGGATCACCACACGTAACGCACGTGCTCGAAGTGGTACTGAGGCACTTAACTAGCCTAAGTGTGATAAGCAGCTGATTCCTTGACTAGCCGTACACCCCCGTAGGTGCTCGTAGCCAAGTTGTACTTACCCCACGTTCTAGGAGATGAGGGTGAGAGAACCTAATCGTGATGAGCAGCCGATTCCTTGACTAGCCGTACACATCCGTAGATGCTCGTAATCAAGTCATACTCATACCGCGTTGTGACGAGTAGCCGATTCCTTGACTAGCTGTACACATCCGTAGATGCTTGTAATCAAGTCGTACTCGTACGCACTAATAATAGGTAATAAATAACATGTAAGAAAACCTATCCATGTACTGCAAGGTTTATCCACAAAGCTTGTCTTTATTTCCGTACACAACTTGCGTTTAGGTACAAAGTTGCTCGAATAAAGAGCCGTTCACTTGGGGAACTCCTACTGCGGGCACATGGAAAATATTCTATCTCTGAGGTGATTAAACTGCTAGAGTTTCCCTACTTTTATCCTAGGATGAGAAATGAGGGGAGTGCCGCCTCTTATTTATAGATTTGACGGCAGACCACAATATCGTGTACGTGATATCGTAGGGGACGACGAGATATCGCGTACGCGATATCGTAGGGGATGCGATATCGCGACGGCCACGATATCACGTACGCAATATCGCTGCTTGTGCATATCGCGTCTTATCAACTATGTAATCAATTGAACTCATTCTCATTTTTCTTAACTCGAGGAAAAGTGGTTATTCAATCATGGGGGTATGATGAATCATGGTTTGACAAGCCCCTATATCGAATCCTCGATATTGGGTACGTAATATTGTAGCCTGGATAACGATATTGAATACACAATATTGTGATTCCTGTGTAGGCCTATAAATACAACATTCGGGCGCATAGGAAAAGGGAGGTTTTTGTTGAATTATTAGGATAGAGTCTTTTTTTCATTCTTCAGTTAGTTTTCATTCTTTCCCTAGTGCATGCCCGTAGTGTGATGATTGTAATTGTATGGAACCTTTATTTGAGTGTGACATACTTGGACATGCACATGATCGACAATAAAGGTTGAGATTAATCCATCATTACAACATTCACTTAGCCTTTAATTACTTTAATTATTAATTGTTAATTATTATTTTCTTTGTTAATATCTCTTTATCATCATTTACTATTCCTATTGTTAAATGCAAAATGAGTACGACTTAATCACGAACATTTAAGTGTAACTACTTGGTAACCTAGTAGCATATCTAGGAGTGCTCAAGTAATGTGCGCTTGGTAATCCCAGAAGTAGTACACAAGGTCCAAGATGCAAACAGATGATTAAGGATGGATGCTCATCACACTTAGGCTAGTTTAGATTTTTCTTTTTATTGCCTATTAGCTTAAGTCAAGATTATTTTCCATCGTCTCTAGGAGTAGCATTAGTTAGGATCTCATCATTCACCTCACTCTAGACTAAACCATACATGACAAAGAAAATACTAGTCCAGGTGGGAAGATAGGGAACTGTGATCAACATGTAACTATCTAGATACCACAACTAGTTCATCTGCAGAGTTCGACCAGATCGTGCATACGCACTCATATTCATACGGTTGAGTGTAGGGATACCTCATTGCTCATCACTAATGGAGCCAAATACCATCAAGATTAAGGTTGAGGATAGAACTATGATTCCATTGTTTATTTGTATACTCTTATACATGTTTCTAAGTCAGATGAATGTATTTGCTCTTCGTTTTGGTTTAGATAATAGTTGAGATGATCCAACTTTATAACTTGGATGCCACCAATATGTTGGCATGACCCTTATGCTTATGGATAGTATAGCATATACCTTGTTGGGATGGTTATGTGCATATATAATAGGTGGTTGTGGTCTTGTTTATAGTTAACATTTTATGATTTTAAGTTAACATGATTCCTTCTATAGTGTTATCAAACTTGTATGAGTTGTTATATGTCTTCATTTGCTTTTTATTTTTAACCTTAGCCTCCTCCTTAGCTTGGTACATATGAAGAGGTATTATAATATATTAAATAAAGATAAACTAGTTTATTATAAATGATAAAGAAAGATCCCAAATATTTTTGGTATTTAATTCAAAGAAAGAGTAAAATAAACTATGCTCTCTCTCTAAGATATTGAAAATTTTTATTAAGCTTTATTTCATTGCGATGATAGATTGCAAAATTTTCATAATAGTGATAATATACTTTTCATTTCTTTTGATGGCACAATGTAGGGGATAAAAAAGATTAGAATTAGGACATACTATTGATGTAAATAACTTGTATCAAGAAATGCTTAAATTAGGAGGGCCATTGATATGGAACTTCATATAAAAATAGTTAAATTTAACTTTGCAACTAGGGTTAGAAAAATAATAGTGTATCAATAAAGTAGTTATACTCTTTAAAAAAGGGGACAAAAAAGATCTAAATAATTATAAACTAATTGTAATCAGTAATATTTTTGTTAGGTTTATAGGTACTATTCTAAAATCTATGCTTAGAAGATGGCCTAAAGAAAATAATAGACATGTAATTTCCTATGCAAGATTTATTGAAATAAAACATGAAATTTTATTATGTTTGTTAACCCTCTGGATCCATTGGATAGTAGAAATATACATGTTATAAGTTCTGAAAATATCATTAAGAAATTGCCAAGAATTCTTAGCAACATTTGAAACAAATTAACCAAATTTGCATTTGTAATATTCTATGTATGTCTAATGTGCTACAATACAAGACATTGTAAGAAAATGTAGTATTCACTTTCAATGTTATTTGTATTGCACATATGACATATTTTTTCTTCACAAGGAATTTTCAACTATCTACTTGTTTTAACTTTTAGAAGATGAGATCCCATTTGTGCTCTAGTAATTGTGTATCATAAATGATAAGGAATAGTAGTAAATAAATAGTTTTCCTTTAAATGAAGAACTTTCGTTATAATATTCAAATAGAAATGTTATTTCCTTCTATATTTTCCCAAAATTTTTAAAATAATACTTATTTTAAAAATCTATGAACTTGGTTAGGATGAGAATAAAAAATATGATTTTGAATATACCATTCATTAAACCATAGAACTCCATCATGAAGTTATCCTTTATCATGGGTTTTGTTATAATCTTTTTCAAGTATTTATTTAATGAAGATTCAAAAAAAGTATTAGTGGAGGCTATAAACTAACAAATAGCTTCAACCTCTAACAACATCATCTTTGCTTCAAGAAGGATGATGTCATTTTATGTTTAGCTCTTCACTTCAAATTCATTAAGCAAAACTAGCTTTTGAATTTCTTCTAATTATTTCCAATATTTATTTAATAGAGTAGGATCTCATACAATACATCCATAAAGAATAGTAGGTTGAACAATATCATGATGGAGTTTTTTTTTTCTTTTTTAGGATAATACTTTTTTCCTATGATGATGATCTTTGGGACAAGACTATGATGAAGATGATGATAATCTCTAATTGGTAAAGTAGAAATAACAAATGAATCCTTGCTCAATGAAAGAAAAATTTGAACTAATAAGAAGACATGATAGTGAATATAATAATATATAATTTTCTTTCTATAAGTTCTAATACCTTCACAACCTCTATTTTCACCAAATTATTTAGTCTTATTGGCATATCTTTTTACATTTTCTTCTTAATAATAAAATCCATGGATTAAATTATTGTATTATTTTTCTTCCTACTTAATTATTTCTACTCTATCTTGTTTGTACTTAGATCTTCTTCATCATCATGATTCTTTCTCTTAATTTTTTATTTTGATTCCCTAGTGGAAGCTTTCAATATTATTAGAAGTAATCTTATTATTACTTCAACATCTTTATTTACTTTAGCTTTATAGGATTGATCATTGAAGGTACGAACTTAACATTTTCTAATGGGAACAAATAATTATTAGCTAAAAACTTATTCTCTAATATAGTAAGTCATATAAGAAATTGCAAAGAAGACTAGAGATTACATATGTCTAACTGAGATAGAGAAAAAAAATTTAGTACAATGAAATTCATAGATATATGGTAGAAATTGGTAGCCAATATAGATAAAAAGATGAATCAACATATCAACATTTTGATGTGTCATAGAGTTTAATGGATTTTGCAATGAGTCTTGGGTGATGGAAGTATGTTGGAATCAGGAATTAAGATGTAAAGGAATGCATATTTATATTTTTATATATTTTGAATGCATTGCCCAAAACATTCCATGAAATTTGTTAATTTACATATCAATCAAGGAGAAAATTAGAATAATATCAAATATAGAGATCCAATCAAAGGAACTACAACATAAACATAAGTGATTATCCTAGAGAAAGCATAAAAAAACCCCTAGAAATGGCTCTAGCTCCTATTAAGTCATAAGTACAACCAAGAATTACAAGAGAAGAAAATAGGTTCATTAGCTTAATGCTCTTAAAATACAATGTTGCAATGACTAATTGATTACCGAAGAAAGTACTTATATAATGGATACAATGCCTTTTTAGAATAACATCAAATTATAATTCATAATTATCATGGCCAAGTTGACGATTTTGATTACATAGAATCTATTCCAAATTAGAGACTTCCCTTCATAGAATCTACAACTATAATAACTATTACATAATACTTTCCAACTTTCTAAAATAATAAATACAACAATAATTCACCCATTTCTTATTTATTTAAGTGTATTATAACTAGAAACAACCATTACATTTTACAATTTCCCAATCCAACTCTTTTTGTGTATATTTGAACTTGTAACATGTGAACATATTTGATAGGTTTTTTAATATATGAGCCTTCATGAGTGAAATTCTCCCATTTCAACTTGATCTCATATGAAACAATAATAAATCTCAATATGCTTTATCATTGTATGCTTAGATTTAGTTGTTGATAATGCAACAAGACTTTATTTCTTGCTAATCCAACTAATAATATGTGTATTTATTTTAAAGACAAATATGCTTGTGGATTTTTTATGATTAAGGTCACCTTCCCAATCAGCATCTATAAAGCCATGTAATCTAAAAAATATTTTACTTATAAGAGATAGGAAAATTAGTGGTACCTCATATATACTTAAAAATTCTTTTTTTAAAACATCCAATTTTCCTTTCGAGGATTAAACATAAACCTACTTAAAGCTCCTACTACATATGGAGTATCAAGCCTAGTAAAGATCATTATATACTTGAGAGTGCTAACAACATCAGCATAGGGGATATTGCTTATTATCTCCATTTCTTCATCTATTCTTGGGCATTGTTCCATGAACAATTTCATGCCCACAAATAATTCATGATTTTCTTGTTTATAATCTTGCATATCTTGCATATTGAAACTTCTTAGAATGTAATTAATGTATGCATATTGACTAAGCTATATCTTTTTACTTTTTCTATCTCTTTTAATTTTCATATCTTAGATTTTCTTTATGCCATCACGATTTTACATCTCGACAACTAACATTTTAACTTTTAAATTTTCTGCATGTTGCTTCTTGATGTTAATATATCATTAATATATCATAACAATATTGATGAGAGTTGGTATCTCAAGTAATTTCATCAGTGAATCCCTACCAATGCATCCTCGTTGATGCATCCCTGTTGACGTAGCTAAATGCATTGACATATCCCCATCGATGTAGTGCCTATAATTACCTATAAATATGCAATCACTTGCTGTGTATTTGACATCATTTGGTTCAAGTGTAGCTAGAATCTTGCCATTTGATTCTCTAATCCTAGAGAATAGTCAGTGAATGCCTAGTGTAGATTTGAGTTAGTTGTATGACATCTTCTTTGAGTGGCATTGTACCTAGACACATTCCATGAATAACATTCAGATTATGATTGCTACTCATTGCAGCACTTTTACTTAGAATATATTTACTTTCAATGTAATTTATTTTCTATGTACTTAGTTAACATTTACATTTTCATGCACTTTAACTAATCCGTGGAATGAGCATGACTAGTTTCAAGTGTAAACATGTATTCACTCCGTAATCCCAGCAATGTCATTGCTTAGTTCACCCAGTAGCATAACACTTGGTAACCCTAGTAGTGGATACGTGAGTTCATGATGCGTATGACAAGTTGGGAACTAATACTCATAACTCTTAGGATAGTTTAGGATTTATCTCTTTGTTATTAATTAGCTTAAATAATTAATTTATACATGCTTATTCAATTAGTTTAAGGGCCACACAACATCAATAATCATATGCCTCACTTTGGACTAAACCATACGTGACAAATCTACCACTAGTCTAAGAGGAAAGACAATGACTTATGATAAATGGTTAACAATCTAGATACCATACTAGTTCCATCCATAAACTCCGACTGAATTGCTTGTGAATGCTTTTGATTCATATGAGTTGGTGTAGGAGGTACTCGTTGCTCATCATTGGCATCATTGCCAATGATGGTGCTAGTGATCTAAATTAGTTATATTATAAACGATCGCTTTACAAGTATTAATGATTTTTTTGAGAATATTAATATTTTAATTCACACATATTATCAAATAAAAAAATGTCTTCTTCACATAGGATCAATAATTCATCAAATGATGAGAACACTAGTAGGAGAAATGGTAGGTTCTATATTGAAGAGAATTAGAGTGAACTATTATAAGAAAGGATCTCATATGCTCATATTGACCCTTAATATATTCAAGGACTATGTTCAACTATGGCAAACAATCCTAGAGGGGATGAAGTAAGTCATAGAATAAGGAGAGCCTCAAGGCCTAGGGCCTTCTCCCAAACTAAAAGAGATAAATCAAGAGACCATAGGGGGAGATATAGGAGTCACGATGATTCCCCTAGTTCAACATATTTCTCTTCCTCTTCAACATCTAGTTTACTGAAGATGAATGTAGGTATAGAAATAGAGATATACTAAGTGGTGAAGATGAAGATAAAAATAGAATGCAAAGACAAGATGAAAGACATCAAAGTGAGCATAGACAAGATCATCACTATTAGAAAAATAGAAATAGAGACTATCACCATGACATGTCTAATGAAGATGAACACTTGTTGGCTACTAGGAGCATGATGTAAATTAGGGAGGTAGTTCAAATACCTCATAGGCATCAAAGGGAAAGCCACATTAAACATCATGATATGAATAATATTTCTAAATTTAAGGGAGGATATAGTTATGATCCCCTACATCATTTACAAGCCTTCCATGATACCTACACCTTACAAAACATTCAAAGTAGGTGGCAACAGCTTAAGCTCTTTCCTAGGATACTAATAAAAGAAGTTGAAAGTTGGTATAGATCGTTGGAACCAAATTCAATTCACTACTGGTCCACAATGCTTATGCTTTTTAACAAAAAATGCCAAACCTATGAAAGAGTGTCTAATCTAACAAAATAGATCCAAGGGTGGAAGCAAGAAAATCATGAATCTTTGGATGTAGCCTTTGGATAGATACTATTCTCTACTACATAGATGTTCAAGCCATGGTTTTTATCAAAAAGAGAACCTTCTCCACATCATAGATGGGATTTGTAATAAAATAAGCGATACCCTTGGGATCTATGCCCAATGACGATTATCAAATCTAAGAGCGCATTAGATACAAAGGCTAGTTGAACAGATGGAAAAAGAGGAAGGAGAGTTATGTAAAAGGGAGAGTATAAAGGAATATAACTCAAATCCAACTCTTCATGAAAAAGAGATTCATATTTATGATCAGGAGAAAGAGGCAGCTCTTGATGAGTTAATTTTATGTAAAACCTTACCAATACAAACATATATTGTTGAGATTAAAGCAAGGATGCATAAGATGTGGGAGTTGATGAATGAAAATGTTACAACCAACTTGAAATTCATAGAGGAGAAGGTAAAGTAAAAATAATTAAGAAATCAAAGAAAGAAGAGGAAAAAGAACAAAGAAACAAGTAAGGACACTTATTGGCAAAAATGAAAAAATAATTGTAGTAGAAGAGGTTATAGACTCATATATAGAAGAGGATGATGGATGTGACATCTACTAATATGATCATCCAAAGGGCTATTGCCCAATTATGTTACATCTACAAGAGTTTGGGGCTTTTGCTTTAAATCCCAATTTCATAGAAAAGAAAATCCCTAGGAGATTACCTTACCCACAAGGTAATTATAGATAGTCCTACAACCAACAATACTATCCCAGTAGGACTTCTTATAAACCTTAAAACTACTATCAACCATAGTCGCAAAACCCACAGTTGTGGGGGATGCTATCAACAAACCAGAAATATCCCTATTATCAATTGGACCTTTATGGATACTATGTTCAACAACCAATTTCTCTAAATGTTTCTACTTCCTCTATCTCAAATCACGACTACTACTCTCTTGCATATCATAAACCTATAATATCTCCTGTGGGATCACCATCTTGTACCTCTTATCCTTCGTTGCATCCTCAATACTCTCATACTTCTATCCAACATATGTCTCCATCAACAATGTAGGAAGTATTGACACCACAACCTCAGCAGAAAAATGCCACTTGTACTATGAACATACAAGTGAATGATAATGTTAGTAGATCTCAGTAAAAATCTTGGAAACATCTTTTGTTTAGGATAATTTCCACACATGTGAATAAAACTAGTAGACCTACTAGCTCATCAGAACTAGCCCAAGGACAATTTGGTACAACCTCCTTCCTCATAAAAATAATGTCTCCTAATCCTATGCAAGAGCCAACAACCATTACCACTCCAACAAACATCATAAAAGATGAATCTATCATTGTGGAGAGACAAAAAATTCCATGCATTACTAATAATGATAATGGATGTAGTTGTGGGCTAAAAGTTTAAAGTATTAACACGATCCCTATACCAACCCATAACAAAGTTAAGAAACAAGTGTGTGTGCAAAACCAAGTCTACACAATAGCTACTAAACCAAAAGATACCAAGTGGCTTGAAAATGAAAATACAAAATTGTTCAAAAGATGCATAGAAACATCCAACCCACTTATTAATTCTTGTCCTAAGAAAATGAACCTAAAAGAGAACTTAGAAAAGAACATCTTACACTCTGACTATACACCAAAAGAAGATGTTAAACATGGAGACTTGAGAACTAAAAATGAAAATCAAAAGGGAAATATATCTAGATCCTCTAAAAAGAAAACACCTTCTATTCTAGCTAAATATTTGTCTCCAAATGATTGAAACCTTATTATCATCAATGTTAAATGCACTAACTAGTGAAAACTCAAATTATGATAGATGATAAATGGAAAACTTATGGTGCATAACCAAGGAAATGTGCAGTCCATTTTCCAAATTATCACCCATGAATTTAGTTGTGGGGGAGATGTCCCATATTAAAATAAGAACTAATAAGTATAATTTTTACTTTTTGTTTTACAACTTTTTATCATTTTCCTATTTCTTCAATTTTTTTTAATTTTTAATATGTTTTCCATTTCTTGTTATTTTTATCTTCTTTATAATTTTCTCTTTTATTGAGTCATTTTTTTATGTTTTATGGATGGGTACTATGTTTTTGATAATAATATTATCAATCATGATGTAGAAGTTGACACCATATGTTGGGGTTTTTGTCTTATGCTATCAAGATGATTGGGTAAATAATTGTGTAAAGTAGTGAGACCACATCATCAATCCCTCCAATTCTATAAATGATAGGAATTTATCATGAAAATAATATAGTTTTTTACACATAAAACTAAAATTAATTAATGATCATTGTACCTTGAAGAAAGAGGAAAAAACTAAGTGGGAATGGCAAAGGGTGTGACCTCAAGGGGATTTGTGGATTGTCTTGATAACTTTGTTCTTAGGGCCTATGACTCCTCATGGAACATATCATTACTCCGATCGTCAACCAATAAATAGGAAGCATGTCTTTGCATGGTGTGATTTCCAAAAGAGAGAAAAAAGAAGAGAAAAAGAGAAATAAAAAAAAACAAACAAAAAAACGAAAAAGGAAAAAAGAGAGAAAAAGAAAAAAAAACAATGGAAATCCAAAATACCTTCCTTAGACATAATAATGGGCTACAAGCACCAGTTATGGGGCTCGAAAAACATGTTACCCATGCCTGAAGATACCTCTCTATTTAGAGTGATGTTCATTTTTTGTGGTTGTTATGGACTCATGATGGTAGGCAATGTATTAACTTGTATTTTAGTAAAGGTTGCAAAATGGTTGAGGATACTTAATAATATTAATATGTATATGCATGATTAATTTTGATTAGCATATGATAAATTTTTATTATTAATCATCCTTAACCATTTTGCAACCTTTACTAAAATATGGGTTGTTACATTGTTATTTTATAATTAATAAATTAATATATTATATAACAATGTAAAAATCCATATTTTAGTAAAGGTTGTAAAATGGTTGATGATGGTTAATAATATTAATTTTTATATGCATAATTAATTTTGATTAGAATATGATAAATTTTTATGTTTACTTACTTTTATCATTATGAATGAGTTGTGGTAGGTTCTCATGAAGGCTATGGCATGGGCATGGTATGACTATGATGGCTATGATGGCATGATATATGATTTATTCATGTAATTTTTAATTTTAATTTTAATTTGGTTATTGATTAAATTAAAGGAGAGAAAGGTAGATGGGTCACATGGGTCTTGGAGGTAGATGAGAGAGGGTAGCTAGGTCACATGGATTGGGGGTAGATGGAGTAGGGAAGAAGCCTTTAAGTACCATCCACTCTCTTAACCCAAGCATTCTTATCCTCTTAATTCTTAGTTGGAGGACTATTAGGTTGGAGGAGTGTGAGGAGCTTACTAGTCTAGGGAGCACATGAGAAGACTTAAGTAATAGAAGCTAGCAACATCCAAATGAGTAATCTTGGCCCCCTTTTCATGGTTGTTTCAATTCACCAGGTTTTATACAGATCAAGGTTGGGTTTTGCATTAATTGATATAAAATATTATAGATCTAGAATATTTGGGTATGGGTATTACTATCTAAATATTCATTGTTATATTTGTTAATTTTTCCTAATTTATAGTACTTCCTATGTACTTTACCTTTTGAGGATTTAAGATGATTTGAATAGGTCTTTGGAAAATGTTCAGATCTCTTTCTAAATTTTGCATTTGGTTTCAATATATCCATTGTTGGATTTCTTAAGATATTATCAGCAACTTTGATGAGGAATCATATCAAAATTCATTGTATATTACGTGTTACATGTTGTTTTTCCAATGCTATCTGAAATCGTAGCAATTTCAGTAAGGTATAGAGTTAAGGATATATCTCTAGTTTGATTATGACTTTGATTCTAAAATTTTACTATGATACTTACAACATATATATCATCAACATCCAAGTGAAAGCATTGGAAATTATCATGTGTAGTTAGAGTTATGATTCTATCTTTGGGGGTTGTTTGAATTTGTCTAAATCCATGTAGAATCTGATATAGAGATTCATCTATTAATATCTCCATATTTGTACCTCGTTCTCTTCTAAAAATTTTATGAGAATTATATATGAATGTTATATTTTCAACTAAAGTAGAAGAAATTAAAAATATGATCTTTCTATAGAGCTATATGAGATTTAATATCAATCATTCATTCTACCTCTATTTATGATTATCTAGAATGTTGAACTAATAACTATTGCTATGAATCTGTAATGGTTTAAATATTTTTCCAATAACTATTTATGGATATTAAATTTATTTTGAATTAATAATTAAGAATAAATTTTTATGGATGTATGAGTTATGGGAGTTTTAATTGTGGTTGTTCAATTTTCCTATTATCTTTCTTGAGATGTTGAATTCTAATGAAGCTTTTGGAAGATGTGTTTCATTTTTTGATTTTGATCCTTGACATTGATATATCTCTTTTAAGTTGTTGTTATATATTAACCATTACAAATTTTTGGATGGATATGAATTTTAATTCATTTTGAATCTTTGCACATTTGGGACTTGTATTTTGTTGGGTTTGATCTTGCTATTGGGTGTTAAAATCTTGGGCGACTTAGATCTATTGAATTGGATTTTGTTGAATTCTTGGACCATTGAATTTGTTGTGACATGCTAGATTATTGGTCTTGGAATTGTTGCAATACATGTTAGATTTTGGGATTTTGTATAATATGTTGGATTGATGGTCCTTTTGTCTGCTTATGTAAAAATAATGTCAATTCCCTTCACCACCAATGTTGGTTTGCCATATTTTGATGTTTGTAAGATGGATAGATGATGTCATGTTTTTATTTTTTGCTACGTGTTTGGATGATGGAGCTAGCATCGAGTTTATGGTCAGATGGAGATGGGGCTCATTGGAGATGATTTTTTTGATTGACCCCCACTGTTAGTGCACCAATGTGGCTTTCACTGTAGATCCCATTTGGTAGGAGAGGGTGATCAATGGCTCATTGGTCTTGTTTGATGCCTCTAGAAGTCTAGAGGTGGGTATGCATAAGAACACTTCTAGCACTGATATGTTTGGAAGCCTTGGTAGGGATCCATAGGGACCATCTTGATTCTTTAAGACTAATAATAAATTCATGCATATGGTAATTTGATATTTTGTTTGAAACTTTGTTTTGGAAATTGGAAAGTATTCATGATAACTTCATACACATTGACACTAAGTGTGATGCATGCTAGCCTCCTTATTTGCTAGATTAATGGGTGGAGTGCATGGTTCATGGTTTTAGACTGTTTTGATGGTCAAATGAATTAATCCCATTCTTAATGGATGTTTGTGATGGTTGTGTGTTTGGATATTCTTTTCATTGATAGATGTATGGAATTGGATTTTTGACATGGTTGCAATGGATGATATTGGATGTTATAGTAGGTGTATGTTTGGATATGCATTGCTTTGATTATTTTGTAGGTTACCATGCCCTATGTAGCTCCCATGAGACCTATTCTTGATTTAGCTAAAAGATGGTGTCAAGGTTACTTACTCAATGGTAGTTGATATTTTTGTTTTGTGTACAAATACTTCGAGCTATTAAGAGCATGGAGTACATGTGGTAACTTGGAGATGCTCTTAATACAAGATGAAATTATATGCTATTCATAAGTATATGTATATTAATTTGATTCACATATTTGATCTTTTATAGTAAACTTTGTATAGATTATGAATTATGTAGTGAGAATGAGAACTTATCATCTTTGTTTATGTAAGATGTTTCAAATGAGATCATTATGGAATTTATGATGTCATTGATGTAAGATTTCTTTTAGTGGATGCTTATAATTTAAAGTACTTGTAGATATATCCATCTTAATATTAAAAGATATAATTATCTTGTTTTTTAATCTCTTCATCCTTTTGGTCATTGCTTAATCATACTTCCTTTTGTTGCATTAGAATGAAATGATTTCATTACTCTACGATGTCCAACCTTTGGTATCCATTGTTACCTCATGTAATTCTCTCTATCTTAAGGATAGGAAGGAGGGTGTTATAGGCAAGAAGGCATACATTAATGTGAGGCGACTATTATTATTATGGACTTGTTTAGAAACTTCGACGGATAGATATGATGATCATTTTAATGATAATTAACATAAGGACATGGTTATCTTACATTCCAATCTTTGTAATCCCTTCTCATCCCATTATTCACCTCCCTCATACATGTAATTATGAGCCTAATGGTTTTGTATAAAATAGTGCAGGATCCTAACCAAGGTAGTTGTATGTTGTTTGGAACAAAGTCATAATCTACATTTAACTTCTAAGGTGATCATAGAAATCTATAGAAGTGGTTATGTAAGGGCATTATGGCAGGAGCATACTTTGGGAGGATTCACTTACATAACTTTTGTTGATCATGACTCTAAATCATACCTCACATCTTCAAGGACATCATGGACTACTTCTCTAAAATTATATATGATTTTGTAACTACTTCTCATTAATTCAAATTATATTTAATGCTTTTATATTGAAATTTTCTCTAAATTCATAATTCCAAATTTCTTGGCCATCTTATGACCTAGACCTTTCATTTTAATTATTCAAAAACTTGTGCGCTTCTAGAGTTGAACTCATTTATCATGGGGTATTTAAGAATGTAATTTTTGAAATTTTTCGAACTTTCCATTTTTTAAAATTATGCAAACTAATAGTAAAAATCATCAAAATAACATGAACAACTTGATGATTTTTATTATCTTAGAGCCTTGGGGAGCATTATCATGAAATATCCTTGAGCCTAAATGCTAAACATTTTTCAGATTTTGAGCTAAATAGAGATCCAAAAAGGGTTAATTATTAAGGAAAATTTAGCAAAAATAACATGGATCCTTTGGTGATTACAAGTGATGCTAAAAGGAAAGTCTAAGGTTGAAGGTCTTTTGCAAAGTAATGAGTAGTGTGTACCCCTTATGCCCAACCATATGAATCACAAGTGTTCATACATGATCTAGTCAAATTTTATAGATGGGACTAGTTGTGCATCTAGATCATTAAGCATTAAGCATAGTCATTATCTTCCCACTTGGACTAGTTGTTGCATCATCATGTATGGTTTAGTCCAAAGTGAGGCATGTGATGGGTGATGTTATTGTGGCCTTATGCTACTCCTCATGATAATAGAGAAATTAATTATTTAATCTAATTGACAATGAAAAGTAAAGTCTAAACTAGCCTATGGGTGATGACTGTCCATTCCTAGCTTGCCATACACATGTTGAACCTATGTATTCACTATTGGAATTACCAAGTGGTACATTATCAAGTGAACCAAGTAATAACATTGTTGGGATTACCAAGAAAATATGTGTTTACATTTAAAATTGGTCATGCTCATTCTGAAAATTCATCAATGTGCATGGAAATGTAAATATTAACTAAGTACATGGAATATAAATTCCATTAAAATTAACTTTAATCTAAGTCAATGTGCTACCATGAATGAGAATCAATCTCAATCTTATTGCCATTCATGGAATGTATTCAGGTACATTGCCACTTGAATAAGATGTTGTACAACTGACTCAAATCCACATTATAGGCATTCACTAACTATTCTCTAAGATTACAAAATAAAACTATAAGAGTCCAGCTACAAATGACCAAAATATTTCTAATACATACCCGGTGCATGCATATTTATAGGCGAAAATGCATCCCATGATATCAAGTACCCAATATCACCACTTGTGCTATGATATCAAGGATCCAATACTGTGGCCTATGCAAAACATGATTTAGCATACCCCCATGACTTAATGAAAGCTCATCCTTGAGTGAACAAAAGGAGGAATAATTTTTTTAGAAAATACTAAGGTATGGGATTATTGACTAACTCTAACTACTAACTGACTCTAAGTGCCACATAACAAAATTTATTCAAGTGGATGTAGATAAATGATAAAGTAACAAAAACATCACAAAAGATAATTCTTCTTATTACTGCTAGCAATGGAAAACTTCCAACCTTGATTGTTATGTTGATGGTTCTTTGGCTATGTAGAATATTCTTGAAGGATGGAATAAAATTTCTTCTCATGGTCCCATGGATCGAGCAATTATGTGATGTTTGAGCTATTATCCTGTATGTGCTACTATTTGTCCATGGGCATATCCTTTGTTGTTCCTCTTTTGGCTTCATTTTCATGCCTGGAAAAAGGCCTTCTTCCTTGGAATTTCTTTTAGCATCACTTACAGTTATCAAAGGATCAACATTAGTTTGGTAAATTTTCTTTAATAATTAACCCTTTTTGGATCCTTTAGTTCGTGTTTAAGCACAAGGTGATGATAGCGTACTATGCCCATGGCTATGAGGTAACTAAAATCATTAAGCTCTTCATATTATTTTGATCAATTACTATTAGTTATCATGATGTTTGAAAATAGGATGTTGGAAAAGTTTTAAAAAATTTTAAAAAGATTTCAAAACAAACATCCCTAACCCCCATGATTAATGACCATAACTTCATAAGTGCATAAGTTTTTGAATAATTGAAAACGAAAGGTCTAATGCAGAAGATGACCAAGAAAGTTTTTGTAATTTGAAGGGTATCAAGATAGAGAAGTAGGCAAAATTAATTAAAATTGATGAAAAGTAGTCCCAAAAACATGCATAAATTTAGAGAAACCATCACTAATGTCCTAGAATATGTGAAGGTTAGTTTAAAGCCATGATCAATAAAAGTTATGCAAGTGGGTCCTCCCCAAAGTAGGCTTCTATCATAATTCCCTTACATAACCACTTCTATAGATGTTCATGGGTACCTTAGAAGTGAAATGTAGATCATACCTTTGTTCCAAAAAACACACAATTGCCTTAGTTAGGATGTTGCACTATACTACATAAAATCAAAAGGCTCATAATTATTTGCAACATTGAGGTGAATAATGGGATGAGAATGGATTGCAAGATTAGGATGTAGGATTCTTTATCATGTCTACAATGGGTTCTTGTATCAAATGTGATTAAAATGATTAGCATACCTATTCATCTAAGTTTACATTAATTGCATACCATGAAAAATGACCTTGCATTAATGTGTTCCTTCCTGCTGATCATCATGAGTCCAAAACCACCATAAAAAATAATTATCACTTCAAAAAGAAAAGAAAAGAGAAAAAGAAGGAAGGGTCTTAGTTAGAGGGGATCTTTAAGGCATGGGTAACATGTCTTTCCAGCCCCATAACTAGTGCTTGTAGCTCATTATTATTATGTCTAAATAGTATGCTTTGAATTCCCATTATTATTATTATTGGATTTTATATTTTTTGACTTTAGATAGGAACCATGCTATGCAAAGACTCTTAGATTCTTGTTATTGGTCAAGAGCGGAGTGATGATACATTCCATGAGTCATAAATCACATGAAGGAAGCTAAGAACAGAACCCAACAAGTCCCCTTGAGGTCATACCTTTTTTCATTTCCACTTGGTCATTCTCTCTTTCTTCAAGGTACAATGATCATTGATTGATTTTAGTCTTATGAAAGAAGAAACAAATTTCTTTTATGATAAAATACCTTTTTATATAGATAATTGGAGGGATGGATGAGGTGGTCTCACTACTTCACACAATTACTTACCTAATCATCTTGATAGCATAGCACAAAAATCCAACACATAGCGTTGACTTTTGCATCATGACTTGGTAATATTATTAACAAAAACATAAAATACAATAATATACATAAGAAAATGACTCAAGAAAAGAGAAAAGTATAAAGAGAAAAAAAGAACAAGAAATGGAAAACATATTAAGAATTGGAAAATTTTGGAAGAAATGAGAAAATGATAAAAAATTGTAAAACAAAAAGGTAGAAAACGCTTATTAGTTCTTGAATCAGGATGGAGCATCTCCCCCATGAATAAACTTATGGCCACATATTTAGGAGATGGACCACACAATCCTCTATTTATATACCATTGGTTTCCCATCTATCATTGTTACTAATGCAATTAATTGCGTGATAGCATGTCTAACATTGGTGATTGTCTCATTTGGATCATTCAAAGATGTAACTTCAGGATTTAAAGGTATTTGCATTTTTGAAGGTCCAGATGTGTTTTCTTCTTCTTAATTTTCTACTTTAATTTCTAGGTCTCCATGTTTAATATCCTCTTCTAGTATATAATCAAAGTGTAAGACATTTGTGTCTAAGTCCTTTCTTTGGTTCATTTTCTTAAGTCTAGAACTAATAAGCAAATATTTTCTTCCATGCATCTTTGAAAAAATTTTATATTCTCATTTTCAAGCCATTGGATGTCCTCTGGTTTAATGATTACTACATAGATTGGTTTTTGCTCACACACTTATTTTTAAACTTTGTTATGGGTTGTGTTAATATTTTGAATTTCCTACCCATAACTGCATCCTTTACTATTAGTGATGCATGAATTTTTCTATCTCTTCAAAATGATAGGTTTATCTTTTATGTCTTATGTTGGAGTGATGATTATTGTTGGCTTTTGTGTATGATTAAGATACATCATTCCATCGAGAAAGGGTGTTGCACTAGATTGGCCTTGTGTTTGTTTTAATATGTGAGTAGGTCTACGCGTTTTGTGCTTGTGTGAGGAAACTGCCCTAAAGAAAGGATGTTTTTGAGGTTGTGGTTGAGATCTACTATCATTTTGATTTTCATGTATGTTCACAACATAAGTGGCATTCTTTCGTTGATGTTGTGGTGTCAAACCTTCTTGTGTTATTGGTAGTAACATATGGTGGAGGGAAGTATGAGCATATTGAGACATGATGGAGAATGAGAGGCATGAGGTAGTGATCCTTCAAAAGATGTTTTGGATTGATGACATTCAAGAGAGTGGTAGTAGTGATTAGAGGAAGCAGAACTAGTTAGGAAAACAAGTNATTCACAAACAACCAATCTGTTTCAAATCCACTGGAAAATATGCAAGGATGTATATGAGAACATGCAAGGCAAGGGCTTGTTTAATGGCCTCTGTTAAGGTTCCCCCACTCTACAACTCTGCCTAATCAAGAAACACCTTCATTCTAGAAAGATGCCCATTCTCAGGTTTGCATTTGCATACATAAAAGGTTTCATCGTTTCCCTGGGTAATACAGATGCGTTTTCTCCATCGATGAAGATGACATATTCAGAGAAGTGACTGTACTCACCATATGAATATTGGCTGCCACCATTAAAGTGCATATCCCTAAGATTTTTCAGCCTACAGAAATTGTATAGTTTCATATTTTCAAATGTTGCGTCTAGAGATTTTTGTTGTTTAAAGTTAAAGCTGCTGGGGAACCAGCGCTTGCTGAAGAGGGAGCTGAATACATAATAAAAAAATCCACTTGTCCTTGAGAACTCACAATTTGATGAAGATTCAAAAATGCAGAAAGAGGTACTCGTAAAGGGCATGAATAGTGATGCAATTGAGGTCGAGGATGATGATAACAAACGTGACTGTATTGGCGAGGCGGTTGAGACTCCACACCTGCATCAATGTAGGAAGTATGTCCAACACCCCCCACCACTCACACCATTCTCCAAAGATAACACTATGCTCTTTGTAGTTACATCGATGCATCTAGGCGGCCATGCGTTGTAGAGCCCATGGAGAGTTAAAATAGTAGTAGCCTTTGTATTTGACTGCCCTCCATGAAGACGGTCATGTCTACCACTGTTCCATGGAAACCACCTCAAACGTCTGCAGGGGATGAGTCACACATACTAGGATTTTCAACAATCGCCATGGCCTTATGATTGTGATTCTAATTCTCCTGAAAACCTTCTGTGTTTTTCGTTTTATGACATTACCGCTCAATTTGGATCTTGGAGGGTTTCGTGGCCTGAGAGGTCACATTGTCAATGCAAACGCAGTAAAAAAAGCTTTTAAAACCTTCATGAAATACGTTTCTGCGGCAATGTCAAGCTTCTTAGCTATTGCTTTAGATCAGTTTTTGGAGCCACAACAAGAAACATAAATGCGAATGATTCCTGGCAAGATGATGATTCTACTAACAGGAAGGTTAGGAGTCATGATAATAATGCGAAGGCGATCTTTGGAAATGACGGCAACGTAGGAGGAGGAGGAGGAGGAGGTCGAATGAACGTGAGCTTTGTTTCTTGGCCAATGTTTTTGTACACGATGCCCAAAGCGATTCCCTCCCTTGGGCCTATGAAGTGCCACCATTTAACAAATCACTCTATGTTCTGGACGTTAAACACCGTGGCCCTCCCATCATGAAAAACATCTCGATTGCTTCATCAGCGTCTGATAGCAAGGGAAGTTCTGCAGCCTCCGAGTTGCTTGAAAATGAGCCCGTGGTGAAGGTCTCTACCTATTTTATTGATGATTGTTTATGGAAGGAATTATTCACAGCCATCAAATTGTCCATCCCTGGGATTGTGGATATCCAGATCTTTGCGGGCATTCATATTGCGAGTAGTGATGAGAATCATGAGCTTCCAGAGCTCTCCCATTTCCAAAACATTATTAATGAAGATGAAGTAGACGACCTACCTGAAGCAACGATGCAGAGCCATTTGACCTTCTGTTGGGGATGCGAGCTCTGCCCATTCTTGGTTGGGTTCTGCAAGTTTGTCTAGAAGGCTCTTTTGCACCTTGGTCAAGCTCGATTTTTTGTTGGCATGATCGAATAGCACAACTTTGCAGAAAATGTACTCGTCCATGCCTATGGCTGCATACACCACCTCTACGATGGTGGATTTTCCAATGCCTCCAAAATGCCACAAAATTGCTGCCACCACGCTCTTGTCGCTATCCGGTTCCAGAAGTTCTATTACTATGTTTGCCGATTTCTGTATCACAATTGTTTTGTTCCCGGTCTTTGCATAGGGAAATCAAATAAAATATGATATGACTTAAAAAAGAAAAAAAGGGTTATGGGACAACTGTTTTAAGTCCTATATGAATTGAACACTTAATTTTAACACTACCATGGTGGTTGTAACTAAATAGGACACTTGGGACCCATAGCTTTTTAATCTTTGAAGTGGTTGTAACTACAAGGGCCACTTGTCAACTACAACTTTTTTATCTCCATGGTGACCACTTGGCAACTGAATGAAGACACTTGGCAACTGAAGGGCCACTTGTCAATTAAGTGGGACACTTGTCAACCATAGCATTTTTGTCTCTATGGTGGTTATAACCACCCAAGATATTTGTAACTTACCTAACTACCTAGGAGACCCTATAAAAGGGCTTCAAGGGTAGGAAGGTAGAGGGAGATGGGGAAGAGCTCACACTTGAACATTTTGGGGAGCTCTCACTTGGAGACACACTCTTGAAAGACATTGTGAAAGATTGCTTGTAAGATGACTTGCTAAAGAAAAGATTTCAACCTCTTTGTCATAGTCCTATGAGTTATGTTTTATTTTTATTTTTTTTAAATTTTTTAGCTAGTGGTTTAGATAGTATCATCCTTGGCAAGTAATTTTGGGATTTTTAGATTGCTCTTATTATTCTTGTTGCCTGAAAGAAAATTTCTATTAAAATTTTTCCATAGAAGCGCTTGTGTTTAAAGGCCTTAAGAACATTTTAGTAGTGAATTTGATTATTGTGCAATGTATAAGAACCACCATTGGGATTGTTGTAAGAGAGCCTCTGCTTGTAGTCATGCCGTTGAACGATTCAATAGTTAAGAGGGTTTAGAAAAT
>MNCI01007630.1:28916-41117 GCA_015680685.1 Gnetum montanum
TGGGGAAAATTAGAAGTAGATTCATGGAGTTTTGCTCAAATGTTTTTACAAAATTTTATTTGTTACAAGTAGGTATTATAAGGACTGCGTAGACTAGGCAATTGAACAAAATAGGAACTCTCAACAACTCACAGTACTTGGCAAAGTTGGCTGAATCTCTTTAAGATAAGTCATTCGTAGTTTACACACAACGCAATCATTTTATTTTTCACAACCGCACACCGCAACAGCACACACACATACTCACATTAACTACTAAGTCTATTTGAAGGTATCTGGGCCTTGGTGTTGCCAGAGACCAGTAAGCACCTAAATCCTGTTCAAGGACACTCGTTGGCGGTTGCGTCCCAAACAGTTGCCAACACTATCAATAATTACCTTATGAAAAAGGTAATTTCTTAGGCATTTACTTTTGTACAAACTTGGGATTCAAAGAAAAAGAATACTCATGTAGATGTAACATAACTAGGTAATAACTCTTTAAATGGTCATATAGGCAAATGTCATATCCATCATCCTCTTTCGTGGTTGAGTCTATAGCCTCTTCTTCTATAGCTATTTTCCATTTTTTCCAATAAGTGTTCCTACCTATTTCTTGATTCTTTTTTCTCTTTTTTTGATCACTCGATTCATTTTGCATTAGTTTCTCCTTTATGGTTTTCACATAAGTTGTAACTTTATCATTCATCAACTTCCACATTTTCTCTATTGCTACTTCAAGATCATTGATAGACTTTTGTATTGCCAAGGTTTGTTGTGAAATCACCTCATCAAGAGCTACCTCATTTTACTTATCATAGATATGGACCCCATTATTTTGAAGAGTTGGGTCCCAATTGTTGTGAATGTAAATCTTAGTTGCTAGAAGAAACCAAGGATTCTCAGTTGCAAGGAGCCTCAACCTTGAATTACCTAGGGCCTCCAAAAAGAAAAATGGGATTCAGGGTGCCCTGAATGGTTGAGAAAATCACCCAGGGACTTAGAAGGGTGCAAAACGGGGGTGTAAAAAAAGTATAGAAATGTGCAAATCTATGAAACAATGTACTTAAATATAACAATTATATATGAAATTGTACATAATCAAGAATCATAAATTTTATTAAATGAACAAAAAATGAGTTCAAATATGTGTACAAAATTAGTGCCTAAGAGGAGGGCAAAAAGGGGTTCACTTGGGCAGGGGTTCAAAGTCTATTGAAGCCATGATCAACTCCACGATTTGATATCTCTATCACTCCTAATGCTATCAAATATTCTTTGTCTCATCATTGGATCTATAACATTGTTTGATGCTAGAGGTTATGGAAATGTGAAGGCTTGGGATGGCCAATGTGCACCATGTTGAGATTTGGTGATCCCAGGGGGGTAATGTTGACACCCAAAACTCACAAATCCAAAAGGAGGGAACAACAGGGGATAACAAGTTGCAAGGGGATCCACATTATTAGGAAGCAAGGAATTATGTTTTTATTGAGGAAGTAAGAGCTCTTGGATGCCAAAATTCCAAGTGTGTTGAATTGAAAAAATGTGGAACCTTGACATGGTGCCAAGTTATGGGTTTATAAGGTTATGACCATGATTTGTGCTACAAATTTTTTGCAAATGACTAGCATTATTGGCTGAAAATTGGCTGCCAAATTATTGACATGATTGGTTGAAAATTTGCTACCAAATTGCTAATTGATGGGCTGAAAACTAATTACCAAATTGTTGATTGATTGGATGAAAATTGGCTGCCAAATCACTGCAAGTTAGCTGCCATGTTTAGAGAGCTAGGTAAGGTTCACCCCCATGCATCCTAGCTATTTTCCCCCTCAATGTTGTCTAACCCCCTTCCATTAGGGGTGAAGAGTGTCAATGTTGAGGGGGGATGAGTGGTCAATGCTGGGTGTGAGGGTTAACCCCTCTAGGTTGGGTCACCCCCATTTCCATGCTAGGGATAGGTGAGTTCTATCCTTCTTGCACTCCTCCATGCTAGCCTTGAAGTCTCCTAACTAGCTTACCCCTTGTAGGGGGTGCGTCAATGTAGAGAAAAGTATACCCACCATAAAACCCATCAAATTACCATTTTTTACATTCCAAAAGGCATTTTTGACTTCCCCAAGTCTAAATATAGATACTAGGTGACATTTTTCACTTGGGGAATGAAGCATTTTTTAGTTGTAAAAGTATGAAACATATGAGATTTCTCTTTTATTGGTTACAACCTTCACATCTATAATAAAGCATTGCCTCAACTTTCAAGGGATGGGATCATAAAGGTTTCAACAGGAAAAGTTGGTGGTGTTTCATTGGCCACTCTTTTTTGGTGTCTAGAGGACTAACCTGAGATGCACTGACAAAGAATAGAAAACACCACTATAGGTCCACTACTGACATTCCCTCTCTGCACATGATCTAGTCATGTTGAACCATGTCAAAGAGTGCTTGTGATGATGGGATTGGATTATGATGGAGGAATGATTATGGTAGTTAGAGAGATCGTCATGGAGGCTAACAATGTATGACAAGTGTTGCCATCATGGTGGTAGTGTTATACTGACATATTTTAAAGTGTTGATCACTTGGCAAATGCATTTAAGACATCAACCACTTCACTCCAAAAAAATTTTTGGCCTTTGGGCTTCAAGGAGTTTTTTGGCCATTTGGCTTATTACCAATTTTCTTTTCCTATTTTTTTGTGAGCAAAAACCTTCATTGGGTTTCATTGCCAAGGTCGGTTTAACAAAGTTTTCCCATTGAATGAGATGTGTTATGCTTAATGGACTTAATGTTTTTCCCACCAAATGAATTGTATTACATCCAAGTGGACTTGAGGATGGAGCATGTCGAGGATATATCATATAGCTATAGTGCATGAGTGACAAATATTATTTAACATTTTTGCTTGAGGTATGGAAGACTATAATCAAGCTATGGGGCTTGGCTCAAGCAATGGTGTTAGAGGAAGAGCAATGGTACAAGCACTCTTAACACAGTAGGATAAACTCACCAAATCTTACACATTGAGGTCACATGGTGATTTTCTATTATAATGAGTTATACCTTTGCAATGGATTTAGGCTTAATCTTGTAAATACAACTTCAAGAGGATAAGAAAACCCAATAAGAAAATCATGTTAAATTGTTACAATGCCTATATAGACCACATGGAGAATAAAAAGAAGCCACCTAGGTCATCAATGTTGCTTGCTTAAGTCTATGATGGGCTGTAGTACCAATTTTAGGCTTGAGCAAGCCATGTTGTTATCAGTTTTAGGCCTTGCTAGGTTCTGTTGCCTGTTTAAGGTCTCAGAAGGTCATGTTGTTATCATTTTTAGGCATTGGTAGGTCATATTACTGGTTTAAGGCCTCAATAGGCCATGTTGTTGGTTTAAGGCCTCGGGAGGTCATGTTGTCAGTTTAAGGCCTTGACAAACCATGTTGCTAGTTTAAGGCCTTAGCAGGGCATGGTGTTATCATTTTTAGGGTCTAGGATGCCATAGTTAGATGTCCCTTTTTCATGCAAGGATGTCATGCAGGCTTTTTTGTTGTAGGTCATCACAGTTATCAACATTAGTCATTCATTGCAACCTATCAACAATGATAAACAACACTACAAGCAAACATGTGAGTGTTAGATATAATCAAGGCTATATGATGGCTTTAATGTTGCATAATAAAAGCTTGATGTGGTTATGAGAAGCTTGAGGTCTGGAGAGGAACTTGATCCAATACGTTTTCTTCTCACTATAATGGTTTAGATGGAAATTCTAGCTAGAGGACCCTTCGTGATGTTTCTAGCTTCAAGGTTAATAGTATTCAGGTTATTTCAAGGGGTTATAGCTACATGGTGTAGCAATTTCAAGGCTTAAGGTTTTGAATATTTAAGATTAACTTGATTTGACAACATCACTAGAGGGGTTTACTTGGGCTTTAAGGCTATTCCAATCTACTTCCTCATCTTCTTGTCTCAATTTGCATGATAACATAACCATGTTAAGTAGCATCCATGTAACAAAATGATGAAAAGTGATAAAAATCAATAGAATAATGCTAATGAAAATGAAAAATATCATGGTAATAATGCATAAATCAGAAAACATGTTGAAATAAAGGCCGTGAAAGTATGCAAGTAATATCAACAAAGGCAATGTAAGATTATGCAGGGACAAACATGATTAAACATGGTTACACTTTACTAGTTTAAGGCCTTAGCAACCCATGTTCACATGGTGCCAAATAGTGGTTAGGGAAACCCATTATTTGATCCCAATCAAATGCTAAAAATAGACAAATAAAATAGATAAAGGAAATATAAGGCTTTATAAAGACTACAAGAAGGTTATCAAGATAAAAAATGCAACATAAGGCCAAAAACAAGTTGAAACATCAAGAAAAGCATGCTATATATGGTCAAACATGGCTAATATAGGTCAAAAGATGTTGTGTTTTACCAATTTTAGGCCTTAGTGGGCTATGGTTCATGGTTGTAAGGCTGGTAGATGGATTTGGGCATCAATCAAGGCTATTTTTAGGCTATTTGGTCCTAAAAAAAAGAGTTTTGGAGCTTCTATGCTAAGCCCACTTGCTTCCACACTAAGCACCCTCCACCCTACACCCCTTGGTCTAGCAGGGTATTCCAATGTGAAGGGTTCCAAGGGGTTGAGTTTTGATGAATTTTGATTAGTTTTGTGCATGCATGTGCATTCTCAAGGTTGTTGGAGCTGCTAGGCATCACCCAAGGTCAAAAATCATTAATTTTGAGGTCATTTAATGGATTTTCAAGGTTACCCCCTTGTTTCCATGCTAAACGCCTCCCCCCTCTAGGGGGTGTGTTAGCATGAAGGATCACAAGGTATTAATTTTTGATGAATTTTTACTAGTCTTGGGCATGCATGTGCATTCCAAGGTTGTTGGAGTTGCTGGGCATCACCCAAGGTCAAAACTCATTACTTTTGAGGTCATTTAATGAATTTTCAGGGTTATGCCCTTATTTCCATGCTAAGCCCCCCTCTAGGTGGGTGTGTTAGTGTGGATGATTACAAGGGATTGATTTTTGATGAATTTGACTAGTTTTCGGCATGCATGTACATTCCTAGGGTTTCCAAGGCTACTGGACATCACCCAAGGTCAAAATTTATTAGTTTTAAGGTCATTTAATGCATTTTTAGGATTACCCCATTATTTCCATGCTAAGCCCCTCCTCCAAGGGGTGTGTTAGCATGGAGGATCACAAAGGATTAAATTTTTCATGAATTTTGACCAGTCTTGGACATGCATGTGTATTCCCAAGGTTGTTAGGGTTGTTAGGCATCAGTGTGGAAACAAGGGGATAACATGGAGAGCATGGAGGGGGATTCACCAACATGGGATGAGGTTTTATGATTGCAGATGGTAGGAGGTGTGTTGCGGTCATGGTTTATGCTTGAAACCCATTCCAAGGCTTATTTGGATGCTAGTTTTAGGCCATAGCAGGCCATTAAGTCACTAGGTTTAGGCCTTGGTAGGCCATAGATTTACCATTTTTAGGCCTTGGTGGGCTGTATTGCCATGCCTACCTAGCAAGTATGGGCTAGTATTGAAAAAGCATAGAAGGACAACATAAACCATGAAAAATGGTACAAGTTTGTGAAGGTGAACAAGCTTTCATTAGCAAAGGAAGGGATAATACATCTACAATGCATTTTTTGCTTAACATTTGATAAATCAAAGGGTTTTATTTGCATGATCAAACTCTCATGATGTTGCTTGTTTGTAGTGGAAATTGATAGGCATTTTTGTCGATTACTTCTTATCATAGAGTTGGTGTTGTTTGCATCATTGTTGTTGGTCCTAGTCTAAGTGTCATAAGTTTCCTCTTGAAACTCCACCTCTGAGCCTCGATCAATGTTGACATACTTAACTAAGGATAGTGATACATTGTTCCCATGGATCACAATCTCCATAGCCTCATATGGGAAGTGAATCTTTTGATGTATAGGAGATGAAACTACCCAAAGCTTCACCAACCATGGTCTCCCTAGGATCAAGTTAAAGCCAAGTATCTCTTCAACTACTAGGAAGTTGGTGGATGTGGGAAACTACTCCCCAACTAAAAAATCCTAAGTGATGGAACCTTGCATGGCTACTTATGAGCCATTAAATAACTTGAGTGCTAAGGTGGTGGTCTCTTGAATATTTTTGGTTAAGCCTAACTTGTTAATAGTGGAATATGGTATGTCATTCATGGATACCCCATTATCCACATGAACATGGTGAACTTTGCATATACAAACATGTATAGTGATAAGGAAAGGAGCAAATAGAACTTCTCCCTTTCTAGAGTTAATTTTCACCTCATTGTCATGAAAGTTAAGCATTGTTTGATGCTCATTTTCCCTAAGTGAAGCTTGCTCAATGATAGAGTGGATTGATTCTTTGTTGGCTAGCACGTCTCTACTCATATGGATAGAGGTCAACACTTGGGCTAGTGCAGTTCTATGCATAGGAGAGGTCATGACTAGGTCTTATAGGCTCAATGATGTGTTCTTTTGCTTATGAGATTGTTTGGCTTGACCCATGATTACAACAAAAATCTTTTCTTAGCTTGTGATGTTTCGATCTTAGTGATTCTAACCTCCTCCATTCTTCCTAGAGTTTGTGGCTTAGGTTTCGACCCATGTGACTTGGGCCCGTTATCCATGGATGTAGTTGGTCTTGGTTGATTACCTTTAGTGAGCTTATTTATTGATTTCATGAAAAGTTGCTTTCATTGCCATTGGGGTGATGATTTCTTGCTAACCTCTGAGTTGTGGGCCACTATAAGTGGGCTTTGGTCATGGGTTGTTGTTGGATTATTTGTTGAAGGTGGAGGGACCTGAATAACAAATGGTTTCCTAGGCTTTGAAGGATTAGCAACTCAGTGATCATGTTGTGATGTTGAATCCTCTAAATGAGGGACATGTATCATAAAAGGCTCCTTAGGAATTGGAGAAGGTAGTATCCATATGAAATATGGCTCTCTTGGCTTTGAGCTTTGGTATCATGATGTTACTTTGATGACAAACGGTTCCCTAGGGGATTAGAATGTTTGGCTTTTGTGAATGAGATCATAGTATAGGTTGTGTTGTTAGCACTTGGAGAGTTGGGCTCATTGACCACCAACTTTCCATGGTTTATCATCTTTTGGAGGTCATCCTTTAATGCTAGGAAAACATTAATGTCATGATGAGTCATTTAATGATAATGGCAATACCTATCTAGTATAAAGTACTTTGATAGCTTAGCATTACCTTTGGTAGCTATCATTGGGTCTCTAGTTATGCCACAAAGATGATCATGCCTCTTACAAGCCTCTTCAAATAGTTTCTTATGTTGTATACAATTATCTTTAAGTAATTTTTCTAGAAGCTCAAAGGGCTTCATAGGTAACCTAGCGTGTTGAAGCTAATCCTTCCATCCAAAGTTTGGTCTTGGTTGGTTTGGAAGTGGATGGTTATGATGAGTTAGAGGATGTGTTGTGTGGTGGTAATCCCCTTCTCTCTACCTATTTTGGCTCTTTTGCTACTACAGCCATGGTTGTATGTTCTTATTTAGTTTTATCCCTATCCCTTCTTGCATGTTGGTTTTTTAGGCCACATAGGCTAGATCATTGCTTGTCTTAACTACCTCCTTATTGTTTTTAGTTTGTGAGAAGGCTTCGATTAGTTACTGGGGATCTAGGTAGTACAGCTTTGACTTGATGAAGTCATTTACTGCTCTCTTGTAGATGGCCAAGAGGTGGGTTTCAGTAATAGGCTCTAGGATCTGATTAAGTGATGAATCATGTTTTGATGACCTCTGGTATTGGATACATGATATTGAAGTGTCGATATTAGATACCTGATATTGGACCCCAAGATGCAATGTCGAATATATGATATTATAGGGTATATGCTAGCCTATAAATATATCTCCTGGGCACACGATTTTTAGATAGTTTTTATCATAGAGTAATGAAGTTCTTGTAGCTAGCCATTCTAGAGTTAGAATATTTCTGAGTGTCCACAGTAAGAGTCTAAGTGTGTCCAGATCTTTATTTGAGCATTGATGTACCTGAGCACAATAGTGTGACAGAAATAAAGATGAGCCCTTTTGATAATCCTTTTAGCATTAAGGATAGATTAATGTTTTTTTAATGAATTTAATATTCATGAACTTTCATTTGATGCACTTTAATTAAGTAATTAATTTTCAATTATTAATGAACACAAGCACAACCACTTCTAGCATACGTGTAGCACTTGGTAACCCAGAAACGCTTAACATTTGGTAACTCTGTAGCACCATATGCATTCAGGATGTGTTTGGAGAGTGGGAATGGATGCTTGTGTTAGGCTAACTAGGTAATAGAGTAATTAGATATTAAATTTCTCTATCTTTCATTCTTATTCTAGGTGATTAAACTTATAAAATACAAAATGATAAAAATCATATACCTCAATTGCACTTAATCATGTACTTGTACCTCACAAGCGGAACTAAGAAGACAACGATTATTCCAATTTGATTTTACATCTTAGAACCAATGTACTTAAGAACTTAAAGTCTATGGAATTTGACTAGATTGCACATGAATGCTTGTAATTCGTATGGTTGGGTGTAGTGATACATCGTCACTCATCATTGGTGTAATTGTTAGGGACCTTTTAGTTGTTATGTGCACTATCTAGGATTTAGTGAAATTTATTCAAAATTTTTGGAACGAACCTTAGAGTCATATCATACCTTAAAATAACTACAACAATTTTGAAAAGCACACTACATTTTTGTTTTTCTAATATAAGATGTCTTCTTCTCATAGGAATGATTCTCTGCCCAAGTCTAATGGAGTACATCAACAGGTGCCTCAACAATACATAGTGGTACATGCTCATTCTAATGAATATGTACCCAATTTCACCTTCATCCTACACTAGGATGAACAATTGCAGTAGCGTGACATGGAGGGCAACATCGTGTTGCCCCCTAATTGATCCATTCCTACAATGCTTCAACAAATGCTTATCCCATTGGATCTCCAAGGACTTCATGCTGAGTATGTTATACAAGATAGTGATAATAGGGATTACCATCTCATTGAGGCACAATGTCTTAGGGATTGACAACTAGAACAGCACTATGAATCTATGAAGGGAAAGTGGTTCAATGATTTCTCATTCCTAATGTACCAAAAAGATGGCTAAGAACTCTTCTTTGGGGATTTTCCATTCAGTAAAATTCTTCCCTTTGACCTTGGTGAAGGAGGTCAAAATCAAAACCTGCAATCCATGATCCACAATCTTGGCTCTGCAAGAATAAATTCAATGACAAAGGAGGATCCAAGGAGGAGAGTCAATGTAGAGATGCAAACAAGAAACAAGATCATGATCATGGACACAACCCTCAAAGAGGGGGTAACAAGCATTATGATGGTGCTAGTCCTCCTTCCTCTTTACCTTTGTCATCATCATCTTCTTCATCTAGTTTTGATTGCAATTTTAGGGGGCACGACCATGATGGAGATGATTAACAAGATCAAAATGATCAAAGGGATTGTCGAGCAAGTTAAGATTAGGGGCATGAGCATTCAAGAGAGATCCACCACCATGAATGAAGGGGTAGCAAATGGAATAATAGGCACAAGAATCATGGCCTTGATGAGCCTTTACTTGCTACCTGAAGTATGCTCAACATTTTAGAGGCAATAAGAATTCCTACAAGGCATGTAAAGGATAGTCGGATCAAGAGGCTAGACATGAACAATATTCCTTGCTTTGAAGGGGGATATAACTCAAACTCATAAAACCATCTCCAAGCATTTCAAGATGCACGTGTCTTACAAAATATAGAAAATAAGTAGCAAAAATTTAAGTTTTTTTCTAGGACACTCATTAAAGAAGCAGAGAACTAGTATGAGTCCTTAGAACTAGAATATATTACAAATATTAGACATACTCCTGAGCATATAACTTAAGGATGAAAATCCAAGAATGGAAACAAGGAACACATGAACCCTTGGATGCTGCCATTAGCTGATAAATTCCTTATTGCATAGATGTCTTGCCCATGATTATTCTCAACTAGGCCAACTTTGCCACATTGTAGACGGGCTTTGATAAAAAATGAGGAGAACACTTGGAATTTATGCCTAAGGAAAACTATTAGAATTAAGCACTTATCAAATCCAAAGGTTGATTGAGTAGGTAGCTAAACAGGAAGGAAAATTAAGAAAATAAGAAAGTAAAGAAGAGTACAACTACGATCCTTCCATTTGTAAGAGGGAGGTTCAATTTTGTGATAGTGAGGAAGAATCAGCACTTGATGAGGTTGTAAATAGAAAAACCTTTCCACTTTAAAAATTTCAATATGAAATTATAGCCAAGGTCAATTAGTTATGGGACTCCATGGATAGTAGATTTTAACCTATCCTTAAAATTGCTGAAGAGTCCAAAGAATAAGGTAGTGATCATGAGCACAAGAGGCACAAGGGAGCTGAACATGCCTATCAAAGAGGTAAGGGCAAGATTGCTGCAATAGAGAAAGTTATGGGAATTGACTCAAATGATGATGGCATCTACCATTATGAACATCCTAAGGGATGTTTTCCTATTTTTTTGGACTTATAGGAGTCTGGGTTGTATGCTTTGAATCCATATCCAACACAAAGACAAACACCCATAAGATTGCCTTATCCTTAAGGCAATTCTAGGTAGTTCCATCAACAAAAATAGTATTATCCAAGTGGAACTCCACTATAACCATATGAGTAGTATTAATAGTGGAAGCAACCACAATCATGGGTGCTAGTGGAACCAAGATAACAATATCCTTACAGATAGCCTAATCCATATGGGTATCATGTTCAAGAACCCTTGTCTCTACCTAACTCTTCTAGTCATGTTTCGACTTTCCAACCTCACTACTACTCTCTTAATTCTTATCGAACTCATTCTCCACATGCAAAGAGGGATACCACCTTTTACCCTTATCCTCCTCTTTTTCCTACATATCTTTCTCCATCCTCCACATAGCTACCACCTGCTCCATCTATGTAGGATGAACTTGCAGCTCAACTGCACCAACACAACGCCACCAGGTCAGTTAACCTACAACTAGTACATCAACTGAGTTGTTTGGATACTTGATACAAGAAAAGATCTTTCTTCTAACCTCATAGTCCACCTAAGCCCTCACATACACCTACAATTGCCAATCCTATTTCTCCATCTTCCTTTGTATCAAATTCCTTGGAGTCCCCTTCAAACCATATTCCATCCATAATCCATGCTATTATGGTGACTCATGTTGTATGTAATTGGAGTTTGGATGGAAACTTTTCCAAGAAATTAGTTGATCTTGGAAGTCCTCTAATTTATTTACAGATTGCTAGGAGCGAATCATGTAAGGCTCTCCTTGATTCAGGTTTTGGTGTCAACTTGATTGCTCATGAGATGTATACTATGTGAAACATACCACCTCTCAAGAAGATTAATATCAAATTAGAATTAGCAAACCAGTCCATCACTATTTCATTAGGACTATTTAAGGATATTGTCATCACTATTTGTAGGTGATCTTATCTTACTAATTTCTGTTGGCACATTTGGCCATTTCATGAAGCAGGCTTAAATAGTTGAGTTTTTTTTTGAAGAAGTAGCTAAATTTACAGTTTTAGAAGAGGAGAATAAGTGAACAAAAGACATTTTCATATTTAAAAAGATTGGAGCAAACTTACACAGCCCTG
Source organism: Gnetum montanum (assembly GCA_015680685.1). Taxonomy (NCBI): domain Eukaryota; kingdom Viridiplantae; phylum Streptophyta; class Gnetopsida; order Gnetales; family Gnetaceae; genus Gnetum; species Gnetum montanum. The sequence goes on from MNCI01007630.1 coordinate 40,642, forward strand.
TGTTGCTCTACTTTTATAATTCACTGAGGTTTACAGATGAATATTGCAAATTCAGCAGTCTGGTGCAGGGTGAAGTTATTTCTCCTGTATAATTCAAGAATATATTGTTTAAAACTTCAAGGCTGAGCAAGATACTTATCTCTGTAAGCAAGATGTTTTTCTCTGCAATAGAAAGGAAAAAGTGGAATATTGCAAACTAAAGGAGGTGCTCTGCATTATTGTAAGAGCACAATTTCAAATAATGCACTCTGCAAAAATAAACATTGATGTGGAAAGGCAGAAACAGGATTGTTCAAAGGTTGCCCCAGCATTTTTCCACTAGAATCCCCATTCTCTATGACCATTGCTGTCCTGAAAAATATAAGAATATAAAAAAAAAATCTGCAATGACAAGAAGCCAGAGAGGGCCTCCAAAACGGCACTATACAAAAACGCAGGAATATTCAAAAACAGATTTGGAAATGGGTTATGCCCTG
>MNCI01007630.1:43074-64252 GCA_015680685.1 Gnetum montanum
TAAATATTTGAGGTCCACACAAATCTGCTTTCTTTTCTTTTCTGTCTATTTCCATTGAATCTTGCTCTATTTCTAGTTTTCTTGTGGAACTATATCTCTCTCTGGGGAAAATTAGGAGTAGATTTGCAGAGTTGTGCTCAAATGTTTATGCAAAATTTTATTTGTTACAAATAGGTATTATAGGGACCGCGTAGACTAGATAGTTTGAACAAAATAGGAAACTTTAAATAACTCACAGTACTGGACAAAGTTGGCTGAATCTCTTTAAAGTAAAGTCATTTGTAGTTCACACACAACGAAATTGTCATATTTCATACAACCGCACGCCGCAACAGCACACACACATACTCACATTAACTACTGAGTTATTTGGAGGTATTTGGTCCTTGGTGTTGCCAGAGACCAGCAGGCACCTAAATCTTGTTCGAGGACACTCGTTGGCGATCGCATCCCAAATGGTCGCCAACAATTTCCTAGTAATCAAGGTGCAGAATCACAAAAGGGATTTTCTAATCATCATGGGAAGGACATGGCTAAGCATTGTTGATGTAAAAATGGACATTAGAGATCTTTCACTGGAAATATATAAAGAAAATTCATTCAGGAAGATCAAGAAGAAGCATGTTTCATTCATCACATACAACGATACAGGGTGCAATTATGTGTAGAAAATCTAGTTAGTAAAATGAACAACCATCTTTGCATGCAAGTAGTGTGCAGAAAAAGTAGATATTCAAAGGTGTCTATACATAGTAGCCAAAAAATAAGAGGGCACCTAGTAGCTAGCTGTTGATTCTGAAAGTCGCATACTTTGCATGGAACCAATTGAGATCCTAACATGCAATATGTTGTAGGCATGGATGAACTGGAACAAGTTCATCATCAACTCTCCAATAATGCAAATGATGATACCTATTTGGAAGAGTTGGAAATTCCTAAAAATTTGAAGTAAGGGCCCCTTGAATTAAAAAATCTATAGACTGACATGGAATATGTGTTTTTAAAAAATAGAAAGTTGGTAATAATCAATGAAAATATTGCTTTAGAACAAAAATAGATGTTGTTAAAAGTGGTTGAAAAATGGTTAGCAACATTTGCTTGGTCATATCTTGAACTCATAGAGATTGATCCTCAGATATGCCAACATCGTATCTACACCAACACAGCCATGAAGTAAAAGAGGTAGCCATAGAGGCAATTGAACCCCAAACTAAAGTAGATCATCAAGGAGGAAATTGAACAACTCCTCAAGGTGGGGTTCATCTAGCCCATAGTGGATAGTGAGTGGGTTAGCTCACTCATAATTACATCAAAGAAAGGTGGGAAGTGGTAGGTCTACATTGATTTTCAGCTACAGAATATGGCAACATTCAAGACCATTTTCCATGTCATTTATTGATTAGGTATTAGACATAATATCTGGGCATTGCTACTATAGTTTTTTAAATGGTTATAGTGGCTATAACAAAATTCAAATTGCACTAGAGGAATGAGCCAAAACAACATTCATAAGTTCCTAGGGGACTTTTACATATCCCGAGATGCCATTTGGTTTGTGCAATGCCCCTACTACATTCCAATGCCTAGTCTTAAGAATTTTTCAATAGTAGATCAGTAGTACTGTTGAAGTCTTTATGAATGACTTGTCCACCTATGGAGCTACATTTGAGCAAGCCTTGGACTACCTTGAGCAAGTACTAAAAATATGTGTTGAAACAAAATTGTAACTCAATTGGAAAAAGAGTCATCTAATGGTCTAGGAAGGCATTGTATTGGGACATAAAATATCACAAGCAAGAATTGAGGTCGATCCTAAAAAAATAATGGTCATCCAAGAAATTACCAACAAGCTAGAAATTGTTAAAGATGTTCGGTCATTCCTTGGACACACTAGCTATTACCAGCGATTTATATAGAATTTCTCTAAGATCGCAAAACTATTGGTGGAGTTGATAAAAAAAGATGCTTAATTTATCTGAACCAATGAATGTAAGAAAGCATTCTAGTAACTAAAAGAGAAACCTATAGAAACTCTAATTCTACAGCTACCTAACTAGTTCAAACCATTTCATGTTATGATGGATACATCAAATTATGCCTTGGAAGCTATGCTTACACAAATGGATAATAAGAAATGTTGATATTACATCCACTACACAAGATGAAGTATTGTGGTTGCACAACTAAACTACACCACCATAAAAAAAAAGAATTGATGGAAATGGTATTTGCTCTAGAGATGTTTAGATAATAAGATGTTTGGATACAAAGTGTTTGTGCACATAGACCACAGTGCCATTCACTTCCTAATGAACAAGCCAATGGTGAGCTCCCATGTCATACTATGGCTAGTGATCTTACAGGAAGTTGATCTTATAATGGTATATTGAAAGGGAATTAAGAATGTGATCGCTTTCCACTTGTCTCAATTGTGAGTAGATAACAAAGAGGACAAAAGCTCATTATTTGATCTATTTCCTAATGAACTCCTCTTTGCTAGGGCTATAATTAAAACATTTTGCAATGAGCCTAAATTTTATGATGGCATTCTCACCTATCTTCTCACTCAAGAGATGCCACAAGTGTTAGTTCATCAAAAAAAATTCTTCATTAGGTAAAATGCTTCATGGACATTAATGGACATCCCTACAAGGTCTGCATCAATGGCCTATTTTGATGGTGTGTTCTTGATGCTAATCAACTACACATTCTCCAAGATGCTCATGAGGGTCCTTGTGGAGGCCACTATGCTAGGAGACACACATCATTAAAATCCTAATGGTAGGATACTATTGGCCAACAATCTTCAGAGATGCTCACCAATATGTCCACTCTTGTGAATGCTACCAACAAGATGGTGGAATGATTGCTTAAATGGCAAGACCTCAATAATGGATTCAACCACTAGAACCATTTGACATGTGGGGCATTGATTTCATGGGTTCCAACATGCCTATGTCAAATATAAAGGCGTACATCATAGTCACTATTGACTATTGTACAAAATGGGTAGAAGTAGTAGTTATCACTATTTGTACAACAAAATGTTTTAAATAGGTTTGGTGTGCCACATGCATTAATTTCTAATAATGAAACCACTTTATAGGCACTACTTTTCAAAAGCTTATCGAATGCTTGGGGGTTGAACTTTAACTTACAACACTCTACCACCCCCAAGTCAATAGTCAAGCTAAGGTTACTAATAGAAAGATCACAAAAATTATAACAAGAACTATCAGCAAATATAGGAAAGACTGGAGCACAAAACTCAATGATGTCCTTTAGGCCTACCTCTCAACATGGAAACTTCTTATAGGATATTTTCCCTATGAGCTAATGTATAGAAAATTACCAACACTTCATATTCAATTCAAGCTCTGTATACTTTCAATAGCCTATGACCTTGATCTTGACTTAAGTTCAACACAAAAAAAAAGACTAATGAATCTCAACTTGTTAGATAAAAATTGATTGGTGGCCCTATCATCTAACAAGTTGCATAAGGCATTTAAAAAAATGTGTCATGACCTTAGAATCAATAAAGTCAAACTTCAACCAAGAGATAAGGTTCTCTATTGAAACCCCACACATGTACCTCAACAAACTAAGTTCTAGACATTGTGGGAAGGACCTTATATCATTTAAGAGACTTTCCCTTCTAGGGCCATGATAATCTATAAACCTGAGAGCCCAAATAAGAAATCGTTTGTCAACATACAACAAGTCAAACCTTTCCTCAAGCCTAAGCTAACTAATGCAACAAATGCCTCATCGAATGGACAACCATTCTCAATATTTCAGATCTTCTCCTTTGAACTTAGTCATGGGAGATATGGCCATCCATGCTAACTATATACGTAGCTTCTTAGTTTTTTTATTTTCGTTTTATACATTTTTTGTTTTACATTTTATTTATTTTACATATTTTTATTTTATATTATACTTTTTTCTTATCTTACATCATATTTTATTTCACACCATTGTTAGTATGTGATGAGTGGCAAGGTACCCCTACACTCAACCATACGAAACGAGTGTAGCACGCACGATCCAATCGAACTCCACAGACTAAGTGCCTACACGCCCCATGGAACACTTAGGGTTAATCATTCGTTGTCTTACCAAACTTACTTGTAGTTGTCATGGTGCATGGTTAAGCAAGTCTGAGGTATATGATTTTTATATCTTTTTGTCTTTTTTTCCTATGTTATTCAGGTGAAGGGTTGAGAAACTAACTAACTCTAACTAATGTCCTAAGTCTAAATTACCTAGTGTTAGCATCCATTCCCACTTACCGTACATACCCTTAACAGATGCAACCGCAGCTACCAAATGCTAATCGTCATTGGGATCACCACGCGTAACGCACATGCTCGAAGTGGTCGTACTAAGGCACCTAACTAGCCTAAGTGCAATGAGCAGCCGATTCCTTGACTATCCGTACACATCCTTAGATGCTCTTAATCAAGTCGTACTCATGAGCATCTATTTCTTGACTCTCTGTACACATCCTTAGATGCTCGTAATCAAGTCGTACTCATTCCGCAATGCGATGAGCATCCGTTCCTCAACTATCCATACACATCCTTAGATGCTCGTAGTCAAGTCGTACTCATATCGCATTCTAGGAGTTTAAGGGTGAGAGAGAGAGAGAAATAAATAACATTAAAATAAATCCTATTCCATGCACTGCAAGGTTTATCCAGGAAGTTTATCTTTATTGCCGTACACAACTTGTGTTTAGGTACAATGTTGCTCGAATAAATATCCGTTCACTTTAGGACTCCTATTGCAAGCACATGGAAAATATTCTATCTCTGGAGTGATCAAACTACCAGAGTTTTCCTACTTCTAGCCTAGGATGATGAAACAAGGGAGATTCGCCTCTTATTTATAGATATGGTCGCAAACTGCGATATCGCATACACGATATCACAGGGGACGATGCGATATCGTGGCTCATGCGAATCACGTCTCATCATACCCCCATGACCGAATGAAAAATCGTCCTCGAGTTCCTTACAATAATATTGGGAAGGTATGGAATTATTGAGGGGAATGGAACTAATGGGATGACATGTGAACGGATCATCATTACAAGACTTGACAAAATTGGTGTTCATGACAGCAAGGGTGAACACCTTATTACAATGACATCAGGCCTTAGTTGGCAGCTTGAGAGAAAGAGAAAGAGAAAGAAGTGTTGCTGCTACCAATGCCAAGATTGCACCTTTTCCTGTCCATCGGTAAGCGCACCATCGATTTTGCTCCTTGCATAGCTGCTTCTAGCACTGCTCCATTCCAATTGTTTGCTCCAGATCCAATCCGTTGTTATATGATCACCATCTGCACACCAACACAATCTTATATTAGCAAGGGTAAATGAGTCATCATGTAATTAATACCTTGCTTCCATGTAAGTACATTGCCTAGGTTGTGGTATGGCTAATTCAAATCTGGGGATATATTAATGATGGCTACCAAAGGTATATGGGTTAGGAAGAAAATTAAAAAAATTTAGGGCTAGGAGAAAATCGAAAAATCGGGCCTCGTACCCCCATGACTAATCACAAACCTCCGATAGTGTTAGAATGAAGAAAGAAAAGGAGTAAAAAAGATAGGTAAAAAGAGACAACAATAACATCGATAAAGTGGATGTCAAGATGGAAATGAACAAAATAAAATTAATTGCAAAAATGTTAGGGAAAAGAAGTTAACTAGTGCACCAAAGAGGAATGTTAGGAGGTCCTCCCCAAAGCAGGCTCATGCCCTTAATGTCCTAAAAAACCCACATGCAAAGAGTCCGTAGGCTCTGAGAATGTTATTTGGAACAAGAGTTAGAGTCTTAACCACAAGAATTTACCAAAAAGAAAACAATGCATCAACCAAAATATATACACTAATGATACAACCAAGGCTAGTGATGGAATGGAATCCCAAGAACAAGGTGGTGTACAACCCATGTATGTTTTATGATTAATGTGACTTGGTAAATCTCATTCCAGCACTAGCCTCAAACAAACCACATCCAGTGACTTCGCATCAATGCATTCGGCCAATCCATCCTCTTGAAGAACGAGAATACATCCTCCAAGAGCCACCACCATTCTGACGAAACAAATGAGGAGAGAATGGGAAGCAAGAAGGGCCTTAATTAGAGGGAACATTTTTAGTTCCATAACCAGTGCTTGTAGCCTAAGTTTATTTTGTCTAAGGGGTGTGCTTTGAATTCTCACTTTCTTCTCTTTTTTTTTTATTTTGTGTTTTGTATTTTTATGCGTGAGAACCACAACATGCAAAGACTTTGTNTTTGTGTTTTGTATTTTTATGCATGAGAACCACAACATGCAAAGACTTTGTTATTTTTATTGCTCAACTTCCCGGTGAGTGGGTAACGTCAAAATGGTAAGAAAACTCAAGAAGAAACATCCAAGCACCCAAGAGAATGGCCAACACAAAAGAATCAAGTTCCCTTGAAGTCACACCCTTTTTAATCCTTGAGTCCTTCCTTACTTTGAGAAATGCCCCATCATCGATTTGTTAAAGTTCTTATTATGAAGGGGACTGTACATTTCCAAGCCAAGAGAGACCGTAGANATCACCGATTTGTTAAATTTCTTATTATGAAGGGGACTGTACATTTCCAAGCCGAGAGAGACCATAGAAANCATGACTGAGTTGTAAGGGAGAGATCCGAAATAATGAGCATTTGTTTGAATTTCGTAGAAGTGCCCAACTTCACCCAACTGATGTTCTTAGGTTGAGGGTTGGAAGTTGGCGATGCTCATATTTCAATGTGTCTATGCCTTCATTACAGGTATGGGTTTCCTTAATTCGTTCCATGCATATTTGGTTGCTCCTTTGAGTAGCTGTCAACCACTGGGTGTCTACTACTAGTGTGGTTGCTACATACAGGCATCTTTGTTTCAGAGTTTCAAAGGCACACTTGTTGCATGGAGGAGATAAGCATTCCTCCATGTCATCACCTGATGAATCACTGTATGTGATGCATGGAACTTTACTCTTCTCGATCTTTCCATAAATGTTTATCTTAGAAATTTCTAAGGAAAGATCATGGATCCTAAGGCATGCATCTACTGTACTTAGCCATGCTCTTCCCGTTATAATTGGAAAGTCCCCTTCATTGTTGTTCACTTCAATCACTAGGAAATAAGCTGGGTAATACCAACCACACACAGTGGTAATGATTTCCTCCACCAATCCAAAGGGAATGGTGATGGACTGGTCTGCCAGCTCTAGTTGGATGTTGCTCTTCTTAAGTTGGGGTAGGTTCCAAGCGTGATATATCTCTCGTGAAATTAAGTTGACTTCGGAACTTGAGTAAAGAAGAGCCCTATGTGGTTCATTTTTGGCTACTTGAAGGTAGATTAAGGGACTCCCAGGGTCAGTTAGTTTCCTGGGAAGGTGGCCTACCTTGATCCAGTCGGTTACAGTATGCATTAACATAACCGTATGCGTTAAGCTCTGTTGGAGTGAAGGGTGCTCCAAAGTGTTAGATGGTGGAGGCTTGTACATGGGCTCAACCACTTGTTGTTGCAAGAGTTTGTCTGGGCTTTTGGTTCTAAAGAAAGGTCTTCTCTTTTTACTATTATCAGAACCAGCAACAGGTTGAATATTTACAACTCTCGCAGCGTGACATTGCTGCAGTTGAGTAGGAAGTTTCCCTTGCATTGTTGGAGAAGGAGGTGTTATGGGAACTACAGGTGGAATAGGTGTGGATGGATTAAGAGGATGGTATGGGTATGGAGTATCTCCTGAAGGAGAAGGAGTCCTCCTAAAGTACTCTCAAACTTGGTAGTGACGGTGGGGAGTTGTGTGACCCATAGAGTCACTTGGAGAAACCAACTGCTGCACATAATAACCATATGGATCGGGCTACCAGTAAGGGTATTGTTTTCTCAATAGTGGCATCCCCCATGACTGTGGGTATTTCCACTGTTGATGCTACCCGATGGGTTGTGGTGGAGTTCCACTTGGATAGTACGTTAAGGGTTGGTGGAACTGCCTTGGGTTACCTTGTGGATAAGGTAACCTTCGGGGTGTTTGTTGTTGGTTGAGTCTTGGATTAAGTTCATACACCCTAGACTCCTGTAGATGTGAGATAATTGGACAAAATCCCTTAGGATGGTCATAGTGGCAGATCTCACATCCACTGTCATCGTCTGTCTCTGATTCCACAACCACATCGGAGTTAGTGATTTTCCCCTTACCCTTGTTATGTGCAGGGCCTAAATCTCTCCACTTTGTCTTACCTTTGTCACTACTTTGTTCTGCCTTAGACTCTTCTACAATTTTTAGGATGGTTTCAATTTTAGAGTCTAAGAAACTCCATACGTCATCTACCTTAGTCGCTATTTTTGTTGTTAACTTTTGAATCGGCAAGGTTTTTCTATTCACTAATTCTTCAATTGGTGACTCATCCTCTTCATCGCAAAATTTCGCTCCCCTCTTTCAAAGAGAGGGATCACAGTTGTACTCTTCTGCACTTTCCCTTTTGTGTAGCTCACCTTCTTCATTCACTACTTGTTCCAACAAGCTATGTACTTCATGGGATCTAAGTTTGGATAATCGCCCTTGGGCATAAGTCCCAAGGGTTCTTTGAGTTTCATGCCTTAGCCCATCCACGATGTGGCGAAGTTGATCCCACTATGCATATCCATGGCCCAGGCAACGATGTAACAATGTGTAATATCAGGCCATGGTAGCATCCAAGGGTTCATGAGTACCTTGCTTCCATCCTTGGATCTGCTTACACAAGTTAGACACTCTAGAGTACGTCTGATACTTATCATTGGACAACTCTAACATCGTACTCCACCTCCTGATGGTTTTGGATTCTAAGGACCAGTACCAGCTCTCTGCTTCCTTGGTGAGTATCTTGGAAAAAAAATTAAGTTTTTGCCACTTGCTTTCTATATTCTGCAAGGTGAAGGCATCGTGGAATGCCTGTAAGTGATGTTGCGGATCAACGTTGTATCCCCCCTCAAAGCATGGGATGTTGTTCATGTCTAAATGCTTGATCCGACTATCTTTTAAATGCCTCGTGGGAATTCTAATAGCCTCCATTATGTCAAGCATACTTCAGGTTGCAAGTAGGATCTCTTCATGATCATCTCTTTCATGATTCCTGTGATGTCTTCGGTGTTCCCTACTTTCCCTTTGTTCATGCCATTGTCCTCTCTCTCGACTCTCTCGTCGAGGCTTTTCATTTTTCTTACTTTTATCCTCTCTGTTGTGATTTTCATGATTGTGCCCAGAGGTGGAAGGAGAGGGTGAGTGATGTGAAGAAGGGGAAGAATAAGGAGAACCATTGCCATGACGATGTTTCTTGCCTTCTCTTCTTTGGCTTCGGCCCCGATCATGATGACGATCTAAGTGCCCGTCCTTGTCATTCGTTGTTGTTCCCTCCGTAAATAGTTGGTGTTCATGGGCATCAAAACCAGGGTTATGTATCATTGATCGTAGGTTCTGATACCCTGCCTCTTCACTTTCGTTAAGAGGAGAAATATCTCTTAATAGCGAACCAATTATAAGTGGTCCACCATCTCTAGTTTCACTAAGGACGTGTGGGACCTCTTTTCCCTTCAACAGTGTATGTTGGCTCTCCCTCCCTAAGTCCTGAATACGTTGTGCTTCTGTGGGATGATAATCCCTCATGTCAAAGTTGCCCATAATGTATTCAGCATATAATTCTGTCATGCCTATCTATGCGAAAGCATGAAAGAGCATGTTAGGGACTGCACAATCCAGGGGCAACACTATGTTACCTTGCAAATCTCTCCAACGCATCAGTTCATCTTGATGGAAGATAAAAGTAAAATTAGGAACATACTCATCGGGAAGAGTACATTCCACCCTATATTACTGAGGAACTAGCAGATTTAGGTTATGTATTTTTAATTTTCGACTGTCTTTTGTATTATCCCTAATTGATGTGCTCTTATGAGAAGAAGATGAAGAAGAAGACATGATGTCTTCTAGGTGTGCTAATTACCATTATATAATTTTTATCTGATTAACCTGAAGGTTTGTTTAGGCTCCCAATGATGTGAGTGATATCCTTTATGTTCTATTCAGTGCACAAATACTTAGTCCTCGGCAATGGTGCCAATGATGAGTGGTGAGGTACCCCTACACTCAACCATACGAAACGAGCGTAGCACGCACGATCTGGTCGAACTCCGAAGACTAAGTGCCTACATGCCCCATGGAACACTTAGGGTTAATCATTCGTTGTCTTCCTAGACTTACTTGTAGTTGTCATGGTGTATGGTTAAGCAAGTCTAAGGTATATGATTTGTATATCTTTTTATCTTTTTCTCCTATGCTACTTAGATGAAGGGTTGAGAAACTAACTAACCCTAACTAATGTCCTAAGTCTAAATTATCTAGCGTTAGCATCCGTTCCCACTTACTGTACACACCCTGAACCGATGCAACCGCGGCTACCAAATGCTAATCATCACTAGGATCACCACGCGTAATGCACGTGCTCGAAGTGGTCGTACTGAGGCACCTAACTAGCCTAAGTGTGATGAGTAGCTGATTCCTTGACTATCCATACATATCCTTAGATGTTTGTAATCAAGTCATACTCATGAGCATCTGTTCCTTGACTATCCGTACACATCCTTAGATGCTCGTAATCAAGTCGTACTCATGAGCATCTATTCCTTGACTATCCGTACACATCCTTAGATGCTCATAATCAAGTCGTACTCATTCCGCAATGTGATGAGCATTCGTTCCTCAACTATCCGTACACATCCTTAGATGCTCGTAGTTAAGTTGTACTCATATTGCATTCTAGGAGTTTAAGGGTAAGAGAGAGAAAGCAATAAATAACATTAAAATAAATCCTATTCCATGCACTGTAAGGTTTATTTAGGAAGTTCATCTTTATTTTCGTACACAACTTGTGTTCAGGTATAATGTTGCTCGAATAAAGATCCATTCACTTTAGGACTCCTACTGCGGGCACATGGAAAATATTCTATCTCTGGAGTGATCAAACTGCCAAAGTTTCCCTACTTCTAGCCTAGGATGATGAAATAAGGGAGAGCTGCCTCTTATTTATAAATATGGCGGTGGATCGCGATATCACATACGCGATATCGTAGGGGACGATGCAATATTATGTACATGATATCGCATGGGATGCGATATCGTGGCGGCCACGATATTGCATACGCGATATCGCAGCTCATGCAAATTGCGTCTCATCAATATGTTTGCTATTTCATGAACATTTTACACTTTCTTTTATTCTAGTATGATTTTCTAAACTTTTTTTAATAAGTTCCAAACACAGTGGTAATTCGTTGCTTGATGGTATATGTACTATTCAGTTATTTGATTGTTGATGTTTAGATTTTAGCTTTGAATTTTGTTACTGATAATTAGGACATGGTTTCCATTTCATGCAACAGACAATGAGTCCACAACATCAACCCATCCACAAACTCTATGGTTTTCCTTGTTCTAGAAACATGTAGTTCCTTTTTCATTAATAAAACCTTAACAAACTTGTGACTTTGGTAGTTTCTAGATTTGAAAAGGATTGAAAGATTTGAATAAGGTATGACTTCAAGGGAATTCGGTACTCTTTGTGTCGTTCTACTTACTTGGATGCATGTGTGTTTTCATGGATTTCTTACTATTCCATGTCAACCAATAACAGGAAGATGAATAAGTCTTTACATGGTGTGGTTTTCATCATAAAAAAATGAAGGGAATTCAAAGCACACCCCTTAGAAAAAAATAAATAGGCTACAATTACTGGTTATCGAACTAGAAAGACATGCTACCCATGCCTAAAGTTCTCCTCTAACTAAGGCCCTTCCTCACTTCCTACTTCTCTTTACTTCTATAATAAGGAATGATGGTTATTCTATGGAAGCACTTTTGTGTCTCAAGTGGGTGGACTGGTCTTAGAATGGTGATGCGATGACACTAAACATGGTTAGTTTTGGTCTAGACTAAGGATGGATTTTATCAAGTCATTTAACCAAAAAATTCACAAGGGACTTCATGTGACCTTAATCAGGAACTCCATTTCACCCTCTCTCATCCACCTATCTTGTCCATGTCTCACCTCACTACTAGTTTCATGTTCTTATTCAATGTCCTAGTTTGATGTGTTAAAATTCTTAGGTAGTTTCTTTCAAGTCTTTGTCTTTAACTTTTGGTAACCATTAATCATCCATGGGGCCCACAAACTCCTGGGTGTAAAGTTATGTAAGGGAAATAAAAGGTCTATGCCTACTTTGGGAAGGACCCACTTGCATATCTTTTCGTTGGGTTAGTTAAGTTTGTTATCCTTAGACATTCTCACAATAAAATCCTTTTACATTCCCCATCAATGACATCCAATTGTGCACATATTCACAATGTTTTTCAATGAAATCCTCTTTTCATTATTGTGAATTCTTAAACCCCTTCAAGTATTTCATCACATTTGAACTTTTCAAGTTTCAATGGACTGCTTATCCATTTCACCTATTTTTTAGTCTTCCCACTAACACTATTAACAGAATCAATTCATCATAATCACAACTTAGCCAAATATAACCACCAACAAGACAAGGAACTTCAAAGCTATATGTTACACATTACATACTAATTTGTGATTGTGTTATGATTATAGTGGGAAGCATGGATTGGACGCAAGATTATCTTCACCAAGGATGATGCAGCAACATCATATGACAAGGAGAATTCATAATCATTGGATCTTCTCCCTTGCTCTTTAGCTACCAAGAAGAGTTGGATGTTAGTTTTATCTAGGGTGTTCACTTCTCTTATCATGAACACCCAATTTTGTAAAAGATTGTAACTCCATACACTCGAGCACTTAGACTATCTATTCATCTGAGTTAAGTTTGCATGTCAATCAATAATCCCATACCTACCCCAAATGTCAATGGATTCTAGTGATTGGATCCATTGATGAGGTTCCTCCATTTGAGTGGTCATCCCACCATCACATTGATAACAATTATGAGAGCAGAAGAAGTAGTGAGTGTCCTTAAAGAATGTTGGTCAATAATACCCTACCATTAAGAGCTTAATGGTAGTGTATTTCCTAGCATAGTGACCTCCACAAGGGCTCTCATGAGCATCCTAGAGGACATGTAATTGATTAGCATTAGGAACACACCAATGAACTAGACCATCAGCACACACCTTGTAAAGGTGTTCATTGATCTCAATGAAGCATTTCACCTAGTGAAGAGACTATTGTTTCTTCATGTGGTCCAACTCTTATGGAATCTCTTGAGTGAGAAGATAAGTGAGGATGCCATCGTACCATTTAGGTTTAGTAGAAACATATTCATTTATATCCTTGACAAAGAGGAGTTCATTAGGAAATTGATAAAAAAGTGTGCTCTCCTTCTCTTTGTTGTCCCATTGCAACTAAGAGTAGTGGTTAGCAGTCACATTCTTGGATCCCTTTTAATCTACCATTGTGAGATTGAATTTCTATAATATCACAAGCTACCATATAGCATGGGGGCTTACTATCAATTTGTTTATGAGGAACAAAATTTCACTATGGTCTATGCGCATGAACACCTTATATCCAAGCACATAGTACTTGAGTTTTTCCAAGGCATAGTGCCCAAGCATCAATTTGGGATTCAACCACTACTATGGTTGCCTCTTTGGCTTTATGAAAGGATTAGTATAGATGTGGTGCTAACATATCCTAAGACCAATCCTAATGAGTTTAGGGTATAACCAAGCAAAGGCTATTGGCCATTTTTTGATCACCTTTAATAGCTTCTATTTTTGTTCAAGAGCAAGATTAGCATTGATTATCACCAGCTTTCCATTGATCAAGAAAGCACATTCCATGCTAGCAAGTAGAGTGTTCAACTATAGGGACTCATGTTTGAAATTTTTAGGGATTTTCAACTCTTCCCAATTGGTGTTGTCAAGTCCATCATTGGAGAGTTGATGATGAACTTACTCTAATTCATCCATGCTTTCAACATAAGCACTTGTTAAGCTCTTATTTAGTTTCATGCAAATTGTTGATCTACTTTATGGATCAACTGTTAGCCATTGGATGTCCTTATACTTTATGGCTATTATGTGTAATTACCTTTGAATTTCTATTTTATTCACACAAAATCTACATGCTGTTATGGATGTACTTTTTATAGACCATAATTTTTGCACATAGTTACACCTTGTATCATTGTACGTGATGCATGGAAGTCTCTTTTTCTCTATCTTTCTAAATGCATTTTTCTTGGAAATCTCCAAGGAACAATCTCTAATTCCCAAACATGCATCAATAGTGCTCAACCAAGCCCTTCCCATGATGATTGAGAAGTACCCCTTGTAGTTATCAACATAGATAATTAGGAACTTAGGAGGATAGGACCACCTACATATGGTGGTTATAATGTCCTCCACTAATCCCAAGGAAATAGTGATGGACTAGTCTACCAACTCAAGATGAATGTTACTCTTCTTGAGTGGAGGTAGGTTTCATGATTTGTACACCTCATGAAAAAATAAATTTACACTAGAACTTGAGTCTAAAATAGCTTTTCAAGGCTCATTCCTAGTGATTTTAGGTATATAAGGGGACTTCCAAGATCGGATCTTTTCTTAGGAAAGTGACCAACCTTTATTCAATCAGTTACTGCATGGGTTAACATGATGGTATGCACTTTGGGAGGCATTTGATTTGAAGGGGACTTGAATGGCATGGATGTAGAGGATGAGGATGAAGTAGAGATATCAACCACATAAGTTTGTGAGGGCTTTGTAGGATTGTTGATTTGGAAGAATGGTCTTTTCAAGATTTGATTTCTAAACCACTCAGCTGATAAGCTAACTATAAGTTAATAGCCCTTGTAGCATTACATTGTTGCAACCATGCTAAAATTTCATCCTACATTAATGGAGTAGGTGGTAATTAAGTTAAGAATAAAGGGATAGGTGTAGAAGGATGAGGAGGATAATGAGGGAATGGGGATTCCCCTCTTGGAGATTAGACTTTGTAGTACTTAGGAGGGTAGTAGTGATACTAGAATGAAGCATGACTAAAAGAGTCATGCAAGGAAATGGATTACTAAACATAATACCCATATGGATCAAGCTACCTATAAGGGTATTACTACCTTGGTAGTGGCATTTCTCATGAATATGAATGTTGTCACTAATGGTACTACTCATAAGGTTATGGTGGAGCTCCACTTGGATAATAGGCTTGTTGTTAGTGGAACTACCTTGGGTTTCCTTAAGGATAAGGAAACCTTTTGGATGCTTACCTTTTTACTAGTCTAGGATTTAGAGAATACACCCTAGACTCCTATAAATATGACACAATGAGGAAAAATCCCTTAGGATGTTCATATTAATAGATGTCACATCCATCACCATCATTTATTTCAGACTTTGCAACCTTTGATACTACGACATCCTTGCCCTTACTCCTTTGGTGGACACGTTTAGCTTCCTTCCTTCTCCTATGATCATGATCACTACTTTACTCGTTGGATTCCTCTCCTATTTTCAAATCAGTTTGGGACTTTTCATCCAAAGAGTTCCACATTTTATCTACAATAGCTGAAATTTCAGAGATGTCTTTATGAATCGAAAAGGTATTTCATTACACCACCTCATCAAGTGGTCCCTCCTCCTCATTGTCACAAAATTGGACTTTCCTTTTTCTAATGGAAGGATCCTGATTGTACTCCTCCATTCTTTTTCTTTTTCTCATTTCTCTTTCTTCTTTTGTAACCTACTTAATCAACCTTTGGATCTAATGGACCCTTAATTCTGAAAGCCCCCCTTGGGCATAGATCCTAAAATTTCTCCTCATTTTTGTTCAAAGCCCATCTATGATATGGAGGAGCTACTCCCTTTTAGAATAATCATGGCTAGGAAATTAGTTCAAGAGAAAATAGTACTTTCTCATGGCTACATCCAAGGGTTCATGTATTCCTTGTTTCCAACCTTGGATCTACTTCCTCAGGTTGGCCACTTAGGAGTATGTTTGATAATTTTCATTAAAGAGTTCAAGAATCATACTGCATCTATGAATTAATTCAAACTCTAAAGATCCATATGAGCTTTTAGCTTCTTTAATGATTATATGTGGGAATAGCTTTAATTTTTGCCATTTGTTCTCCACATTTTGTAAGGCACAAGCATCATGAAAGGCTTGAAGATGATTTTGCAAATCTAAGTTGTATTCGCCTTTGAACTTAGGGATATTGTTCATATCCAAACACTTGATTCTACTATCTTTTACATGCCTTCTGGAAATTCTCACTACCTTTATGATATTCAACATATTTTGGGTTACAAGCAAAGGCTCATCATGGTCATAGCGTTTGTAATGACCATGATGCCCATTATGCCCTCTGTTTTTACTTCTTTCATGATGGTGAATCTCCCTTGATTTCCCACACCCATGATCTTGACTAGTCTAATAAGTCCTACGATCATCTTTATATCGTTGGTCACCTTCATCATGATCACATCCTCTATGGATTTGGTTGAAGCTAGAGGAGGAAGAAGAGGATTTTGAAAGTGAAGAGGAAGGAGAAATAGCATCATCATGGTACTTTCCATCCCCTCTTCGATGATCATGGTCACGATCATCATCATGATGCCTATCCTCATCCCTATCATGACTCTCACCTTTGGATCCTTCATGATCATGGGACTCATTCTTGCCTGAACTAGGATTATTTGCAGTGGACTGTAAATTCTAGTTCAAGGCCCCTTGATTTAAATGAAGGGAAGGAGTGTTAGTGAAATGAGAACCCCTAGAGAAGGAATCTTCACTATCTTTTTGGCCCAGTAGGAACAAGGGGTTATTGAACCAGTTTTCCTTCATGTAGTCATAGCACCTTTCCTATTGTTGATCTCTTTTACGTTGTGCCTCAATTAGATAGTAATTTTGATAGTAATGATCTTGCACAACATATTTAGCATTAAGCCCTTGGATTCCCAGCCTCATAAGATTTTGGTGTAGCATCACAGGAACTAATGGATTAGGTGGCGACACAATATTATCCTCCATGTCCCTCTACCACAACTATTCATCCTAATGTAGGATGAAGGTAAAGACAAGAGCATACTCATCAAGATGAGTATATATGACTTGGCATTGTTGGGATACTGGCTGATTTGATTCTTCATTCCTTGGAATGGATGTATGCTCAAACATCGTTAGAGAATCATCCTTGTTAGAAGACAACATTTTGGATTAAATGAAAATAATAGTGTTATTTTTACAATTATTATTATTATTTGAATGATTGCAACCAAAAGATTCATTCCAATAATGTTGAATAATTTTTACTAAGTCCTAGATAGCACATGTAGCTAACTAAAGTCCCCAACAATAGTGCTAATGATGAGCAATGAGTATATCCTACATCCAACCATACGAACCACTAGTGTTCACTTAGTGATCTAGTTGAATTTTGAAGACTTTAGGTTTCTAAGTACATTGGTTCTAAAAGGTGAATCTAATTTTTGCAATCATTGTCTTCCTAGTTCCACTTGTGAAGTACAAGGGTATGGTTAAGTGTATCTAAGGCATTTGATTTTTATCATTTTATCTTTTATGAATTAAGTCACCTAATGAATAAGAATAAAGTAATTCAATATTTAACTAATCTAATAACTAGCTAATACTTAACTAATCCTAATCATAAGTAGCTATTCCCACTTGTTGTACACATCTTGAACATATTGTAGCGCTACTAGGTTACCAAACATTAAGCATTATTAGGATTACCAAGGGTTAAATATATGCTCGAAGTGGTCATACTTATGTTTGCTATTTAATCAATATTAATTAATTACTTAAAAACATTAAAGTAAATTTCATGAATATTAAATGCATAAAGAAAATAATTAATTTATTCCAAGTGTTGCAAGGTTTGTTTAAAAAAGCGTATCTTTATTGTTGTTCACATTGAAGTGCTTTGGTACGTTAGTCCTCAAATAAACATCCGTACACTCTTTAACTCCTATTACGAGCACTCAGAAAATATTCTAACTATTGAAATGAAAAACTATAAGAGCTTCGCTATAACTACTAAAAGATTGCCATAAATGTGGCAAGTAGGCACACATTTATAGGTAGAAATAGGATGACCTATCGACAAATACATATCAAAGGGACAAAAACACGTCTATGGGATCACGTTGATGGGATCCCATCGATGGGGTTGTGTCAATGACATCTCATCAAGACAGCCCAAGAATACAACTCATCAAAAAGTAAAAGGCTATAAAACAAAGTGGAATCCTTTGGAAATGTACAAGAATAGTTCATTGATCAATCCCATTATTTTTTATCAAGTGAGTTGGCTTTACTTCTCATTATTTTTATCATTTGTGAATTATCTTGAATTTTTCTATGTGTCGAGAGTTTTATTGCAAGGAATTTGTAAAGTAAGTTACACTCTCTCCTTGATTCTTTTTCTCTTCTTGTAAGCCCTACAAGGTTGATGTGCTTTTTATGGAAAGGCATCTTTATTGATCTTGTCAGGATCTTGTGGGGTTGAGTGTGTTCACAATGATAAAATACTCTAGTGTAGAGCTCTTTTTTTATAAAGGTTGTCAGATTCTTAAAAAAACATGTCGAGATTTTCGGAACCTTACAAGGTTGAGTATTTTTCTAGCAAGAAAACACTCTAAGAAGAGCTCAAAACTTTGTAAAGGTTGTGATGCCCTTTGAACCATATTTTGAAGGAACAAAGTTTGGAGGTGTGTAACGATTATATCCTCTAAGTGTGAATGCATCTAAGTTGGGGAACCACGTAAAAATTATGTGTAATTTTGGTTTTCTTGGTTGTTAAATTTTGGAAATGCATTAAATCCTCCTTCTAATTTTTCAGTCCTCAAGTGGTATTAGAGCTCGATACTCTTTACTTCATAGCTTAACATCCCAAGAGTGAATGATGTAAGGTACATCCTACACTAAGCCACCTATGTTCGATGGAATCAACTTTGCATGTTGGAATGCTAAAATGCAAGGATTCTTGGAATCCATGAAGTTTGAAGTTTGGGAATCTATTCTTGAAGGTTACATGCCACTCATCGATAATAGCATATCAACTACCAAGCCGAGAAGCAAATGAATGCAAGATCAAAGAGATAAGTTCATGTTTGATTTTAAAGTAAGGAATTGTCTATATTGTGCTTTGAACAATTGTGAATTTTATAGAGTAGCTAGGTGTAAGACTGCTAAAGAAATTTTTGAAATGCTAAAAGCAACCTATGAAGGTACATCAACTATGAAACAATCAAAACTTCTAGTTTTGCAAAGTGAATATGATAAGCTGAAATTGAGAGAAGAAGAGAAGATTAAAGACTACTTTTCAAGAGCCAATGTCCTTGTTGTAGCAATAAGATGTATGAGTAAGATTCTTATTGAATGTGATGTTATCATCAAGATGATATGAACATAACAACCTAAATTTAGACCCAAGGTAATAGTCATGAAGGAAATTAGGTGATGAGACGTGATATCGCATGCACCGCAATATCGCGTACACGATATCGCGACCGTCGCGATATCGTGTCGTCCCTTGCAATATTGTGTACTCGACATCACAATTCATCACCAAATCTATAAATAAGAGGTGGCACTCCCCCTCATTTTCCATCCTAGGCTAGAAGTAGCGAAGCTCTAGCGGATTGATAACCCCAGAGATAGAATATTTTCCATGTGCTTGTAGTAGGAGTCCCCAAGTGAATGGTTCTTTATTCGAGCAGATTTGTACCTGAAGGCAAGTTGTGTACGGTAATAAAGACGAGCTTTTTGGATAAACCTTGCAGTGCATGGAATAGGTTTATTATTTGTTATTTCTTACATGTTATTTATTACTTGTTGTTAGCGCGGCATGAGTACGACTTGGTTACAAGCATTGACGAATGTGTACGGCTAACCAAGAAATTGGCTACTCATCGCGATTAGATTGTCTTCCCCTTATCTCCTAGAATGTGGGACGAGTATGACTTGATTACGAGCATCTACGGATGTGTACATCTAGTCAAGGAATCGGCTGCTCATCACACTTAGGCTAGTTAGGTGCCTCAGTACGACCACTTCGAGCACGTGCGTTACGTGTGGTGATCCCAATAACGATTAGCATTTGGTGGCCACAGTTGGATAGTTCAGGGTGTGTACGGTAAGTGGGAACGGATGCTAACGCTAGTTAATTTAGACTTAGGACCTTAGTTAGAGTTAGCTAGTTTCTCAACCCTTTGCTCTTAGTATAGAAGACATAAAACCATAAAAGACCAAAAATATCATATACCTCGGACTTAACCATACACCGTGACAACAAGAAGTCTGTCTGGGAAGACAACGAATGATTAACCCCAAGTGTTCCATGGGGTGTTTAGGCATTTAGTCTACATAGTTCGACCGGATCGCGCGTGCTACGCTCGTTTCATATGGTTGAGTGTAGGGGTACCTCACCACTCATCATTAGTCCATCACCATAGAACAACATTCAACTAGAGCTGGTGGACTAGTCCATCACCATTCCCTTGGGATTGGTGGAGGACATCATTACCACTATGTGTGTTTGGTCTTACCCAACTGATTTTCTGGTGATCGATGTGAACAACAACGAAGGGAACTTCCCGATTATAATGGAAAGGGCATGGCTGAGTACAGTAGACACATGCCTTAGGATCCGCGATCTTTCCTTGGAAATATCTAAGATAAACATATGTGGAAAGATAGAGAAGAGGAAAGTTCCATGCATCACATACAGTGATTCATCGAGTGATGACATGGAGGAAATGCCTCCATGTAACAGGTGTGCCCAGGAAACATTGAAACAAAGATGTCTGTATGTAGCAACCACACAAGAAGAACTAGACACCCCGTGGTTGACAGCTGGAAGGAGCAGAAAAATGTGCATGGATCGAACTAAGGAAACCCATACCTGTAACGAAGGCATAGACACATTGAAATATGAGCATCACCAACTTCCACCTCTCAACCTAAGAACATCAGTTGGGAGAAGTTGGGCACTTCTATGAAATTCAAACAAATGCTCATTATTTCGGATCTCTCCCTTACAACTCAGTCATGGGGGAGATGGGCACCTATGCTAATCATATGGAGCCCTCAGTTCTTTTAAGTTTTTGTTTTACA
>MNCI01007630.1:64314-237572 GCA_015680685.1 Gnetum montanum
AATGTTGATACTAAGGTATGTTTCTTCTGATATGGAAGGCAATGAGACCACTTCATCCATCCATCCACCAATTTCTATGGTTTCTCTTAGCTTGGAAATGTATAGTCCCTTTCTAATAAGAACTTTAACGAATAAGTGATTGGGGATTTCTCAAACTAAGGAAGAACTCATGGATTGAAAATGGTGTGACTTCAAAGGAACTTGATGCTTTTGTGTTGGTCATTCTCTTGGGTGCTTGAATGTTTCTTCTTGAGTTTTCTACAGTTCTGATGTTACTCAATTATCGGAAGCTGAGACAATAAAAATAAGAAGTCTTTGCATGGTGTGGTTCTCACACATAAAAACACAAAACAAAACAAAACAAACCAAGTGAGAATTCAAAGCACACCCCTTAGGCGAATAAACTTGGGCTACAAGCACTGGTTATGGAACCAAAAGTGTTCCCTCTAACTAAGGCCCTTCTCGCTTTCCATTCTCTCCTTTGTTTCATCGGAATGGTGGTGGCTCTTGGAGTGTGCAGTCTTGTTACCCAAGTGGATGGTTTAACCAAATGCGTTGATGCAACGTCACTGGATGTGGTTGGTTTGAGGCCGGAGTTGGAATGAGATTTCCCAAGTCACATTAATCATCAAAGACACAAGGGGCTATACAACACCTTGTTCTTGGGATGCCATTCCATTTCTCTTCTCTCCATCCTTCTCTCCATTGTTCACCTCATTACCGGTTGTATCATTAGTGTATATATTTTGGTCGATGCATTGTTTTCTTTTTGGTAAATGCTTGTGGTTAAGACTTTAACTCTTGTTCCAGATGACATTCCCAGAGCCTACGGACTCTTTAAATGTGGGTTTGTCAGGGCATTAAGGGCATGAGCCTGCTTTGGGGAGGACCCACTGACATTCCTATTTTAAGCCTTAGTTAAATTCTTTTCCTTAACATTTTGCAATTAATTTTATTTTTGTTCATTTCCATCTTGACATCCACTTCATCGATGCCATAGTTATCCCTTTTTATCTATCTTTCTTACTCCTTTTCTTTCTCCATTCTAACGCTACCAAAGGTTCACGATTAGTCATGGGGATACGGGGCCTGATTTTTTCGATTTTCTCCCTGCCCCAAATTTTTTTGATTTTCTTCCTAACCCCTACACCTTCGATAGTCATCAGTCACATATTTCTAGATCCATATCAACCATACCACAACCTAGCCAATGAGTTTACACCGAAGCAAGGTATCAATTACATGATGATTCAATTACCCTTGCTAATATATGATTGTGTTTTGTGTGCAGATGGCGGACATGCAAACCACGGATTGGATCTAGAGCAAACACTTGGAGTGGAGCTGTGATAGAAGTAGCTATGCAAGAAGAAAGATCTATGGTTCACTTATGGATGAACAACGAAGGCGCAATTTTGGCATTGGCAACAACAACACTTCTCTCTCTCTTTCTTTCTCAGCTGCCAACAAAGGCCTGATGTCATTGTAATAAGGTGTTCACCCTTGTTGTCATGAACACCAGTTTTGTCAAGTCTTGTAATAATGATCCATTCACATGTCATCCCATTAGTTCCATTTCCCTCAATGATTTCATACCTACCTGATATTATTGTAAGGAACTCGAGGATGAGTTTTCATTCAGTCATGGGGGTATGATGAGACGCGATATCGCATGCATCGCGATATCACGTACGCGATATCGCAGTCCACCGCCAAATCTATAAATAAGAGGTGGCACTCCCCTCATTGGTAATCCTAGGCTAGAAGTAGCGAAGCTCTGGCGGATTGATCACCCCAGAGATAGAATATTTTCCATGTGCCCGCAGTAGGAGTCCCCAAGTGAACAGTTCTTTATTCGAGCAACTTTGTACCTAAATGCAAGTTGTGTATGGCAATAAAGACGAGCTTTGTGGATAAACCTTGCAGTACATGGATAGGTTTTATTACATGTTATTTATTACCTGTTGTTAGCTCGACATGAGTACAACTTGGTTACAAGCATTGACGAATGTGTACGGCTAACCAAGGAATCGGCTACTCATCGCGATTAGATTCTCTTACCCTTGTCTCCTAGAACACGGAATGAGTACGACTTGATTACGAGCATCTATGGGTGTGTATGGCTAGCCAAGGAATCAGCTGCTCATTACGTTTAGGCTAGTTAGGTGCCTCAGTACGACCACTTAGAGCATGTGCATTACGTGTGGTGATCCTAGTAACGATTAACTTTTGGTAGCCACAGTTGCATAGTTCAGGGTGTGTACAGTAAGTGGGAATGGTTGCTGACACTAGTTAATTTAGACTTAGGACCTTAGTTAGAGTTAGCTAGTTTCTCAACCCTTTGCTCTTAGCGTAGAAGACATAAAACCGTAAAAGACCAAAAAAATCATATACCTCGGACTTACTTAACCATACACCGTGACAACAAGAAGTCTGGGAAGACAAAGAATGATTAACCCCAAGTGTTCCATGGGGCATTTAGGCATTTAGTCTGCGGAGTTCAACCGGATCGCGCGTGCTACGCTCGTTTCGTATGGTTGAGTGTAGGGGTACCTCGCCACTTATCATTAGGGATTTTTCAATCTTGAAATTTGAAGACCTAAAAAGTGCACTTATTACCTATGAGATGAATTTCATTAGTGAAGGTACAATCAATGAAAAGCCTATTACCCTTAAAAGTTTATCAAAGGGAAATAAGTCAACTAAACATGAAGCTAACAATGAAGATGAATTTGCTCTCTTATCAAGAAGGGTACAAAGATTACTTACAAGAAAAGGAAAAAGCTTCAATCAAAGTAGCATCAAAAGTAAAGTAAGAGACAAGAATTTTAAAAGTTCAAATCTTAGTGCATCCTTTATAGAATTTTGGGTTTGTTGTGGTAGAGGCCATGTGGCATCTAAATGTCGAAGCATTGGTAAGTTTCCAAAGAAGAACCAATCCAAAGTTGATATGAAAAGAAAACATTTTTACATTAGCAGGGATGATGAAAAAGAAATGGATGATTATCTTCTCAAACTTATATCTTATCTATATGACTCCTGCTGATGATGATCTAACAATGGAAATAAAAA
This sequence comes from Gnetum montanum, assembly GCA_015680685.1. Taxonomy (NCBI): domain Eukaryota; kingdom Viridiplantae; phylum Streptophyta; class Gnetopsida; order Gnetales; family Gnetaceae; genus Gnetum; species Gnetum montanum. The sequence goes on from MNCI01007630.1 coordinate 67,387, forward strand.
AACCTAAAGGAACTACTGAAGATAGGTATGATTTACTATGCAATGAGCTTTTATCCTTTCAAATTCTATGCGTTAAATTGAAAAAGTCCTTAAATGATAAATATTTAGAGTTATCATAACTCAATCAAAATACTTGAATCTCTCACAAGAAAACTTAGACCTAATGGCTGAGAATAAAAAGCTAACATCCTCATATGAGGAGATTGTAAAAGAACTTACAAATAAAAAGCTTGTAAATGAGAGACTTGTTAAAGAAACTTTGATCCTTCAAATAGTTTTAGGACAAGAAAGAGATCCACATAACAAAAGTGGACTAGGAAGTCATCAACAAACTAAGGCAACCTCAAGCACTTCATCTAAAAGGGATTACACTCCAAGGTTTGATCATCTTTCTTAAGTAAGAAAAATTAAGTGTTATTACTATGGTAAGTTTGAGCATAACTAATTAAACTATCATTTAATACATTATCACATGAATACCTAGTCATACAATATGACTTCTTGGTCTTATTCAGAAGTTCCTAGAAAGAATATCTTGTAGGTTAGGAAAGTATGAAGGATCAAACAAAAAGAGAAGGAAGAAAGAACTCACATAAATAATTTCATAAAGAAAAATTAGGAATTTGAGATACATGAGATTTGTACTAATCACAAAGGAGGAACTCTAGAAAGAGTACCTCATTCTAAACTACATAGCCTTTACAACCTCTCAACAGCAAGCAAGGTAATTAGAGGTAAGTATGGGTAAAAGATTCTCCTTGTCTTGCATGAAATTTTATTATTTTATAAGCCTAATGATCCATGGAAACATTCCCTCTGAGCCCTCATCATTGTAGTACAAATACAGCCAACTACATGTTGGGATGTCCCACTATTTTTTGAGATGTCCCACTAGGGAGATTCCATTCAAACCTTGGATGATCCACTATGCTTTGGACTACTTGAGTGAGATGTCCCGATTTTCAAGAAATATCCTCCACAATTGTAACTATATATAATTGATCCCCATTCTTTTCCTCACTTTCATTCACTCAAACCTTGGATATCCTAGCATAGTCATTAAGGGCATCCTCCAAAGTACAGTTCAAGTCCATTAGGGGCATCCTTAGAGCATGTCTAAAAGCTTTTGCAAGAGTGACCTCAATTCATTTATCTTGCTTCCTTTGAGGCTTAGAAGGAAGTTTCTTTTTCCTTTTCCTAGGAAAAATGAAACCTTGAGACTTATTTTCAGCACTAAGAACATGAAGAAAAACATCATCTTAAGCTTCTCCTTCTTCAAAGTATTGATTTTAAATGTAATATCATCTTTAAGGAATTGCATTGAACAATGTCTTGAAGGAGGTCTTGGTGAAGAATTCATGACTTGTACCCTTGCTTAGATGCTTTTGGTAAAGTAGCATGTCCCTTGTTCTCTCCAAGCTTTTCAATTTTCTCAATAATAAACTTGAGAGCATTTCTCATGTCATCCATGTCTCTTGACAAAGCTTGAATTGTATTCTTCTTTGGAGGCATGATAAAAATTAATCTAAAAGGTAACTTTTCACAAAATTATACAAGGAAAGGTGAAATTTTCAAGATTTCTCAAGGAATGAGACAAGAATTTCTCAAATCTTAAGAGAAATGAGCATAAGACCATTAAACCCTAGCTATTACAAGCCAATGGATGTCCAATTTTACAATAATATTCCAATTCTTGAAAGATATGATAAACTTTGGGATCAAAGGGAAATTTTAAAATCCTAGGATGAGTAGAACAATTAGCAAGAGAGAATTCATCCGAGCTTGAGAATTTGGAGTGATTATTTACAATTGAAATGATAATTATCCACTTGAATGCAATTGTCTTCAATTCCAAGTTGCTCCAATACCAATATGATGAGAAGCTCCCATGGATTTTACAATCCAAGCTCTCTCAAAGTCATAAAATGGCAAATTGAACAAGAAAAAGGAAAATAAAAGCTTTATTCTTACTCAAATTGAGAAATTACAAATGAGAGAAAGCACAATTCCCAAGGACAAACATGAGATTCAATCCAACTCTCATAAACTTAATCAAAGCAATCACACACACACAAGGATGATCATCAAGGCATGTTGCCAAGACTCTATATCTTCTTCTACTCTTCTCTCAACTCCCTAAGGTCCAAGGAGTTTATTTATATCTTCCCCCACCCCTCTCCCCATCTCTTTATCTTCCCTCGAATTTATTATTCAATTTAATGTCTATTAAAATCCATGGAAGAGATCTATGAGAAATAGGAGACATCTTTCTCAAGTGCAGAGGTCTTAGAATAGACATCTTCAAATTATGTGGGACGTCTTAGCAGAGACATCTACAACATAGATGGGATGTCTCACTGACAAATGGGATGTCTCACTTATAGATGGAATGTCTCCTCTACAAGGCCAAAATACAAAGATGCTTGTTTTGAGGCCTGAGACCTCCGAACACCTCCAAACAAGTCCCCATAGTAGTCGGAACATCCTAAAGTCATCGAAATAGGCCCAAAACATTCTCAAACATGTCAAAACTCCAAGGAAAGATTTCATCAATGGAAAGATGTTACTTTGGCATGTTTGATGTCCACATAACATACATGATAATTACAATAGAATGTTAATGAATATTCTAATGAATGTTAACAAATCGTTGAAATAGTTTAGGATGATGACAGTGAATAACACCATGATAGTAAAAACATTATATCCATGATGTAAAGAATAAGAATCATGATGCCAAATACTATCGCATATATATAACATAATGACAAGTTTATAAAATGAAAGAGATATCTATAACACTTAGTCGATGTTGATGTGTCAATGTAGCTTTTTTGACTAAGTCTTTGTTGTGTTAATGCATCTACACTAATGTAGCCACAAAAATACTTATAAATACTCTTCACTTACCATGTTAAGGCACTATTTGATCAGTAGTATAGCCAAACTCTTGTAATTTATTTTTGTAATCTTAGTAAATAGTCAACAAGCACTTATAATGTGAATTTAAGTTAATTATATGACATCTTATTCGATTGGCATCATACCTAGACATAATTCATGACTAGTAATAAGATAGAGATTGATTCTTATTCATTACAGGACTTAGACTTAGAATAGAATTTATTTTCCATGCAACTTAACTTAATATTTACATTTTTATGTACATTAATCATTGGTGGAATGCGCGCATCTAGTTTTGAGTATATACACATATTAACTTGGTAATCCTAGTAGCGTGATTGCTTAGTTCACCTAGTAGCATGATACTTAGTAATCCTAGTAATGGGTACATGAGTTTAGGAGATGTATGACAAGCCAAGAATGGATACTTATTATCTTTAAGCTAGTTTAGGATTTATTTTCTTATCATTAATTAATTAATTAATTATGTTTCCATTTAGTTTAGCCATAATTACACAACATCAATGATCATATGCCTCATCTTGGACTAAATCACACATGATAGAACTACTACTAGTCTAAGTGGGAAGACAGTGGCCTACAATCAATATTTAATGATCTAGATACTATGCTAGTATCATCCATGGATTATGACATGGTCTACCATGATGCTTATAGATCTTATGGTTAGGCATTAGGTCTACTCTACCACTCATCAGTAATTTTGCTAAAAACTAGAATAAATGTCCTATGTCATATTGTGTTATAGTATGTCCTATGTGTATATGTATGCCCTAGGTCATTATGTGTATGTGTTGCCTATAGTGTACTTACTACACTTCTAACTAATACCTAATGGTTATCATGAATCTTATTATGCTTGCAGATGCCGTAAACACTAAAGCATAGGCCATCTTAAATCTTTCCTCCTTTCATTGTTGACTTTGGAATTGAGGGTAGTGCCATATGCTTTTTTTTAAAGGCGATCCATATTAGTTCATAAATATGGCTTGTAGTCTATGCTAGTATGCATGGTGGGTATAAATACATTGTCATGCATAGTGTAGTGTTGCATTTGTAAAAAAATTCAATGTTTTTCTATAACAATAATAAAAATATGTAAAAAGGTAACATTGCTTTGTCAAGATCAAAAATGGTTTTTATATAATTTAAACATGTGTACCTAGGCTGAGGTGGGACCCAAGGATATGTATGCATGGTTGAAATAATCATGATGGTCATTAGATATGCCATGGTTCACACACATATTGGTGAATTGATATGGGTCTATGAGTTCCATCAATTATATTCTCAAAGCAAAATGTAATGATTTTGGGGACAGTATTGGAACTCGAAATAATAGAAATATAGGTGCACCCTAAGCTATATAGTCCAAACAAAACTTTATAACTCAACATTGTCCACCAAAATCAAACAATAACTTGGAACCTTCAAATCAAATGTGTTACCATTAAGTTAATATCTCATTGTTAAGATGTAATCATTTGAATACCAAATAAGCTATCATAACATATTACATTAACAAAGAATACTACCTTAAACTTCCTTATTTTATTTAGAAACTTGAATTTTTATTCTATTTAATCATAAAGCACTCTCTAACGTTTAGATTGCCAAACATCACTAGTTAATCTGTTGATATTATTTAGTAGAATTGCTTTACCCTTCCATATTTTCTTCGAAGTTTCCAAACACCACTCCATTTTGCTACCAACAAGAAGTTTTCTTCCATTTAATGAATCATAAAATTCCCTCTAAACCAGCCTTCATATCTGGGTTGCCGAACATCACTTCTTTTAAGCGGTTTTTATACCCTGCGATTATGTGTAAGTGGTAAAGGCGCAGCATTCATAAAAAGCATCATTAACATAAAACATTAAAATAAAAGTGCTTCGCTAACATTAGAGTGCCGAGTCCTTCACATCAGCAGGATTAAGCAGCCATATGTTGCGGCCTTCCAAAATGTATGATTTTCGATATAACATTTACAATAACTGTGGCCACGGATCCCTAAGCAAATTAGTATTTTAAAACGAAAAAAAAAAGATGATAGATGATATCACGGCTTCCCATCACAGGAATAAACTGCAGATTTCCAGTGGGTTACAGCCGCCCTCATGGCATTCCAAGAGCTGCCGCCTTCCTTCAACGCTGCGCACGCCTCCTTTTGCAACTCTTTCACTCTTTCTCTCGCCTTGGTTCCTGCCTTACCCTGCATCAACTTTCCCAAACATCTCTGCAACTCTTCCCCACTCACAAACCCATCATCATCCATTCTCACTCGAATGCCAACCCTAAAAACATCACTAATCACGGCACCATTAATATGCTGCTCAGCAAACATGGGCCACGCCACGACCGGCACACCGCAAACAATACTCTCCAACACGGAATTCCAGCCGCAGTGGCTCACGAAACCACCCACCGCCGCATGAGAAAGCACATCCATCTGTGCCACCCACGCCGTCACCGTCAGTCCGCGGTTCTGCGTCCGCTCCTTGAACCCAACCGGAAGAGCCGCCTCCAAGAACCGACCGTCGGCGTCCGTCGCTTCAAAATAAGTTTGGGCCGGGTCCGCAGCCGGACGCCGGACAACCCACAAAAACCGGCAGCCGCTCATCTCCAATCCGCGCGCAATCTCACCAATCTGCACCGCCGATACCGCCGCTCCGCTGCCGAATGACACGTACACCACCGATCCTGCCGGCTGCAAATCCAGCCATTTCAAGTATTCCTTCGTTTCACATGCCGGCCGCTCCGTCCGGGCCGTTTCCGATTCCGGTTTCGTTCGGTCAGTCCCGGAGACAATAGGACCGACGGCATAGAGCGGTGGGACGCGGTCGCCGAAACGTTTTCGTAGAAGTGCAAGGAGGCTGCCCTCCAGGGCGTTGAAAGTGTTGATGCATATGCTGCCGGCGCGGCGGAAGCGGACGCAGCAGAGCCGGAAAGCGTGGAAGAGCGGACCCGATGGATCCTCTGTCATGAGCTCCGGAAACCGCCGCGCCGGCACGCACGGCAGGCCCGGAAACTGAATACCGAAATCCGCGTGTTTGAGCGCCGCCCGGATGTGCTCCGCCAGCGCCGGCGTCTCCAGCATGACCGCCACGAACGCCGCCGACGACGTCACGAACACATGCGTCGGAATGCCTTCCTCGGCCGCGGCGTCGATGAGGTTGGTGCAGAACATGTCCGTGATCAGGCACGCCGGGCGGCGTTCCCGGACCAGGCATCGGACCGGTTCCTCGCACGAGAGGACTGCGTGAATCAGAAGCTCGTCCGTTGTGAGGAGGCTCTGGTTCGGCGGTTCTGGATCGGGAATGAAGAGAAGCTCAATTTCCAGGGCCGAGGATTTCAGAGCATTTAGGCGAGCGGCGGTTTTGGGGCATGCCTGCGAGGTTTTGTAGAGAATGAATGTGATTTTGCAGCCGAAATCGGTGGCCAGGCGTTGGCACAGCTCGCAGAAGGGGATCACATGGCCTGCCCCGGGGCTCGAAAATATGGCCACATCCAACTGAAGCATCTCATTGTTGGCTTGTTTCTGCTCGTATGCCATGGCCGCTCTGCCTGCTACGGAACGCAATTTGAATCAATGTTGGCAATAAATAAGCTACGATTAAACACATACTGGAAATGGGAAAGAACTGCATGTATTAAAGAAATTTCTTTACGTCGAGGCCCATAAAGTTTCTATGCTCCTGGGTTTTGGCTTTATTCATGAAGTCTTTGTGCAGCTGTACGCCCACATGCTGTGTCGTGGAAAGGCTGTGAAAATATGATATAGCAAACAAGTTGCAGCTTTTGTGGTGGAGTCTACTAATCAGCAGGCTGCAGAACTATTGCAGATAGGTCGGAAGTCTGCGTCTGCATGACCGTCAGCAATGACATGGTGGCAGAAGATTCAAAAGGGGATCAGATTATTCAACACTGGATAGTGCAGATTACGCTATCAACACTGGATAGTGCAGATTACGCTATGCGACGTAGACGGGTGGAATTATAGAAGTGTAAAACTAAAGATTCTTCCATTTCAGGGTATGGATTTTTCCCGGCGACTGGACATTTTGTGGCATTTTAACACGTAACATGAACTTTCATGGTTATTTGTGTGATGCAGGTTGGAAATTCAGATTTTTAAAAAATGTATATAAACATTTAATAAATTTTTTTGACTAATTTACCCGTACATATATGCCCTTTTTATACCATTTAAGGAAAAAAATAGATGGTATACTACAGTTGTGGATGCTTGTATATTTCCATCATAATGCTGAGCTCAAAAAATGAAAAATCTAATTCGACCGCCTACAAATTGAGCAAGGGCCACTGAAGATAACAACGCCGCATCTCTGAAACGGTAAATGGATTTGACTCCATTGTTTCTTACAACAAAGTAAGTCATTTCCCCCATGGCTGGTCACATATAAGGTATTTTGTCAGTGAAAATACGTTCAGACTTCAGACTAGATTTCAGAGGGATCAAATCTCTTTTAAGGCCCCTTCTTCCCTGAGACGTAGGTACTTAAACCGTCCGGTATCCAACCGCGTGCATGAAATTGATGTTAGAACACAAAGCTATGCATTTAACGTAGACAGGAGTAATGGGCGATGTATTTACTGAACTTCTACGTGACGGCACTGAATTGGAAAGAGACAGCACAGCGGTGGGCGGGTGGCGTCAGAGCGTGGCTACTTATTCCATAGTTAAGACACTTTGTCAGAGCACGAGCTCTGCACCTGTGATTTTAGTTGCAATGAGAGTTTGATTAATCGCTATAAATAAAGCAATAAGTGTCTGGAAATTGGAAAGACGGATGTCAGAGCTTACATAGCACACTACCTTGCAAAGTTGACAATTATGTGTGCTGGTGGAAATCAACGCTACCTGGAATCGTATTTCACGCATTGCCTGGACTTTATACTGCTTGTACTTTCAAGATCGAAATAAACTTGACAGCTGCGTGAGCGGTGGAAAATGTGCACCCATCACGTGCTACGTACCACCGATGGTGTAGCTGCTGCCAAGAGTTTTGTTCAATTTTTGGCCTTGCAACGGTGGAACTAGCTACCAAACTCTATTTGCAAGCCGTGTTGGCGTTTACCTCTTAATTTTGATCATAGGTTTTTTAATTCGGCAATGGATCGCTGGTTCATGGATTAGCAGCAGGATTAGAATTTTTACGAACCTGGCTTGAGTAGGCCTGAATTTTATAACAAATTTTATTTTTAAAAGAAATTAATGATTTTAGATATAATCACTATTATAAATAGTGCAGAAATAGGTTGGATCAGCATGTTTCAAGAATCATGATAAATTTACAAATGGAGGCTGAGTTGTATTTAGATACTTAAATCTATTGATTTCTTTTTAAGAATAAGGTTTATTAGAAAAGTTATGGTAACTCAACTTGGGTTCAAAATTTCTCTGCAGACTTCGAAAACTATAGATATAATTTTTTTGGACTGAATCATCCTAACATGCCTATTTATCATAATCCTTAAAACATCCCAATCGCAATTCAATATATTTGATCTTTGTCATCTTGTTGTCATCTTGTACAATTGTACTTACGTCCTGGTGTCCATCTAGTTCCGTTCATACTTGGAGTTGATTTGCGATAAAACGCAAGTTACCTTTATCGAATTTCATCTTTTAGCAATTCTCAATCAGCTGACCATTGATTTTATTTCTTCCTCTTCTGAAAATTTCTCTTAATAAAGGTTCTGCACCATCAAATTGTATGGCTATAGCCATGATTGGGGCGCACGCATCCGTCCGCCCCATCCATACATATGATTGATTGTGTACTTAGTAAGCCACGCGAAAATCATGGACACAGATGGAGGTTGCAAGTTCAATTTTCATCTATTTATTTATCATGGGTTGGTGATCACCCGTATCGATTGGTATAATAAAAGACCTATTTACTCATGCCAACAGATTAACATGCGTGCCAATATGTCACCTACGGCATGGATAATGCATCGATATTAAATGTTTGAATGTTGCTCATACGAGTTGATGTGTCTGTCAATATGTCAGTTACTACATGGATGTATTGATATTAAATGTTGCTCATACGAGTTGGTGTGTTTGAGTCATGGTCTTGCGATATAGTTATATTTATCTTTGTGGTGGTTTAGAGAAGTGAGATATGGGGCTTAGTAACAGATCTCCATTGGTTCGTATGATATCCATTTGGTTTCGGGGTTATGTGTTAGTGGCTTGGGGGTATATATTGCCATTAAAGTTCTATTCTTGTGCTAATAGCTTGTGTTATGGTAATGTTTGATAAGGTTTGGATATGGTGTGGATGTATTGACATGCATGTTTAACGATTCTTGCTTTAGATATATGTCAATGATGAGGTAGATGATATGTGGATTGATCATGCTTGTTATACATAAATGCATATGAATTGATGCTTGTTGCAAGATGCTCTCTTACCCCTATCTTCTTCTCTAAGATAATATCTCTCATACATTTGGGGAAAGTATAAAGACTTCCCATTGAGTTTATACTGACTTTATTTTATATACTAATTGATGAGCGGTGAGGTACCCCTACACCCAAGCATATGAATCCCAAGCATGATCGAATCGAATGCCATGGATGGGACTAGTTGTAGTATCTAAATTGTTATGTCTTCATTGCAGTTTGCTATCTTCCCACTTGGACTAGTGGTAGCTTTGTCATGTATGGTTTAGTCCAAAGTGAGGCATATGATAATTGATGTTGTTTGACCTTATGCTACTCTTAATGATAATGAAGAAATCAATTACGTAAGCTACTTAACAATGACTAGTAAAGTCTAAACTGGCCTACATGCGATGAGTGTCCATTCCCAACTTGTTGTACACATCTTAAACCGATGTATCCACTACTAGGATTACCAAGAGAATATGCGTTTATGTTTGAAACTGGTCACACTCATTTCACCAATACATTAATATGCATGGACACATAAATATTAACTAAGTACATGAAATGTAAATTGCATTAAAAGTAAATTTAATTTAAGTCAAAGTGCTGCAATGAATAAGAATCAATCTCGATCTTATTACTGTTCATGGAATATGTCTAGGTACATTTCCACTCCAATAAGACTCTATACAATTGACTTAGATCCATTATGCGGGCACTCACTGACTATTCTCTAAGATTACAGAATAAAATTGCAAGAGCTCAGCTACTCTATTGACAAAACTAGGTCCAAACCATGTTACCAAGTATTATATTTATAGGTCAGCACACATCCCTCGATATTGAATATTTGATAATGTAGCATGTGACCCAATATTAGATATGTGATATTGCATATCTCATATTGAAGCTAAGATATATGGGCTAAGATATTGGAGCCAAGATATTGGGGCTAAGATATCTTAGCTAACCAAAAATTGACTTTTTGTCAAATTTCCCAACCAATTGATGATTCATCACTAATGGAGCCAAATATCACCAAGATTAAGGTTGAGGATAGAACTATGATTCCATTGTATATTTGTATGCTCATATATATGTTCTAAGTGAGATGAATGTATTAGGTCTTGGTTTTGGTTTAGATAATAGTTGAGATGATCTAACTTTATAACTTCTTAGAGATGTATACATATAGATGCCGCCAATATGTTGCCATGACCCTTATGCTTATGGATAGTATAGCATATACCTTGTTGGGATGCTTATGTACATACACAGTAGGTGGTTGTGGTCTTGTTTATAGTTAACATTTTATGATTTAAAGTTAGCATGATTCCTTCTATAGTGTTATCAAACTTGTGTGAGTTGTTATATGTCTTTATTTGCTTTTTATTTTTGACCTTAGCCTCCTCCTTGGCTTGGTACATATGAAAAGGTATTATAATAAATCAAATAAAGATAAAATAGTTTATTATAAATGATAAAGAAAGATCCCAAATATTTTTGGTATTTAATTCAAAGGAGTAAAATAGACTATGCTCTCTCTCCAAGATATTAAAATTTTTTATTAAGCTTTATTTCATTACGATGATGGATTGCAAAATTTTCATAATAGTGATAATATACTTTTCATTTCTTTTAATGGCATCACATAGGGGATAAAAAAGATTAAAATCAAGACAAACTATTGATGTAAATAACTTGTATGAAGAAATGTTTAAATTAGCAGGGCCATTGATATGGAATTTCATATAAAAATAGTAAAATTTAACTTTGCAACTAGGGTTAGAAAAAGAATAGTGTATTAATAAAATAGTTATACTCTTTAAAATGGGGGAAAAAAAGATCTACATAATTATAGACTAATTGTAATCAGTAATATTTTTACCAGATTTTAAGGTACTATTCTAAAATCTATGATTGAAGATGGCCTAAAGAAAATAAGAGACATGTAATTTCCTATTCATGATTTACTGAAATAAAAAATGAAATTTTATTATGTTTGTTAACCCTCTAGATCTATTGGATAGTAGAAATATACATGTTATAAGTTTTGAAAATATCATTAAGAAATTGTCAAGAACTCTTAGCAACATTTGGAACAAATTAACCAAATTTGCAATTGTAATATTTCATCTATGTCTAATGTGCTCCAATACAAGACATTGTAAGAAAATGTAGTATTCACTTTCAATGTTATTTGTATTACACATATGACATATTTATTCTTCACGAGGAATTTGAGCTATCTACTTGTTTTAACTTTTAGATGATGAGATCCCATTTGTGCTATGGTAATTGTGCATCATTAATGATAAGGAATAGTAGTAAAGAAATAGTTTGCCTATGAATGAAGACCTCCTCTTATACTCTTGAAATAGAAATGTTATTTCCTTTTATATTTTCCCAAAATTTTTAAAATAATACTTGTTCTAAAAATTTGTGAACTTGGTTAGGATGAGAATAAAAAATATGCTTTTGAATATACCATTCATTAAACCATGTGATGAACCTCAAAGCATCATGTTGATGGGTCCTCATTGATGCAGCCTCATCAATAGGGCCCCATTTACGTGTTGTTGCCCTATCGATGCAGTACAATAGCAAAAACTATAAATACGAGCTCCCAACCATGTTTATGCATCATGCAAGTCATAGTAGTAGTAGAGCTCTTGTAGTTTGGCCATTTGAAAGTTAGAATATTTTTTTGAGTGCCTGTAGCAAAAGTCAGAAAGTGTATGGATCTTTATTTGAGCATTATTGTATGTGAACCACACCAATGTGTATGGCAATAAAGATGAGCCTTTTGATCAAACCTTGTAGCAGTTAGAATAGATTAGTGATTTATTTATGAATTTATTATTTTTATTAATTATGCCATTAATTAAGCTAAATTAGACTTTGAGTGATCAGTTAATTAATTAAGCTAAATAGATTAAGTACATAAGTATGACCACTTTGAGTATAAACAAGTATTCACTTGGTAATCCTAGCAGCATTATTGCTTGGTGCACCAAGTAGCATAGCACTTGGTAACCCAGTAGTAGATACATGGGTTCAAGACGTGTACAAAAAGAGGGATTGGATGCTTATGTTAGGACTAGCTAGACATTAGTTAGTTAGTTAAACTAAATTAGTTATTAAAATACTTCATCTCTCTACTTTAAGTACCAAAGAACATAAAATAAAAAATAATAAAAATCATATGCCTCAATTACACTTAACCATACCATGTGCATCACAAATGGAATTGGAAAGATAATGAATGATCATTAGGGCAAGGTTCACTTCCTAGAAGACTAGTGCATTGGAAACTATAGAGTCCGTGGAATTCGACTAGATCATGCGTGAACGCTTCATGATTCGTATAGTTGGACGTAGGGGTACCTTCACTGCTCATCATTGGCCCCGTTACCAGCGACTCTATGTTTTGAAACATGCACTATATAGGATAAGTGAATATCATTAATATTGTTGGACGAATCCCAAGATTAACATCATTCTCAATTATATAATTATAAAAAGCACATTGATAATTTTATTTGTTTTGCAAAATGTCTTTTTCTTCTCATAGGCATGATGATGTCAAACCATCGATTCCACAACAATGCAAGGTGGTGTATACTCATTCAGATGAGTATGTACATGATTTCACTTTCATCCTACATCGATATGAGCAACTGCGATGGCATGACATGGAAGGCAACATTGTAATGCCTCCTAATCAATTTGTGCTTGAGATGCTACTTCAAACCATTACAAAGTTAGGCATTCAGGATCTTAAAGAGGAATACATTGTGAGTTATTATGAAACTTAGGACTATCATCCCACTAAAACACAACACAAGAGAGATTGACACCAGGAGAAGCACCATGAGTCTACAAAGGGAAAACACCTCACCAATCCCTTATTCCTACTAAACCAAATTGACAATGAGGATTCTCCTTTAGGGGCTCTCAACATGAAGAACCTCCATCCCATGTTATTGATGACAAGGGTGTGGCCTTAAACCTGCAGTCTACTATTAACAAACTAGGTCTAGGAAAAAGTGTTAGTCAAAGTGGAGACTTGGACAAGCATCACGACGATAGGGAATCTAAGGATTATGGTCGTGACAAGTGAAGAGGTTGTGGCAAACAGGGCAGTGGTGGTGATGGTCCACTTTCCTCTTCATCTGATTCTAAACATTTCTTTTCATCTTTTGGGTCTGATAGAAGCTATTGGAGAAATAATCATGATGAAGATAATCAATGAGATAACAATGATCATAGAGCCCACCAAGAATGAAGGGGTAATAGAGGACATAATTGGCAACAACAAGATAATGATGATGATGAACCTTTGTTGGCAACTCAAAGCATTCTTAATATTGTAGAGGTAGTTAAGATTCTAACTAGGCATATGAAAGATAGTCAAATCAAGTGCTTAGACATGAATAATATCCAAAGATTTAAGGGGGGATATAACTTTGATATGCAAAACCATCTACAAGCCTTTCCCAACGCCTACACCTTACGAAACATAAAAAATAATTGGCAGAAATTGAAGCTATTCCCCAAGACATTCATCAAATAGACAAAAATTTGGTACTAGTCCTTGGAGTTGGAATCTATTTGCTGATAGAGTACAATGCTTAAGCTATTTAATGACAAATACCAAATGTACTCTAGAGTGTTTAATTTGAGAAGGAAAATCCAAGGCTGGAAATAGGAAACACATGAAACTTTGGATGCTACCATGGGTAGATATTATTCTCTTTTACACTGATGCCTTGGCCATGGTTATTCCTAGAAGGAAGAACTCTGCGACATCATAGATGGGCTCAAAGAAAAACACAAAAGAACTCTTGGGGTTTATGCCTAAGGGAGTGTATCCCAAATAAGAGCTCATCAGATACAAAAGTTGATAGAGTAGGTAGAAAAAGAAGGTGAGTTGTAGAAAAGGAAAAGTTTAGAAGAATATAATAGGAATCCTTCCATTAGGGAAAGGGATGTTCGATTTTGTGACAAGCAGGAGTCACCACTCTATGATGTGGTGAATAGGAAAATCTTGCCCATCTAAAAATTTGTATCTAATATTTCAGCAAAGGTTGACAAACTATGGGACTCTTTGGATGAGAAATTCCAAACTGCAATGAAGGTTGTTGAAGAATCCAAAGAGTAGAATAATAATCATGACCGCAAGAGGTGAAAAAGAAGCTGAACATGCCTACCAAAGAGGTAAGGGCAAAGTTGCTGCAGTAGAAGAAATTGTGGAGATAGACTTCAATGAAGATGATGGACATGACATCTACCAGTATGAACATCCCAAGGAATGTTGCTTTGTCATGTCACACTTACAAGAGTTTGGGGTGTATGCTTTAAATCCACATCTAGCAAGAAGGTAGGCACCTATAAGGGTTACCATGTTCTTAGGGTAATCTAGGTCAGTTCCACTAGCAACAACAAGCTTACTATCCAAGTGGAGCTCCACCACAACCGTATGAGCAATACCAATAGTGGAAATAACCATAGTCCTGGGGAATGCCATTGCCAAGATAGTAGTACCGTTATAGGCAACTAGATCCATATGGGTACTATGTTTAGCATCTCGTTTCTCCATGAAGCTCTGCAAGCCATGCCTCATTCTTATCCTTCAAAGTACCATCATACTCATTCACCATCTACTCGAGGGGAGAACCCATATTCATACCATCCTTTGTAGTTATCTACACACATCCCTCTACCCTCAACCTAGTTGCCTCCTGCTTCATCCATGTAGGGCGAAATTTCTCAATAGTCATAGTAACGAAATGCTACAAGGGTTGTATATTTACAATTGACCTTCCAGCTAAGTGTTCTAGAAAATTGCTCTAGGAAATGACCATTTCCATACCCAATTATCCTCCAAAATGCTCACAACCTAATGTGGCTAGTCATCCTTGAAACACCACCAAATTTGGACTATAGCATCTCGACTACAAATTTTTCTAAGTGTTGAGACTATGCTCTCCACTACCTTAGAGTGTAGTTAGCCTCTTGTGGAGAGCGTAGTTAACCTATCATGGAGAGCGTATTCAACACGAAGGCCATTTTTGAGAAAATTTTTCTAAGGGTTGGGACTATGCTTTCCACTATGATAGAGCATAATTAGCCTCTCATGGAGAGTGTAGTCAGCATAGACCTAGTTTTTTGCAATTTTCTCTATGTGCTGAGACTACACTCTCCACTACCTTGGAGTGAAGTTAGCCACTAGTGGAGAGTGCAGCTAGCAAAAACATAGCTTTTCACAAGTTTTAGTAAGTCCTAGACTATGCTCATCCCTAGTTGGTAGCGTAGTCAGCCTCCTGTGGGGAGCATAGTTTGTCAAAAAGCCTAGATTTCACCAGCATTGAGACTATGCTCTCCCCCAACCTAGAGCTTAGTCAGTAGGAAGCAAGTTTTTTAGAAATTTATTTTAAGTCTTGGGACTATGCTCTCCACTACCTTAGAGCATAGTTAGCCCTTAGTAGAGAGTGTAGTCAGCTAGAACAGCATTTGGTAGCCTCCACAACATAGCAATGACAGACCAACGCAATCAACTCACCACTAGTAAGCATAGTAAGTGGAATCTTTCTCTCTCTTGCATTCCCTCTTGTCCAAAATTGTAATTATGCACAACCCCACTAGCCTAATGAAAAGCATAGTTGGGTGAGATTGTAGTCCTAACCATTCCCTTTGCAACATGGTGACCATGCTACATTTCATGCTAATCCTAACCTTATAAATATCCTGCACCTCAATGTTTTTAGGGTTGGCAAATTTTTGGGTTAGCATTTGTCAAAGTTGCAAATGACTATAGCCCCACTGTAGCCTAGCAAAACATTGTAGCTCATGGTACACCATGGTGGCCAACTTGGTAGATGTAAACACCATAGCTAGCACTAGTCTTCATGGCTAGACACCTCCAAGACTGTGACTATGCTCTCCACCATGCTTGTTGTACCCCATGTATCTTCTAAGCCCTTTTGGTGTTAACTATGCTCAACCCCATTTGGGGTGGTATTCTACTTCTCTCTCTTTGTATTTTTAGAATTTCATTTGCATTTTTCACTATTTCATCACATAGCTGTGCCTACAACTATGCTCAGGTAGCAATCATTGCATGTTAACACCCTCATTTTCACCAAAAATCTTGATTATGCTCGACACTGTTAGCACCATAGACATCGTTTGAACATTTAGCACCATTTTACGTCAGCATCGTGGCTAACCATGTTGCACCTGGGTTACATCCAATAAGTCCTTGTTCAATTGACAAGACTATTCAAGGCACACTATCTTTACCTCTAACAGGCCCTCATGTAGATTTGGGGTTAGGCTATGTGCTTGTTGACCTCGATGTTCCAACCACTGATGTTTTTGGTCAATATAGTTTCTAGCACTAGAAGGAGGGCCAAACCACTTTTGAAAACTCTGTTGTGGTTGTCTTGCAAGCTCTTTGCATCATAACTATCTATCAACCCATCGGTGTAGATTGGACCCTATAGTCAATTCCCCCAGGACCTCATATAGCAACCTAAATCGCACTTCTCTCCATTGTTTTCCTAAGTCTTTATTCCCTTAGCGTAGAGAGCATAGTTAGCTCTTAGCATAGAGAGTGTAGTTCATGGAGAGCATGGTCAACTTTCAACATAGAGAGCATCATCCATGGAGAGCATAGTTAACATAGTTAGTGGTGTTAGATAAAATAGGGTTAGTTTCAATGTTTTTCATAGTACTCTATAATTAGTAACCAAAAGCTCTCCCTTTCACAACTTGATCTACGAGATGAATCTAGATCAGCCTTCAACATTAGTGTCAAATGAACTTGACACCTTTACCATCTAATAAGAGGCTAGGATTGACAACCCTAGGAATCTCATGATGGAAGGACTGATGTAATCCCTTAGGCTATGCGGCCAAGACCCAAAGTATGTCATGCTCAACAACTAACAATACAACTTTATATGTGCAAAGATCCAAGCAGGGTTACCCATGGATCACCTTAACATGGAGGAAAAATGGGACTTTGAACTAATCCATTGAGATGGATGAGAGTATATTTATTCCTCATTTGACATCATTTTTCTCATAGAGTCCCACACCGATTGCTATCCTTTCTCATCCATGCAAGTGAGTGTGACATGGAAATTGACTATGAGGAAGCCCTAAAGGAGGAAGAAGATGAGTTCAAAGTTCACTCCAAACAAAAGAGCCCCTTTCACACTATCTTCCAACAACCACTCCCTAGTTTGGCCACCCTTTGGTTTAGCTCACATGTCCTTCATGAGATGGTTATAACAACAACATCACCTTCCTACTGTGTCAGGCTTAGGTTGACACTTGTAGTGGCAATGCATCAAATGCAATACATGTAATATGATACAACAACTTAATTTAACTTACCCTTCGTGGCATCATCTCAAAGTACCTAGCCATCCTTGCTAGTAGTAATCATGCTAGCTAAATCATATGTTTATGAAAGGCCCATCTCCAAGCCTCAAATGACTTAGGCAACCTATGTCCTACCTACTTTGTTGGCATCCTCGGCATTAGTCCAACCCAAGTGTGCATGGCTTACTCTAGTCACAGTGACCATAACATAGCCAATGCATCAATCACATTGTGTGGCTCCAAAATTGACAATAGACCTAGGCCATACAACCAACATAGTAGATAGCATAGCCAATGCAATCAACTGGTGCATCTCAAAACTTGGATTAGGCATTCCAATTAATTTAAAGTTTGATGGAGGAGGTGAGGTGACTTAAAGCTGCTTCCTTCAAAATTATCAAGGTTGTGGACTTCTACTAGGATGAACCTATAAGTCTTGTGGTCCCACCCTTAACTTTGCCAATTGGGATCCTACTACCCTAATTCACCAAGTACAATGGTGAAGGAGATCTCAGTGCACACTGGGCCATATGCAAGTCTAAGTGCCTATTGTTACAAGCTTGGCTACATGCCATCATGCACATATTTGTCATGTCACTAACTAACAAAGTGCTAGACTAGCATCAAGCACTACCCAAAGGTTCTATTTTCTCTTTGGAAGACCTCTTAAGATAGTTTGTGATGCACTTCAAGTACAACTTGAAGCCAGATGAAATCTTGAACTATCTAATGCAGTTCAAGAAGAGCCACCTAGAGCCCATGCAAAAGTTCATCCAATGCTAGAGCACCTTATTAAATAAAATACAAGAGCCAATAGCCAAGGCACATCTCTTGGCTATCTTTAAGATTGTAGTTAATGACTTCATCAAGTCAAAACTATACTACTTAGGCTTGCAATTTCTAAGCCAGGCCTTTGCCCAAACTAAGAGCATATAAGACACAGTGCAAGTTAGCAAGGATCCAACCTATGTGGCCTACAAAAATATGCATGCAAGAAAGTAGAATGCAACAGTGAAAATAGTAGCCACACATGCTAAAGTAACCAACTAGGGGCCAATGACTAGGTAGCCCAAAGTCCTGGCTTATAAAGCCACCAACTCTGGTACCAAGGCCACCAACCCACCTACATCTATAGTAGACAACACAAGTTGGTCAAAGGCCCAACGTTAAGCACAAGGATTGCTCAAAGTATATACCATTATCACCGAAACCCTTAGAGTTGCTAGATCAACTATTGAAAGCTAGGCACATCTAATGTATGAAAATGTTTGAGGATGCATATAAAAGGCATGATAGGTACAACGAGCTACTAAGGAATCCTACCTCAGTAGCATCAAATGAGCCCCCAATCCCATAGCACTTTAGGTTGGAAAAATTTTGTCATTACCACCAATTGTTCAGTCATAGCACTAACTTTTGTTCAGCTTTGTAAGATGATTTGCAAAGGATGATAGATAAGGGTGAAATAGTGCTTAACACGGCAAACTCAGTTAGGCCATAGAACCAATCCATGAGGGTGTATAATGACTTTCTAAATGTAGATGGTACTAGTTAGATCATAAACACTAGTAGTATGGATGGCAAGTAAAAACTAGTGCAGTAGCCTTTTGTAGTGAAAGTGCCTTCTAGAAGTGCAAGGGTCCCCTTCGCCTCCACAAGTTTGAGGCCTTCCTTCATTGTTAGAGCACCGCCTTGGGCACCCACAACACCCTTAGTGGTTAAGGCCTGACAACATGTCACAACAATAATTGCTCAGCTATCATTTGTCATTAGGATGCCACAACGTGCTAGCCCCTCACCTACCTAAAGCTTGGTAGTGGAAAATGCATTGCTCCCTTCTCGTCTAAGAGATAATCCTGCTGGCAATATTAACAAACCCTCTAGGTGGCAACCCAGGATGCCCAATGAGCATCTTGTAGATAGAATGATTAGGCAACATCAAGAGCAAAGGGTGCTAGGTCTGCCAAAGTCAGTACCTATATTTGCGATCCCTATGTCCAAAACAATTAAGGAGGCCACCATTAGTAACTTGCAAATAAGCATTGAGGCCCCTATGTAGGCCAAGTCAACAAAGCCCAAGTTGCCTCCCCATGAAATTCGTTTCTTAGGACATATGAAAGAATTAGAGCCAATAAAAATGAAATAAATGGTAAAGAATTTGTGGATGCATTAGCCTAGGTTAAGTAAGTACTCAAATAGAAGAACACAACATTGAGCCTCTATGACCTAATCATGATCTTATTTGCCCATCCCAAAGCACTAGTGTGGATGCTAACCTCCATTCTTGTCATGGAGCACATCCCAATAGATGAGAATTCTATCCATGCAGTTTTATTATGCCTTGAACCACAGGAATCAAGTCCAAGATCCCTAGCATTTTGTGATGAAGCAATTAAGGTTGATCCTGAGAAGGATGAGGTCGTAATAGCACCCATGTTCATCACCATACGTGTCAGGCAATGTAAGATTTGTAGGGTGCATATCAATGATGGAGTAGTAACAAATTTAATACTGTACACTATCATAGATAGGCTAAACCTCACAGACCAAATCAAGCCAACAAAGACCACATGCCTGAAATCCTTCAACAGATCATGTATCGTTGTTAGGGGCAACATCACCATAGCCTTTGTAGTAGAGGAGAAATTTCCCACCACTATTGAATTTATCATCATAGAGGAAATGCCATGATTTAACTTAATTTTGGGTAGGCCATGGCTCACCCAATTACGAGCTATTTTCTATTTGATTCACCAAGAGATCCACCTTCCATACAAAGGTGGTGAAGTTATCATCCATGGTGATAACATCGTCTCTTTGGCCATCAATAACATAGATATAGAGCAAGGGTCAAAGGTTGAATTCCTTGATGATGCACCTACAATAGATAATCCAATGCATAAGGTTGACACACTCGAACAAGTGGTGGAAGCTAATGACCTCATGGAGGACATCCTTTGGGTAGAATTACCCTTTGACATAATAGGTGAAGGTCAAGGGGAATACTAGATAGTACAGTCTAGGCCCTACTCACCTCCTAACCCACATCAAGTTAGGAAGCAACTATGTGACTAAGGCATCCACTTAGTCCAACATGTGCTAGGAGTCTATCCATCATTCACCTCTGCGCACCCTACATTTTACTTCCTACTTATAGTAAATTAGCACTATATCATGTTACTTGCATTTGTCTTGATTTCTTAGTTTACGCATCTGCCTTATCCATGCATTTT
The DNA here is from genome assembly GCA_015680685.1 of Gnetum montanum. Classification (NCBI taxonomy): domain Eukaryota; kingdom Viridiplantae; phylum Streptophyta; class Gnetopsida; order Gnetales; family Gnetaceae; genus Gnetum; species Gnetum montanum. The sequence continues at coordinate 88,360 of MNCI01007630.1, forward strand.
CTAGCTTGACATTTCCTTGGTTATTGCTTTACTGCATAAAAAACATCAAAATGCATAAAACTCATAAAAGCTAGAATTACAAAAAGGAAAGATAGCATGGGCCCACCATGGTCTCAAATTGGTAACGCTACAACCTGAGATGGTCCTAAACTAGCAATCAGTGACTTGCTATGGCCTAAAACTAGCAACACTTTTACTTCCAACATCATGGACTAGAATGGCCTAAAACTATTGCGTTTAAAGAGTTGCAATGGCCTAGAATGGCCAAAAACTATCACCTTTAATTCTACAACCCAACGACTTGCTATGGCCTTAAACTAGTAATGTAAGGGCTTGGAATGAACTTAAAATATTGTCGTGGCTCAGAATGACCTTAAATTAGCAAATCACTTGGCCTGAAATGGCCTAAAGCTATCTCTTTCAATTCAAACACTACGACTTGGAATGATCATAATCCACCACAAGGGCCCAAAATAGCCTTAAACTATCGCTAATGGCCTGCTATGGCCTTAAATTGGCAACATAAGGGCTTGGAATGAACTTAAACTACTATAAGGGCTTGAAATGACATAAAACTATCGTTGTGGCCTGAAATGGCCAAAAACAAGCATCAGATTTCTATGGCCTTAAACTAGCATGGGGCCTTTCAAGGCTTTGAACTAACAATAGACTCGCTATGGCTTGTAATGGCCCAGACTTACATACTCATAGAAAATGTAATATAATCATCATACACCATACTTGAAGTCATACTACATTTAGCATGCAGCACTGTACATCACCAAAGCAAGGTAAGCAAATCATTTTCTACAACACTAAAACTAGCATAGCTATTTGCTATGATTATAAACTAGAATAGTACATCTACTACGACACTAAATTGGCACATTAGCTCATTTTCTATGATGCTAAAGTAGCATAGTAGCTTGTTCACTATGACGGTAAACTAGCACAACACTCGTTCACTATAATGCTAAACTATCATAACACTTGTATATCATGATGCTAAACTAGCATAGCATTTTTCCACTATGATGCTAAATTGGCACAACATTCATCTACTACAATTCTAAATTGGAAAAGCACTCATTCACTATGATGCTAAATTGGCACAACATTCATCCACTATGATGCTAAACTGGCATAGCATTCATCTGCTATGATGCTAAACTAGCACGTGCATCACATGTGTCTACTACAATGTTAAACTAGCACACAGTAGTCTGCTAGGACTATAAACTAGCCTAGCGTGGTCTACTAGGACCTTAAACTGGTTTCATGGTCTGCTAAGACCTTAAAGTAGTTTCATGATTTGCTAAGACCTTAAACTAGTAAAGCCATGGTCTGCTAGGACCTTAAATTGGGTTCGCAGTCAACTACTAATGATTCCTTCCATATTCTCACAAGTGAGCAGGCACACCATGCTGCCAAGAAAGTTGCATGTCCTAGAATGGAGCACATGCAATAGGCATAGCCTTTGGAGCAGTTGCAACATCTTCGCCTCCTTGCATTTTACTGGCTTTTTGAGCACTTGCAATTGGTGCAACCTTTGGAGCACTTGCAACATCTTAGGCCCCCTACATTTTACTAGCTTTATAAGCACCTAAAATGGATGTGGCCTTTGGAGCACTTGCATCATCTTTATCCCCCTACATTTTACTAGCTTTTTTAGCACCTACAACAGGCACAATATTTGGAGCATTTGTAGCATCTCTACCACTTGAATTTTATTTGCATTTTGTGTTATGTGATTTTGCTATCTTCTTAGAGTTTTGTTTATAGGATGAAGCCCCATATCTTCATGCAAAGATGCATATTATCATAGTAGTAGGTTACCACAGTACTCAAATGTGCACTATTAGACTAGCTGAGCCTCTCAAGAGTGAACATCTCTCCCTATCCCATTATAGCCTGCTCACATCCATTGCTATATCTCAATACCCTTTTATTCTCTACATTTCAAAGATTACAATCTCTTTGACATTCATGTGCTGTGACGACGTGGCATCCTCTTCAAGCCAAACTACAAAACCCAAGGTAGATGTAACATAAGTCATCCCATGGAAAGCCTTTGTTGGTTGATCAAAGCCTAGGTGGATGTAACACAAGTCATCCTAGGGAGGAAACACTTATCATATAGATGCCATGTAGTTTCATCAATGACAAAGCAAAGCCCATCTAGTGATACGCAACTCACTTGATGGAAAGAATTTCACTTTGCAATAAACATTTAGCAAAGTGTAGAGCCTAAAGAAGGTTCATCCTACAATAAAAAAAATAGAAAAGGGGGAAAAGCACATCCCAAAGCAACCTAGCAACAAAGTAATTTTGCAACTGGCTTAGCCTTGAATCTACACCTTGACTTTCTCTCAAGCACTACAATTAGAGGTCAACATTTTCAAGGGTAAGACACTTTGGTGCCCCAGTCATCATCAGCGATGTGGTCCTTACATCACAATATCCCTACTTGCACCCTACATTTCCCATTTTTATCCCCAAAACATCATTTACACCTTCTCTTGCTTTCCACTGACCATCTAGCATACAACTATCCACAACACTCTTGAGCATGGTGCAGCAACATCCGATCTCACACTGAAGAGTGATGTTGGTGCCAAGCCTATTGTGGTGTTTTTCTGTTCTTTATTGACATCTCTTGAGCTACTCCTCCAGATGTCAACAAAGAGGGAACAATGAGACATCACCAAATTTGGACTATAGCATCTAGATTGCAAATTTGTTTAAGTGTCAAAACTACACTCTCGACTACCTCAAAGTGTAGTTAGCCTTTCATGGAGAGTGTAGTTAACAAGAAGGCTAGGTTTGCAATTTTTTCTAAGTATCAACACAAAGCCAGTTGCTATGAATTTTTCTAGGTATTGGGACTATGCTCTCCACTGCCCTAGAGCATAGTCAATATTGTACCGCCTGAAATCGTCGGTCTCCGGCTGGAAGGGAAAACAAAGGCCGTGGGATCGCGGGACGGGTACAGAAGACCTTGCCTTCGCCTAAGGGCGAGCTGGAATGAAACGGAGGCAGAGTACCTTGGGTGGTCCACACGCGGATCAGACAAGGATTTTCCCGCACGTATGCAAAATGCTATACGCTGGGTTATGCGTAAAGGACGTGCAGGCGTAAACGACAAAAAACAGCGTAAAACGTAAACAGATGCAAACGAAGCGTGAGCGTAAATAGACGTAAACGGTGCATGGGCCAAATTGACGTAAAACTGTAAAAGAACTTGCAGTAAATGTAAACAGTACAGAGTCAAAGTACAGTGCACCGGTCTAACGCAGTTGTGTAGGAACACAAGGCGGATGAAAAGCCCTGGCATACATAGGGATGACTCGGTCGGTTTGCAGGACGAGCGGAGCGTAAGAGACTAGATCCGCAGTGTGTAGGGCTTCCCAGCGTAAGAAGGTTTTCTGCTCTTTTGCGCAGTGTAAATGTTCTCTAGTGTGCTCCGGGATTTTTCCAACCATCTGGATGAAGTGGAAAATGGGGGTTTTATACAGGTTGTTACAGGAGACTCGGGATGGGAGACACGTTGCGCGTTGACCGGGTGCATACAATTTATAAATATACAACTGCTGGGCATAATCGCTGGGCATATACATCACATCAGGTCAGCGTATACGTTGAAAATGGTGGGCGTGAACTAGGTGGAGATGCTGAGCGCTGGGCGTATACGCTAGGCGCATACGCTGACGGATGCCAGCGTATATGCTGGGCACATACGCTGATGGATGCCGGTGTATACGCTGATGGATGCCGACTTGCTTCAATTCTTGCTATTTGGTGTTGTCTTCATGCTATCATTGGAGATCTTGTCGTTGAGCATGTGTATCTGCAGTACCTGGGCATGTACGCCGGAGAGCCGGGCGTATACGCTGGAGTGCCGGGCGTATACGCTGGACGTATATGCTGAAATGCTGGGCGTATACACTGGGCGTATACACTGTATGTGTGATCTTGGCGTATACGCTGGAGTGTATACGCTGGCACTATGTATTTAGCAAAAAACTAAGTGTTGCGATCATGCAGTCGACGTCGTTCGTGAGTTCCAGGGTCTTGTTTGGTGTTAGACAAGTACTAAGCTCTGAATTTTGTGGTGTTTCATTGGCCCCTCTTTGTTGACGCTTGGAGGAATCGATCTGAGAAGCATCGACAAAGAAGTGGAAAACACCACAAGCAACTTGATAGAGACGTTGTCTGCTGCCACTTGGACGAGACGTCATCGCACCGTGTTTAGTAGTACATGGGATTGGGATAGTGAAGTTTGTAACTGTTGGGAAGATAGAGATCGTGGGGATTGGTGACCACCCATGGGATTTGCTGTGGACAGAGGATGATTCGGTATGCGACATGCTAATCCTTTCCAATGGCTAGGTTTTAGCAGACTTGGAGTGCAGACATGCGGTGTGCGTTCTTTGACAGAACAAGGCTCTTGGTTATTTTTCAAGAGAACTTGTTGGCGAGGCCAAAGCCACGAGAGGATGTGTTACATTCTTTGGGAGAACAGGGCCCATGTTTAGTGTTCAGGGGAACCCGTTGGCGGGGAGCCAAAGCCATGCGACTGGATGCCTTTTGACCATTTTGGGCACGAGTACTTGGTTTTGAGATGACTGCCTTCCCGCCTGGGGCTTACATGGGAAGTGCCTTGGGTCTCTTCTTCTCTTTTTTTTTGATGTAAACTATTCTGTTTGTGTACTCGTGTGCAGGTGTTGTACTGTGTGGCGTATTGCAGTGTGCAACAGCATGCTCAATGTTTTAAATGTACTGGGTGTGTCAAGGGTGTAGTTGAATGAAAACTGGGGAACGAATGGGGATGTACTAGTGAATGGTTTGATTTAGTCCTACCAGGTATGCTGCGAACATTACCTTATCTTGCTGCTTACAACAAGGTGCATCTTTGTACGGAACTTCTGGGTGTCATCCTGCAAACGTAACGCCAAGGGCACAAGAAAACCGTGAGCGAATAGACGAGCTTAGACTTACTTGGCGATTGATAGCAAGTGGTGCAATGAAGTGAGCGATGAATGAGCATGGCGGCGGAGTGATGTGCCGGATGTGAACTTGCCAGTTTATAGTCTTGGTAGACTGTCGTGGGTTAGTTTTATGTCGTAACCCGTTGGACATTGCCTGTTTAGCGTCGTGGCGGATGGTACATTGCTAGTTTTTAGTCTTAGCGTACTGTGAAGAGGCAAGCTAGTTTACAGTCTTGGCGGACTCTGATGGTTGTGATGGTGGCAGTTTACTATCATGCCGGACGGGTGGTAGTTTATTGTCATTGTGGACACTGTGGTATTAGTTTTAAGTCATAATCCAGGACTGTTCTGTGGTATTAGTTTATAGTCATAATCCCAGGACTTAGTTGTGGTATCAGTTTATAGTCGTGATCCTAGGACTTAGCTGTGGTATCAGTTTATAGTCGTGATCCCAGGACTTAGCTTTGGTATCAGTTTATAGTCGTGATCCCAGGACTTATGCGTACCTGAGCTTATGTTTAGATTTAGAATGGTTTCAGATACAAATGATTTATCGGATTAGCGAGCTCGTTCCCTTCTGTGTCAGCTAACTTGAATGCACCATTGTCGAATGCTTTGATGACCACGTAAGGCCCTTCCTAGTTGGTTGAGAATTTGTCTGGGTGTTCCCAAACAGCTTTGAGTACGAGATCGCCTTTGTGGATTGGACGTCTGTGGACTCAGCCCAGTTGTAGCAAGTCCCCTCCTCCATGACCTCGCTCATGATCCAGGCTTACTTAAGCCCCAGGACCTTCCCCTGGGTAACCAACTAGGGAAATGCATGAGCACAAAAAACAAGGTAGAGCTCCTTGATGGGTCCTTCCTTGAGCTTCTCCATGGGGAGCCCCTTGTGCTCCTTGGTGAGCCCTAGCCACTCTTTGAGGTCCTTCTTCCTAACGGTCAACTCCATCTTGGATTTTGACCCCACCTCAAAGCCTTCAGTAGGGACACTGAATAGATCCACAAACAACTGGTCATTGATGTCAATGACTACCTACATGCCATGCATGCTTAGGCAAAAATGGCCAACCTTATTGGAAAAGGACCTAATTAAGATGAGCATCTCAGCCATGGGAATGCTCAGATTTGAGGCCAGGAATAAATCCATAAGCCCCACCCTCTCGATGTTCTAGAGGAGGGTGTCCAAAGCCCTAGTGTTCAGCTAGTGCTGGCTCCCTACTACTTCCCCATACTTGAAGTAGATCTTTGCTCCTTGAGCCTTGGTGGCCACTGCCATCACCTCCTTGGAATGCTTCGTCCCTGCTACAGGTTCACAAAATGTTTAGCACAAAGAAGTAAAAACTTTAAAATTTACAAAGGCACTTAAGCATATAGTAACTACCGCTGGGAGTTCAACTAGAACGTCTTCAACTATGATCAGTTTGAAGGGTCTCATCCACTCCCTGTCCAACCAGCCCTGCTTCCTACACTACTCATAAAGAGGAAATTATTCGGCTATGTAAGTGTGGTACTCACCCCGACATTAGCAAATCACACCCTCCCGCATGTTCTAGGTATAAGAGAACTCCTATAGGGCCAACTGTGCCATGGTCAGTTGGTCCAGTAGGTTGTTAACGCCTGCATCGTCAAGGAAGAACCTAGTAGCAAACCCATACTGTTAGCATTAGGCTACCTTGGCCAAAGTCACACAAACATTACAGAACAAAGTTGAAAAACCCACCCACTAGCAACATATACTATTCCTTGAGGGTTCTAGAGGTACTTTGTCATGAAACATGTAAGGAACAACGTGTTGAAGTGATGGTAGTAGTCATACTCGACCATCTCCCAGATCCAGGCCAAGCACCTTAACCCTGTTGGACGCTGGGTGGATCCTTCTCCCCACCCACTTGTGACTACCCCATTGGTCAGAAACCTCAAAATGCCCCAGCCTTCCTTGGGCAAAATGGTTTTTATGACAGCGAATGCCTCCTCCTGCTCCAGGGAGGACCAAACAATCATGCTGAAGTGGTCGAGGAGAAACTTCAAAAAGTCCTGTGCCCCGGGCCTGAACCAGATCCCTCGGTTCCTCATACATATATGGGGAGGAGGAATGGTAGCCATAGGCCTATCCATGTGGCACAGGACCCCTCAAACCTCCAAGAAAATCAGGCTAGGTCTCAACCCCGCCCTACATAACACAATCAACAAATGTTGGCATCGTATCCTAAAGCAATGCACATGCAATGTAGTAGCAACGTAGCATAACCTTTTCCAGCGCATAGCATAGCAAGGGCATGAAGGCCTAGCATAGCAAGAATATGCAAGTAGCCAAGCGTAGCAATAAACAATTAACGACATACCTATAACGATGGAAAGCATCAATCGCTGGAAAATACCGAACGAAGATCTGTGTACACAGTCTTAACCACAGATCTGTGCGAGGGCCATGCTAGAGAAAACGAATCCGTGGTGCCTTGAACGGTCTTGTTGATTAGACAGGGACTTACTTAACCAGTAAATTAATGAATATCACGATAATATACGTATTATATAGATATTCCATGAAACAATTTGATTCGATGAATTGTAGAAGGATGTAGAAAACAATGTAAATAACTTGAAATCACGACAACGTCAACGTGACAAGGAAGATTGGATTTAGGAAAGATGCACAATTCCAAGATCTATGCTTTGACTCGAAGACTGAGTATATTGTATACAAAGTTTCAATAGCAAACTTGCCTTATCTTGTGTGAAGCATACACAAAACAACAATAAAACTATTCAAAAGGGAGTATAGAATGAAGCTCGGTGTACATCGTAAGCCAAAGATGGAATGCAAGGAAGGTCAATCCTGGATGTCTATCGATCAACTGTTTCTAATCAATAAACCTTGTCAATCATACTAGATGATCTCTTGATCTCTGATCTGCTCTTTTTGCCTTTGATAGTCTTTGCTCAAAGCTACAAATGATCACCAATGAAGAGAACTGTATTTTCACCAAAAGACTGATCGCTCCTGCTACCAATGCTCAAACAGTATCTTCTGTCTTTGCCCAGAAAAGGACGAAGCTCTATTCTTTCTTCGCCAATTGGAGTATTTATAAGTTTGGCATCATGTGGAGAAGGTACGGCCCCGATGACATGTGTCTCAAACTTTCAGCATACCGTTGACTTGACAAATTTTATGTTGAAGCTGGTCATATTGCATCACGTTTTGGGGAAAATGGGCAAAGTACGCTATCAACCACTTCTGCTGAGGCCACCTCATGCTTACACTGTGATACGCTGATAAGCGTATTGCTGCATATGGATAGCAAGTGCGTGTCTGGTACTATCTTAGTTGGCCTTACTCTGTATTGCACTTGTTTACGCTGCATTGCGTGGCAGAGCGTAATAGATCATAGAAGTAGTTAACTCAAGCTGTTTTATGCTTATTTAGGCCACAAAGCGTAATAGAGCATAAAATGGTCAACTTTACATCAAGTTACGCTTGTTTACGCTGCGTAGCGTAATAAGTGTAAAGCGACCAATCTGCAAAAAAGAGGAAATCAATCTGCCATGCTTCTTTAGACTCTGACTTTGACTTCCTCAAAGCCCATTACGCTTCTCTACGTAATGGAGCGTAAATTCAACCCTGAACAAAAGACTTAGCGGAATATGCGACAAGTCGTATATCACGCTGCTTAGACCTTAAACTTTGTCGAATTCATCGAAGTAAGTTACTTTATGATATCAGGCTAGTTACACCGAGCGACATCATGCTATGTTGCGTAATGTAGCGTAAAGAGAGAAAAAAAGTAAGGTTAGAACTTGTAAGAAACTTGGAATCTTGGTGCTGCGCGCTTCTTTACCTTGTTCTATCTTCTGGACTTCTGCTGCAAATATTCGCCCGAATCGTGAATCTTCGCCCTAGGCTAATTCACAATTTTCATGGTGTTTCAATGACCCCTCTTTGTTGACGTTTAGAGGGCTTGTCCAAAAGACGTCGATAAAGAATACGAAACACTGGATGGGTAAAAGTACCAATAGCGTTCATCAATGGTTACTGAAGTGTCGCCTTATCAATGTAGAAGTGCAAGAATGAGGGAAATGGGAGAGAAAATGGTACGTGAGGGAATTTTTATAGAGGTAAGAGGAGAGAGGTTCGGGGAAGACTCAAGAGAGGTTTTGGGAAGACTTAAGTGAGGTTTGGGGAAGACTCAAGTGTGTGAGTATAGCTTTTCATGCATAAGAAATTAGGCCTCCTCCCGCGATTGCATTTGCATGGAGTTATTCCATCATATTGTAGATGAAGGGGCTTGCATAGATGAATTGTGTTGAATCTGCATGGCTTGGATGAGTTTTGTTTCATCCATTTTTCCGACCTTCCTTTTTTCTTGACATCCACTAGGCGAGTTGCATTGCGCCAGTTCATGGACTTGATTGTAATGCAGATGCGGAAAGTGTATGCTGTGTATTAACATTTTGCGTAAGGAAAATAGATGGAATGGCTAAGGAGGGGAATAAGAGCTAGAGGTAGGATTATGAGAAAAATAGGGTTGCACTCCTAAATAGACAGCCTAACCTAAGCGGCCATCTCAAAACGTTGTCTGTACTTCACTGCTTAGGTTAACACACTTTTGAATGACGTCCTCATAGCAAGTAACCTACAATAAAAGAAGAAAATAGAGGACACCATTATTCGGCCAAATCACTGGAGAGGTTGTTGAAACAAGTACCGTTTGGGGCGAGACAGAGTAAGCAGTCCATGAATGAGGAACCATAGCAAGAGGCCAAGGTCTCAATGTTGATGCTCGGCCCAGCATATCGCTACCAAAGAAAATCAGACTCATCGCACCCGACTGGTTATGCAAAGAACCAACTAGGTGAATTTGTGAAGCCAGAGTCTGATAGTGATGATGAATGGAGATCCCCAAGGTCGTGGTTGATGAGAACTCCTTTGGGGCTCCGGACGGCGAAACTAATCTCTTAGAGGTGCCACTGCTAAAATGGGTGCAGTGACGACATCTCCGAGGGGTCAGTAGTATGCCTTTCAGCATATCCGAGGAATCAGCAGAATGCCTGCAAGGTAGCGATGTTGGGGCTGTCCCAACATCCCACCCCATTCATTTTTGCAGCCGCATAGAGACGATTACGCTCGCTTGATTCATATGTTGGCAGTCTGTAGGTCCCAGTTTTAAGTCCTGGTAGACTGCTGTTGCTGGTTTTAAGTCTCAGCAGACCATGGTCCCTGTTTAAAGTCTAGGTAGACTAAAAAATGCTAGTTTTACATCATAGTGGATGATGGTAGAGCTGATTTATAGTCTCAGCAGACCATGCTGTGGATGTCAGTTTCATGTCGTGACCCAGGGGCAAATCTGTGCTGGTTTCACATCTCAGTAGATGGATACTTACCTATGCTAGTTTTATGTCATTGTGGACAGCCGATGCTAGTTTAGCGTCGTGGCAGACATGTGTAGGAAATTCCAGTTTTACATCTTGGCAGACCTAAACAACACTACCATTTTTAGGTTATAGCGGATGATTGCAATTTGCCAGTTTTACATCATGGCAGACGATCGTTGGCAGTTTAGCGTCATGGCGGACGTGTGCAGAAAGTGCCAGTTTTACATCGTAGTAGATGATCATTGCCAGTTTAGCATCATGGCAGACGATCGTTGCCAGTTTAGTGTCATGGCGGACGTGTGCAGAAAGTGCCAGTTTTACATCGTAGCAGGCGATCATTGCCAGTTTAGTGTCGTGGCGGACACGTGAGGAGAGTGCCAGTTTTACATCATAGCGGACGATTGTTGTGCCTGATGTTAACACTGGATATGCATATAGATGTAGTACCACTTCAGGTATATATGGTTCATGGGATTTGATAACTCTTTGTCGTTGATATCTGCTAGCTTGAATGCACCGTTGTCAGACACATCAGCTACCAAGAAAGGGCCCTCCCAGTTTGCAGAGAACTTGCCTACTGGGTCGCGAACGACCTTGAGAACTAAATATCCATTTTTGATTGGACACTGTTGAAGATTATGATGATCCTTCTACCTCTGCTTATCTTGATACTTTTCGATGGTATCAAGCATCTGTATTTGCTTCTCCTCTACTGAGTCAAAATCCATGATTTGAGACTCGGTGTGTTGAGCGTTATTTATAATCCTAGAGAGGACCATCCGCAGGGAATGAACTTGTAATTCGAGGGGCAACACTGCCTCAGATCCATAGACTAGGCTATAGGGTGTACTGTCTATAGTTGTTCTACATGTGGTACGATACGCCTATAGCACATAGAGGATCTTTTCATGCCATCGTCTTTTGTTGCTGCTAAGCATTTTCTTGAGCAAATTGATGATGACCTTGTTTGTTGCTTCGGCTTGACCATTCACTTGCAGATAATAAGGTGAGGAAAAATATTGTTTGATACCAAGGCTATCACAAAAAGATTTGGTTTCCAGACTACTAAATTGTGGCCCATTGTCGGTCACGATAGTCATCGGGAGGCCAAATCTAGTTACGATGTTGTCCAAAATGAAATGGCAGATCTGTTGAGATGTGATCTTTCACAAAGGGATGGCTTCCACCCACTTCGTGAAATACTTAGTAGTAGTGATTATGAAGCTGTGACCTGCGGAGGATTTTGGTGTGATAGGCCCTATAATGTCTAATCCCCATCGTTGAAAGGGCCATGTAATTTGAGTCGTGTGTAGTTCCGTAGGCAAGACATGTATAAGGTTCACGTAACGTTGACACATGTCACATGTTTTAACCTTTGTAAGATAGTATTTTTTCATATACGGCAAGTAATACCCTAAGCGACGGATTTTAGCAGCCATGGTTCATGGTGCTATGTGTCCTCCGCACAATCCCTTGTGAACTTGGCTGACTATACGTTGTGCTTGGTCTTTGTTAATGTTGGCACATTTTGGCCATTTAATGGAGCAGGCTTTGTGAGGTTGTGAAGCTAGTCATATAACTAGCTTCGCCAATATTTTATTGGATGAAGATTCTTTAGAGGTGTTGGCTATTTCAGTGCCAAAGAAGCATTCAATGGATCTACAAACATGTATTGATGTACAAGTCAAGAAGTGGTTTTAGTTGACCTCCATAAGGTATGGAAGGGTAATGAATGTAAGGCAACTTGTAGAAGAAACTAAATAATTCCTTGGAATTGAGAGTTATATCGTTTGGGCTATGAAATGCCCCTGAAAGCCAGGTACATTCAAGGTCATCTGCCTCTGGCAAAAGCATCTGGAACAGCCCATCATGAGGAGGCAACATGTTTCACTTACAGCGTATGGTTTAGGAGAGAGATTTCANGGCTAGAAGCTCACCAAATTGACTGACTTGTCCTATCCGAGAAGAAGGTGTTGTGCCCATCAATCTGTTATGTGTAAAATCGAGTTGGGAGAAATTGGCGAGTGACACTGGAATGTTCCCATTAAATTGGTAGAAAGACGAAGCTCAAAAATTACAGTTTACGGAAGCTGCTTGTCCAGGAAAGAAGACGTCCATGGAAATTATTTTCAGATAATTTTAGGTTGAAGAGAGCCATAAGGTTGCTTATGCAGGAGCCTGAAAGGGCAACAGAGGACGGCGGTGGCACCAGCACGGCGTTGTGGATGTACGCCAACAGAAACGTGCGGTTGCGGCGTACGCCAATAGAGCCTCTATTTGTAGTCACGCCGTGGAACAATTTAGTAGCCGAGAGGGTTCAGAAAATCTTTGGTATTTTGATGGGACAAGAATAGCTTCTTTATCTTTAAAGTGATTTTCCATGTTATTTCAATAAGAAATTGTCAAGTATTTTAAAGGTTCTGTTTGAATGCAATTGTTCGCATCTATTGTCTAGTCAAAGTGGAGTCTTGTACGTGGTAGTTTACGCAACGATTTTTGGTAGCACAGTAGGATTGTCTTGAAGATATCGCTTGGTTGAACCTTGGAAGTTTGAACAATTCGTAGATATTGAATTTGGAATAGCTTTATTGTGAAGTGTTTACTCGTGTCATTTTACCTTGTCTAAATATTTGAGGTCCACACAAATTTGCTTTCTTTTCTTTTCTGTCTATTTCCATTGAATCTTGCTCTATTTCTAGTTTTCTTGTGGAACTACCTCTTTCTCTGGGGAAAATTAGGAGTAGATTTGCGGAGTTGTGCTCAAATGTTTTTGCAAAATTTTACTTGTTATAAGCAGGTATTATAAGGACTTCGTAGACTAGGTAGTTGAACAAAATAGAAAACTTTCAATAACTCACAGTACTGGACAAAGTTGGCTAAATCTCTTTAAAGTAAGTCATTTGTAGTTCACACACAATGAAATTGTCACATTTCATACAACCGCATGCCGCAACAGCACACACACATACTCACATTAACTACTGAGTTATTTGGAGGTATCTGGGCCTTGGTGTTTCCAGAGACCAGCAAGCCCTAAATCTTGTTTGAGAACACTCATTGGTGGTCGCGTCCCAAACGGTCGCCAACAGTTAATGCAAGTATGCAATACTCCATCGAAAGAGCGTCTACAAAGGGTACTATATCCTATGATGACGTATTGCCTAGCTCGCTTGTGGATTGCATCTTTTTATGTGCGTGTTAGCTCGTGCGGTGGTTCACCATGCAGGAGGTAAGTTTTAATGTTATCGTACCACTCTGGTGTTCTATTCGCGAGCAGTGAAGATACTTGCGTTGTTTGAATGACAGGATCTGCACACTCTGTCATTAAGGTGGGACAAGTGTCAAACAGGTGCTACGGTATATTTAAAGCTAATGTAGCCAGTGCATCAGCTAGCGTGTTATCATTTCGAGACACGTGTTGGGCATCGATTGCTATGAACTACTTCAGAAGATCTTTAGCCATATCGCAGTAGGGTTGTAAATGTGCAGCCTTGCAGGCGTAGACTCTTGTGATTTGATTTATAACAAGTATTGAATCACCCCTAATCGCTAGGTGTTGAACATCAAGCTCTCTGGCTGTTAATAATCCCTTGAGGAGCCCCTCGTACTCTACCATGTTGTTCGTACAGGAAAAGGTCAAGCGGTAGGTGTGCAAACGTACATCCTCAGGTGACAGCGTAATGACCCTGGTAGAACTACCGCCTTTAGCGGTTGAAGCTCCGTTAAAATGTAACTTTGCTTCGAGGCCTGTAAGGACAAGGCTTAGACTATGTACATGCTTTTCGGAAAATTCAGGCTCTATCGTCATATGACTATCAATAGGCGATGTTATTAGTTGGTCAGCTATTGCTTGGCCTTTCGTAGAAGATTGAACAATGTAATGCAAATCGAATTCTGCCATGATAGCTTTCCAATGAGCTATCCTACTACTTTCATATAGGTTGTCCGTAATAGCCCTAAGAATGTTATTTTTGCAAATTATGTTGACTTGACTACGGAAGAGATAGTGTCTGCACTTTTTGAGCAGAAATACTAACGCTAAAAAATTACACTCTACTTCATTATACCACGTTTCATATGCACATAGAGCATGACTCATGTAGTATATGGGTGCTTCTGACCCATCACATCTCTTTTGACAGAGTAAAGTAGCTAGGGCTACGTTTGAGGTTGCGAGGTAAATGTAGAATGACTGATCCCTTTGTGGTGGGAATACTGTTGGCAAGCGTTGAAGTTCTTTGTTTAAGCTATCAAATGCATGTTGACAATTGTCTATCCATTCAAAATTAACCCCCTTTTTAAGTAGATGCTACATAGGGTGTAACTTATCCATTAACCTCGAGATGAACCACTTGATAAACTGTAACCTCCCTTGCAATCCACGTAATTGTTTGAGATTTGTAGGGGGTGTCAATTTAACAATGGCCTTGACCTTGTCAGGGTCTACTCGTATGCCAATTTCTGATACCACAAACCCTGGCATGCATCCGGATTTAACTCCGAATACGCACTTCTTTGGGTTGAGCTGGAGGTCGTATTTAGAGCATCTTTTAAGGACTAACTCCAGATCCTCCGAATGATCTTCTAACCTTATAGACTTAATAGCTATATCATCAACATAATCATTCAGTCTCCCTAGGAGTTAATTGCTAAATATGTACATCATAGCTCGTTGCTATGTAGCTCTGGCATTTTTTAAACCAAAAGGCATCATAGTGTAACAAAAGGTCCCCCAAGGTGTCATGAATGTTGTTGTCAGCTAATGTTCTGGGTTGATGCGAATTTGATTATAGCTTGAGAAGCCATCCATGAAGGATAAAAGCGCATTCCCAGCGGTTGTATCCACTAGTTGGTCAATACTTGGTAGTGGGAAATTGTCCTTGATTGTGGCTTTGTTTAAGTCTCGGAAGTCTATGCAGATGTGTATCCCTCTGGTCTTTTTGGGGACAACTACAATGTTGGATACCTAGTCTGAGTAATCGACCACGTGAATAAAACTAACCTGGTATAGTTTAGTGATCTCATCATGTACTACTAGTGCAACTTTTGGCTTAATTTTCCATGCTTTTTATCTAATTGCTTTAATATGGGAATCTAGAATTATGTTGTGTTGTATTAGTCTTGGGTCTAGTCCCAGCATATCTTCATATGACCATGCGAACACTGTGACGTTATTCTAGAGCACTTGTTTTATGTTGTCATGTGCCTTTTGGTCTAGTAAAGAACTAACCTTAAGAGTTTTAGTCTCACCTTTATGTGTAACCACAAAGACCTCATTAAGGGGGTCTTCGGTTACATCTCCAGCCTCCAGATCTAGCGTGCGCATCGATTATTCTGGCCAGTCTAGAGATGTTTCTGACATGGCTATGGTTGCATCATTGAGTGCAAGGTTAGTTTCTACTAGTGTGAGATCAAATTGTCTAATGATTTCCCCATGTGGGCCTGTTAAGGCTAGGGGTTTAGATAAAGTTTCGTCCATTTGCCAACTGTCTTACAAAATTGTCAAATATGAAAGTGGTTAGGAAAATGCTAAGTTAGATGCCACCAGTATTAACGTATGACGCTTGGTGTAGTTTGAAAAAGGTGTGGCATGACGTTGCCAAGCGTGAAGAGCTAACTGAATTTTGAATACCGTGAATAGCCTGTAATTAATGTGACCTGATTACGAAGCGTTAAGGTGTAGTAGTTTAGGGTTGTTTCGGATGGTAATGCATGCGATATCTACTGCATTAATGCCCTGATCTTCGGATTCCAGCTCATACTGACACTAGCATTTGGGCAAGTTCTGCTTTAATCGAGCATGAAGTCGGTTAGATTTGCATATAAGTAGACAGTTCTTATCAAAAATAGGCTGTTGGCTATTGCAAATTTGAATTTAGCTGTTACAGAGAGAAGGAGAAAGAGCAAAAGATAGCAGCGCGTTATTTGTGAAGGTGTTCAGGACTGTAACTCTAGCACCGAAAGTGAGAGGAAAGAATGCCAAATTGGAAAAAATCGATGAAGTACAAGGAAGTCTGCAGCATGCTTCGCAGGCCTTGGTTGAAGTGAGAGATGTCACTTCCCTAAATCGGTAGGCCATCCCTTACTTACTCGTATTGCTTTTGGTGATACGATTTTTTGTGTTTATTCTTTTGCATCATCTATGTAAACTAGAGTTTTAGGATGTAGACCTCGTATTAAAATGGGGGTTTCGATAGCAGTATTGCGTCCATCGCCATTGTCTAAGACAAACCTTACACTATTGCAAGGGTTTAAGCGATTTTGGTTGTTTGGCTAAAGCGTAATTTGTAGTTTTTCCTATAGTTTTTCTAAGTATGCAATGGGATCTAGATGGTAACATGTTTACATTCTGTATAGTATAATGGTGAAACCTGTCCTAATCATTTTGGACACAGTCAAGGTTTTATGTTGTATAAACCCTCTCACAAGCAATGTTCCTCCCCCTCAGACTCGTTTGTAGGGGAAGGCTATATGGTTCCGGAAGGATGCGCTGGAGCTTTTGCAGTATTTTTTACGTAACTAAAGCATCATCATTTGGTCGCATTTGTTGGGTGATGTGGCTGGGGCTATTTTGGAACATTTGTTAGTCGGTTCTACACAGGGCGTCCTGGCTTTCTTGACAGATGGGGCTATTGACACTGGTCATTCTCAAGACCATGAACTTAGCGCCAGAGGATTGAGGCACTTAAGTTGGATCTGGGAGATGCCCAGATTTAGATATTATCATGCGTATAATACTTTGTTCGTGGCCCGTCATGTCTCAACCTACTTTCTTAATCCATCGGGCACGGTGTACTACTCAGGCAGGTAAGTTGTTTTACTGGCAGTGTTGTTAATATGTTTTCTAATGTCTAATTTTGCAAAGCGTAGGATAGTAATGTGCCATATGATACAGGTTCTTCATCAACGAAAATGGGTTATTGGGCAATAATGATACATTGTCCTGGATCGAAAGGGCGATAAATGAGTTTATGTCCACTAGCAACGTACACGCCGGTGTCATGGGGCAAATGGTCTTCGAAATTCCTGAGTATCCTACCCGTTATGCTGATTCCTTCAAGAGTTTTCAGAACCTTATGTGGTTACATGAGGAATGCACTTTGAACCTGCCCCTCACCCTCGCGGACGTGCAATGGAAGCTTCCTCCATTTCCTTTGCCATTCAGACCTGGTAAGGTTTCGTTGCTACAATTAATTACAGGATATAGTGCTTGAAATGTTGCGTAACATTGTCTTTGCTATCTTGACTTATGTCTTGTGTTATCAGTTAGGGAATCCTGGGAAGTTACCATCATGATTTTCAGCCACGAATTGAACACCCTCCTCTTCCATTATGGTGACATAAAGGAAGCACAACACTGGCTCGGCCATGTGGCGGCCCCAGCTGCATTGGTTACTAAGCTGCGGGAAGCAAGGATGATGCATTTATTTTTGGCTGTAACTCCCGATGTCCCCGCAAGAGAAATTTTAACCCTGGTTAACTCCTTCAGCGAGGGAGTTGAATGTGCGTGTACATTTTGACATCTACGCTCAGCTATTTACTGACCTTTTCAGCGTCCCCTCTGATGGTCTTCCCATAGAGGAAAAATCAAGGAGAAGCGTTAAATGTCAGGAAGAGCTAGAGGAGTTGTTGGGGACTAAGGACACAAAGGTGATTCCTTGTGAAAAGATTGAGTTAGAGGTTTCCAAGACCATTTATCCCCTCTTCCAAGCCCAGGCTTTCCCCAGAACACTCTCATAGGGGAAGTTCTTCATCATAGAATAGGCCCGTATCATGTGAGAGGTGATTGAGAAAGGGACCCAATTCGACTGGGCAAGCTATTTCGCTGAGGGGTTATACATTGAGATGATGAGGCTCTGCCAAAAGCTCGAGTCTCATTTCAGTGTGCACTTTTCCTTCTTCATAGCTTACCTCCAACATTTTGCCAAATTTTTGGTGGTCTAGAGCAATGGGGTCTGGGTGCAACAGGACCAAGACCAGTTATCCAAACCTTGGATCTCCCACCTCTTAGGCACTACTTGGTCACAGGATCCTCCGGAGGGAATTGGGGAGTCACTTTCTATAACGACTAGGGATGTGGCGGCACCTCGAATGCGAGGCCCTGACAGTGTAGGTGGGGCGCTTCCCTCTTACACCGGTGATGCATCATGGGGGAAGCGCCTAACGGCAGAGATAGTAGACACCTCGGTTTAGCATAAAAGGCCTCGTCTAATCTAGGCGCCTATGGAACCAGCAGGTGGCATGGGCAGAACTGTACAAGTCAAGTTTCAATGGAGTAAACCTCCTCCTGGTAAGCGAAAGGATATAGTAAAATTTATGGTGATTTTTGTATTACACAAATTATTCAAGGTATTTTGAATTATTTGAGTGCATTATATGGTATAAACAGGGAGACCTATAGAGCGGTTAACCCCTGAAACTGGGGCAGTGGTATTACGACGTGGAGAAGGGGCCCCAGTTTTGGAAGAGGAGGCCCCGGCTATTAGAGTGAGTGATGCACAGACCCTTGTGCATGAGGAGAGAGAGGAGGCGAAGAACGTTGACGCACTCCCCACTGGAATAGGTAGAGGTAATCAGTCTATTAAAATTTTTAAGGAATTCTGTTAGTAACCAAAAATTTTAACTTAATTACGCTACAGATGAATAAGATGCATCCCCGTCCACCGTTGTAAGAAGAGTGTGGGGGGAATTCCCTGATAAATTTTTCTTTATGGAAGGAATTGTCAGTGATATGATCGAGCACCTCGAGCACGTCGATCCTGGGGATGGTATGTTAAGGCTATGATATGCTTATTTTGTATAAGGTTATAATGTTTAATCACATTTGATCTAATATTTGTTATCAGGAGCTCGCCTTCAATGGGACTCTACGAAGCCCATTGACCTGGACACTATCGAGCCTTCATTGGAAGGAACGGTCATTCCATGCAACATTTATGAGGAAATGCGTAAATGTGCGTTACACTTGACTTGCTCCTTGTGGGAGAGTCAAAATGTCAATGAAGACCTCTGGAAGAAGCTGCAGAGATCAGAGAAGGAAAGGATGTCTCTAGCCAAAGAGGTCAGAGACTTAAGGTCGTGATGTGAATTCTTGCAAGCTCGAGGAATAGGTGAAGACGACTAGCAGACAACTGTCATTGACTACACCAGCTACTGGACTGCAGTCAGAAATAGCGTACAAACCAGTCATGAATTGGTGGAGCAAAGGATGCAAATAAAGATCTTGGCCCAGAAGAACTAGGATTGGAAGGAATTTTGCGTAAGTGTCCAAGAGTGGAGGCAGAAGCAGAAAGATCATAAGCATCTATATAAGTCAAAAAGTATCTCTTATCATCAGCATTATTGAGATTTTTCCATTGAAGCTCAATCCTTGTGATTATTCCTTGATGTCATTGGTGAGTCTAAGGCCTTCGAGAAGTTCCAGGAGTAGGTAACTGGGAGCGTGTCCCTGGAAAGAGAAATTACTCTTCTCGGGGAAGAGACCATAGTCCCTACCTTCTTCCTTGAACCACCCTAGTGGATTAGCATGGAGAAAAGGAAGGTGAAGGCTAGAACTAATCTGGGAAACGAAGTTTGATCTAAGTTGACCAAAGATTAGATTATGCAACGCCTGTGGGTTCGTTTAGATCAACTCCCCTTTACTGCGGATGCAGGACCATCGTGAGTAAGTTTGAGTGTTATTGAATTTAAATTTTCTAACTTGTCCTATCATGGATTTTTCTTATGTACTTGTTGTATGTAGGTACAAGGAATGGATGAAGAAGGTGGACAGGATGAGGAGCACGTTCAGGAAGGAGAGTGTAATGACATAGACCATTCCCTTGGGGAGTAAGTGTTAGTGCAAGAACCCTGTGAAGATGACATTCCTCATGAAGGAATACTCACTAAAACGGATGACCCATTCGAAGACAATTTGTTAGGCTTAGAGGCAGAGTTAAGGGATACGGGTGATAGTGGTACTAGAAGGGATGTGTAATTGTGATTTATGCATGATTTTATTTATGAGGTTGAACAGTGGAAATATGAATCTTGGCATGATTAATCATGATATTTTCTTTATGGTTTTTAATTTTATGTCTTTATTTATACAAAGCGTAAATATAATTGTTGAAGGTTTTGGATAGGTTGCGTTATTATGACTGTAGAATGGAGTCGCTAGTTTAAGGCCATTGCAGGCCGTCACATAGCATTTGCATAAGATACAAACAAATTAGCTAGTTTTAGGCCGTTGCAGGCCTTTACTAGTTTTAGGCCATTTCGGGCCTTTACTAGTTTTAGGCCGTTGCGGGCCATTTGCATGCGTCGGAGAATGTAATTGATAAAAGTGTACGTATTTGCGTAATTGTACTAATATAACTAATAGAAGTTAAGAAGCGTAAATAGCGTAAACTGGGAAACGTAAATGGCGTAATGGATAGAAAACATAAATATATGTATATTAAAGAAAACTGACAGTCAAATTTGATAAGCATAAATGGAAAAACTAGTGAAAATGTAACAATGTGCGTAAATACCACGCAGGTCAATCGCTAGCCCGTAATTGTTTCTTGATGGCTTTTACGTTGAGTGGTGCATAAGGGTGAGGAGATTTATGGCCTGACTCCTCCACATCATCCTCTTCTCTCTAAAATGGTAGGTCAGCCTAGGCTAGACTATCATTATTCATTTTGACTTGTTTGGGAATTTGGACATGGGTTTGATCTTCAAGCATTTCGATCTCCGAACCCCGTTCTTCCTCGATGTTATTGATAGTTTTAGGAATTATTTCATCACCGTGTATTACTACCTCTTCCCCTACATAAGGTAGGTGTATCTCTTGGTGTATTGGTGATGAAACTGTCCTCAGTTGGGCTAGCTAGGGCCTCCCTAGAATCAGGTTGAAGCTGGGCATCTCCTCGACAACGATAAATGTGGCGTCTGTTGGGAATTGGTCTCCTGCCACAAAATCGATATGCATCATCCCTTTGACTTGAACTCGTGCTCCATTGAACGACTTTAGGCACGATGTTGTTGTAGGACTGATCTGGTTGACCAGGCCCAACTTATCCACTATAGGATAAGGGATGACATTCGTAGCCGCGCCATCATCAACGTGCACCCTCCAGATTCGATGTTGACCAACCCGGATGATGATGAACATGGGTTCTGTCATCACTCAACCTTTCTTAGGATCATCTTTGATGGATTCATCATGAAAGGTCAATGAGGTAGGTTTGGGTCGCTCAGTGGTGGGGGAAAACATGACAGCATGTATCGCTTCCTCCTCCGCTGGTAAGCCTTCATCCACAGGTATGGATGTCAGCATACAGACCATAGCCTCACAGTTCTTTTGAGATGTCATAAGCAAGTCATAGAGTCTCAATGTTGTGTTCTTCTATTTTAGATCCTGCTTGACTTACATAAATGCATCAAGGAGGTCCCATTCTCGGCTGGGTTGCTTATCTCCTTTATCTTCTTCCGTTCGCCCCAAGAGACGAATTTCCCGAGGCGGAATAGTGTTAGTCGGAGGGTTGTATTTCTTCTTACTGAGGGGAGGTGGTTGTGTTTCTATACACTTGTCTTGTCCATAAGGTGCAGGTGAAGGTACAGAAGCTAGAGGACTGGGCTTAGCAAAGCCTAATGTAGAGTGGTTTTTGGTGGCGTTAATTGATGCATCTCCTTCTATTTTTTTGTTCGGTGGCGGTTGATGATTTTTGTTAGAGATTTACCCTTGCGTAAAAGGGTTTGTTGGTGATTTTCATGCCCTAAGGATAAAAGGGACCATAAGAGTAGGCATGGGCATGGTTGTGGCTTTAATGTTAATGTGAGACTGAGTTATGGTTGGAGAGGGCATCCTAATAACAAAGGGTGGCCTCGAGGCGCTGCTAACTGCCAGTGAAGAACTTGCCCCCTGGGGTGAACTGGTAGGTACACGTAACACAAAGGGTTATGTAGGCGTTACCTTTCCTTCACTGTCCGTACTTACCATATTGATGGTGTATGCTGCATTATTTGCGTTTAATGGGTCTTTGTACACATGCATTGCCTAGTTTTTGGGATGTGTTGGACTACTGTGATTTAATTTCAAAGAACCATCATCAATCATGCATTGTCATCCTTTAATGCCTAGTAGTAATCGGTGTCGTGACCACACAAATGGTGGTAGTCACAAAAACGGTCTAACCTAAAAGACTTAGGGACTGGCAGTTCATTAGGTAGGGCTAAAGAAGGATTCTTCAGCAATTCATAATGACGCCTATGACACTACAGAGCTTCTTCAAATATTTTTTTGCTCTGAATATATCCTGCTCCTAATAATTGTTTTAGCAATTCTGAATGCTTTATAGGCAAGGCTGTATACTTTGAACGATCCTTACGCGCGAAGTTTGGCTTTGACTATGGGGGCTTTTCAAGGGCAAGTGCGTCTTGGCCGGTGCTTCTTGCACTAGCCGTGGTCTCGGCAGGTGCTGTGGGTGCCTTATTGTTATTCTTGTTTTTAGCGCCCTAGACCAGTACAGCTACTATTTTCGTTGTTGCTTTACCTTTCTCTTTACCCTTATTGTTGGCGTTTTTATAGGCCACATACGCTGGGTATTTGCTAGCCTCAGCAGCATCTTGGATGCTCTTAGTTTGTGCAAAAGCTTGACTCAAGGAGCGAGGGGAAAGATAGTATAGTCTAGACTTGATGAAGTTGTTAAATGCTCCTTTGAAAATAGCCAATAGATGGGCTTCTGCGACAGGCTTGCGGATTTCATTTAGAGTAGCGCTCCATTGGTGTATAAACTTCTGGACTGGCTCAAGCAGGTCTTGTTTCACTCCCATAAGTTGGTTTAACGTAACTTCGGACTTTAAATTGTATTTAAATCAAGTCACAAATTGTGTTATGAGTTCCTCCAAGGTTGAGATGGAAGAGCGAGGGAGTGCTCGATACCAGTCCAAGGCTTTACTTGCCAGAGACATTGCAAAGACACAGATAATCATATGGGGCCATTGTTGTAGTAACAAGGATTCAGACCTAATGGTAACAAGATGAGCATTAGGATCTCCTTCCCCATTATATTTAGTAAAATGGGGCAACGACATCCCTGGAGGCAATGACAACATGGGAACTACTGGGTTGATGGGATCATCATGGTAGAAATCCATGACCTATATCGTATCAAAGCCAGCAGCATTAAGACACTTAACTTCCTCGGTGAGGGTCTGAATAAGCGAAAAAGCTTGATCTAGACCTATTGATGGTGAAATTGGCATAGGGGGAGCAGGGGGTTGGACTGAAAGAGCAGTGCTGGGAAATGAGAATGGAGCGATGGCTTGGCTAACAGGTGGTGCTACGGGGACTATCCCCACGGATGGAGCTGCCTGTGAAAACCACCACACGACAGGCTGTGCGGAGAAATTGGCCATCGCGGGTTGTGTAGGATGGAAGGTGTAAGGATGTTGTGTAGTTACCTACGAGACATGTGTGGTAGATGCGGCTAAGGGTTGCACACCGTATAACGCAGATTGATCGTGTTGTGCAACAGGCGCGATCCACTGACTAGTCGTGGGTTGTTGAACAAATCGTTGTGATTGAATGGTGGTTGCGATTTGTTGCCTTGCAATGGGCTGTGACAATAAGGTTTGTACCATATTTTGCACCAGGCGGGTAATAGGCATGGTATGGGCTTGCACTTGGGGAATGAAATGGGCTGCGGTAGATGCAGGTATCACTGACGGAATACTGATTACATGTTGCGAGGAGACTACTCCCATGTTATTTTGAGATGGCATTTGTACCTGCAAGACTGAGGATTGAGTAGTGGCCTGTGGGACGATGGGAATATGCATTTGGGTGGTCATGATTGGGTTGAGATGGGCAGCTTCTCCGGTGAGAGGATTAAACAGGGGATTCACGTATGTATGGGGGCTGAGGGTATGGTATGAATCCATGTGTTCAGACTGGGCTACGAATTCATCTTTCTCCTCCTCCTCATTTTGAGGTTCTAGAATAGACCGTGTAGTCTGATTCCTAGCCATAACCAGTTGGGACAGGAGTTCATGATAATGGTCAGTCAAGGGGATAATGTCATACGCAGTAGGGGTGAAGTCTTGACCCCCTCTGTGGATCAGCTCGTAATTTTGTTTTGCCTCCATCTCAGCCCAGCTAAGGGCAAGCTTTTCCTGGATCTTGATGCAAATGAAATTATACTCTTCAGGAGTTAAGATGGTGAGTGAAGGATCCTTGCCCTGTAATCTCAAAGAACGACACGAGGGTCCCTCAGGTCCTATTGCGCCGGAAGCTGGTCCAGGAATGGTGATGGGATTTATGGATGTGGCACCCGAGTCAGTAGTGATCATAGCAGTAGTGGTTGCATATGCTGAATCCATTTCTCAGATAGGTCAACGACAAAAAATGAAAGGATTTAGAAGGCGACAGCCAAACAGAATTACAATTGGGCTTTTTACCCTATAGGATTCCAAAGGAATCGTTACTGTGACCAATCTACGCCACACGATTTCGTAAACTTCCCTAGAGGTATTATGTTTACGTTTTATAAGTGCGAGTATGGATTGCTTATAGGGCTACCCTTAAAATACGGATTGGAGGTTCAAGCCCTCCTTCTAACGCCAGAAAATTGTAATGATAGAAAACGTTGGTTACTGGAAAATACCAAACGATGATCCATGTACATAGTCTTAACCATGGATTTGTGTGAGGGTCGTGCTGGAGAAAATGAATCCGCGGTGCCCTGAACAGTCTTGTTGATCAAACAGGGACTTACTTAACTAGTAAATTAATGAATATCACAATAATATACGTATTATATAGATATTCAATGAAACAATTTGATTTGATGAATTATAGAAGGATGTAGAAAACAATGTAAATAACTTGAAATCATGACAACGTCAATGTGACAAGGAAGATCGAATTTAGAAAATATGCACAATTCCAAGATCTATGTTTTGACTCGAAGACTAAGTATTTTCTATACAAAGTTTCAATAGCAAACTCTGCTTATCTTGTGCGAAGCATACACAAAACAACAAGAAAACTGTTCAAAAGGGAGTATAAAATGAAGCTCGGTCTACCTCGTAAGCGAAATATGGAATGCAAGGAAGGTCAAACCTGGATTTCTATCAATCAACTGTTTCCGATCAATAAACCTTGCCAATCGTACCAGATGATCTCTCAATCTCTAATCTGCTCTTTTTACCTTCAGTAGTCTTTGCACAAAGCTTCTAATGATCGCCAATGAAGAGTACTGTATTTTCGTCAAAAGACTCATCGCTCCTGCTGCCAATGCTCAAACCATGTCTCCCGCCTTTGCCAAGAAAAGGAGGAAGCTCTGTTATTTCTTCACCAGTTGGAGTATTTATAAGTCTGGGATCATGTAAAGAAGGTATGGCCCCGATGACACGTGTCTCAAACTTTCAGCATACTGTTGACTTGAAAAATTTTATGTTGAAGCTGGTCATATTGCATTACGTTTTGGGGAAAAGGGGTAAAATATGCTATCAACCACTCCTGCTAAGGGTGCCTCATGCTTATGCTGTGATACGCTGATAAGCGTATTGCTGCGTATGGATAGTAGGTGCGTGTCTGGTACTATCTTAGTTGGCCTTACACTGTATTGCACTTGTTTACGCTGCATTGTGTGGCAGAGAGTAATAGAGCATAGAAGTAGTTAACTCAAGCTGTTTTATGCTCATTTACACCGCAAAGTATAATAGAGCGTAAAATGGTCAACCTTACATCAAGTTACGTTTATTTATGCTACGTAGCGTAATAAGCGTAAAGAGATGAATCTGCAAAAAAGAAGAAATCAATCTGCCGCGCTTCTTTGGACTTTAACTTTAACTTCCTCAAAGCCCATTATGCTTCTCTACGTAATGGAGTGTAAATTCAACCCTGAACAAAAGACTTAGTGAAATATGCAACAAGGCATATATCATGCTGCTTAGACCTTAAACTTCGTCGAATTCACCGAAGTAAGTTACTTTCTGATATCGGGCTAGTTACGCCGAGCGACATCACGGTATGTTGCCTAATGTAGCGTAAAGAGAGAAAAAAAATTAAGGTTAGAACTTGTAAGAAACTTGGAAACTTGGTGCTGCATGCTTCTTTACCTTGTTCTGTCTTTTGGACTTCTACTGCAAACTTTCGCCCAAATTGTGAATCTTCGCCCAAGGCTGATTTGCAATTTTCACGGTGTTTCAATACCCTAGCAAAACAAGTGTCACATAGCCAAGCCCTTCTAAGGGTTCGAAGTTACACCATTCTAAAAGCTAGAAAACTTAAATCGACCAAGCCTCGTGGTTATAATAACCATGGTAGTGGTATCTTAAGCGGTCTTGCATGCAACAATGATGCAATGTTTGTGCATATGCAGCAGCCAAAATGACGATGACAGCGATGCATGGGCCAAAATGATGTAATGAAAATCAGAAAACATAGGTAGCCAAAAACAAACGGAAAATTGATAGGATGCAGAGAAAAAGCAAAAAATAACACAAAACAACAAAACAAAACAAAAAGAATAGAGGAGGCGTAACTTACTGGGTCAACGCCGTGCTCCTCCGCATTGCAACGCATGACTATGTCGCACGTGCTAGGGTCTTATTCATCTGATCAACCTTCGCAAGGATCAAATGGGTCTTAGGATCCATTGTCCCGATTGCAGATGCATGCTCTTCACTATAAAAAGAAAATCTGCCTCACTAGCCATTAACACAATTACTTTGAGCTTCGAAATCACCTTGTGCTCTCATGCGAATTCTGCATTCTTATGATAAAAATGGTAAAATTGCCAGGGTTTAATCCCTATTTATGGCCATGATGGTAAGATGGGGAAACTTGCTGCCCTCCCTCTTCAATTAATGCAGAGCATGCTAAAGAGCATATCATGCTCTCCATGACATTGTAGCACTGTTTGCATTAAATCCTTGACATGCTTCAAGTCAGTCACGTGTCTTCCTGAGAACAAAAAGTATATATTTGTTTTCGTGACAGGTCTAAAAAGACCTTAAACTAGCAACCTTAGCAACCGCAACATGACAGGTCTGAAAAGACCTTAAACTAACAATCCTAGTGTAGTTACATTTCTAACGGTCTGGAAAGATCCTAAACTAGCAATCTCGACCTGTTACAGTTACAGTTCGTAATTACATGGGTAGTTTTACATCTTTCCAAAGTCTCACGCTTCCATATTGGCAGTATCACCAATTCTAGTAGTTTTGTGTCAACAGTTCACATGTCATATCTTAATGGCTTTGCATTTCTGATACCTACGTTTACTTGTTCCATATACCATCACTCTGCATGTTAAAGCTTTGCATGTTACAATTTGGCAGTCCGAGATGACACTAAACTAGTAGCTTGGCATTTGCATATTAATAATTTCATGGCTTCCCACCATTGCATTGGTAACTTTACATCTTTAGCAGTTTTATACTCTTATGCCTTGATGGTCCATCATGACTTTAAATTGGCAAACTTTGATCTTTACATCATCACACTTCACGAGTTGTATCTCGTCGTTACTTTGTGTGTTTTCGATATGCACAGTCTCTGCCAACATATGCCTCTTAACTAAGCTTTTGTCTCATGTTGGTAGGTCAAGCATGAAATGGAAGTCCCTTACAACCTCTTCATGCCTCTAACACTAGCAAGTCCACAAGGCAAGCTCGTGAGATAGTTGAACCTCAACACGATCGACTGGGGGTCAACCACAGTTAGCACCATAGCAACCTTAGAAGCATCCTTAGACTAGCCCAAGCATCTAGTCAAAGCCCTAGATATAGAGGCTGAGGATGTGACTGAGGACCCTCTCATCAAGATGCCCATCACCACTTTTGAAGGGGAGATAAAAACATTGAAACTCAACTCCCTTTTAGATGCATGAACCCACAACAGCATAGCTAAGATCTACAAGACAATATCAACGCCTTCACATGGTCGTATAGCGACATGCTGGGTCTAGATCTACGGCTGATTCAACACACATCGTCCTAGACCCGCGCATGAAGGTATTCAAGCAGAAGGCTCGCAAAAACAAACCTGAAATAGCATTAGCTGTGAGGAATGAAGTCACCAAGCTATACCAAGACAGTTTCATCCGTGCAGTCGATTACTCAGAGTGGGTGTCCAAAATTGTTTTAGTTTTGAAGAAAACGGGAGGAATACACATCTACATAGACTTCCAAGACTTGAATAAGGCAATGATTAAGGACAACATCCCACTCTCAAGCATCGATTAGCTCATCGACACCACGGCCGATCATGCTTTACTATCCTTTATGGATGATTTCTATGGTTATAACCAAATCTGTATTAACCTAGAGCACCAACTATCAATGACCTTCATGACACCATGGGGGACCTTCTGCTATACTATGATGCCTTTTGGGCTCAAGAATGCTAGAGTGACCTACTAGTGAGCCATGACCTACATCTTTGGTGACTATCTCCTAGGAATGTTAAATGACTACATGGATGATATAGCTGTCAAGTCCAAGGAGGTAACCGATCACCCACGGGACCTAGGGATATTCCTTAAGTGTTGCTAGAGGCATGACCTACGCCTTAATCCTAAGAAGTATGTCTTCGGAGTAAAAACTGGATGCATGTTAGGGTTTTTAGTATCGAAGGCCAGAATACAGGTGGACCTTGACAAAGTCAAGGACATTGCCAACCTGACACCTCCCACAAACCTTAAGGAGCTACGTGGTTTACAGGGTAGAGTACAATTCATTTGAAGGTTCATAGCAAGGCTGACCAACAAGTTACACCCCATGCAACATCTTCCAAAGAAGGGGATGAACTTCGAATGGACAACTCAGTGTCAGCAAGGCTTCGACGACTTGAAGAAGGAGGTCTCATACCTGCAAGCCTACTACAACCTAGCAAAAACCCTGCTTAAGCAATTTGCAACCACTGATGTGCAACATGTGCCATGCAAGGAAAACACTGTGGCAGATGCCTTAGCTACCCTTACTTTAACATTCCATCACATTCCCTGGCAAACCTGCCAACTTCAATTATCGAATGCATAGAGCCTATCACTCAAGTGGAACACATTGCCTCTGTCAGTGCTGTGGATACCCAGGAGTGGTATGCTAACATTAAGGCTTACTTATAGAGTGGTGAGCCCCCAGGTGGATTGACATCTACTCAAAGAGATGCATTCGGTAGGTGTGCCTGGCAATACATGCTCATGGAAAATGATGCCCTATGCCAATGTTACTACAATGGGATATTGCTAGCATGTGTGGGTGGGGAGCAAGTGTAGAAGGTAGTTAATGAATTGCATGAGGGGCTCTGTGGTGGACACGTAGCACCTAGGGCTATGGCTGCGAAAATCAAACACCTAGGGTACTATTGGCCCCACATGGAATGTGAATTCCTATCGAAAGTCAAGATGTGTGAGATGTGCCAGAGATATGAAAATCTCATACAGATAGCACCTGTAGACTTACATTCAATGCAAATCATGTGGCCCTTCCAATGATGGGGGTTAGAACTTCGAGGGCCTATCACCCCTAAGTCCTTCGCAGGGCATAGTTTCATTATCACCACCACTGAATACTTTACCAAGTGGGTGGAAGCCATTCTCCTGAGGAAGATGACATCTCAACAAATCTGCCATTTCATCTTAGACAACATCGTAACCAGGTTCGGGCTTCCAATGACCATTGTGATTGACAATGGGCCACATTTCAGCAGTACGGAAACTCGGACCTTCTGCAAAAATCTAGGCATTAAACAATCATTTTCCTCCCCCTATTATCCGCAGGAGAATGGAAAAGTAGAGGCTACAAATAAGTCCATCATCAACTTGCTAAAGTAGATGCTGAACAATAGTAAGAGATGATGGCATGAGCAAATCCTCTACGTCCTGTGGGCCTACCGAATGATGTGCCGGACTGCAACAAGTAAGACTCCTTACAACCTTGTTTATAGATCTAACGATGTGTTGCCTCTTAAGTTGTAGGTACCTTCACTTCAGATGATCCTATTTGATGTCATGAGAAAAGCCTAGAACAATGAGTCACAAACCATTGACCTCGACTCAATAGAGGAGGAGCACGCGTAGACACTGAGATGCATTGAGCACTACCAGAGCAAGCAACAGCAGAAGCATCATGAAGACCCATGTCGAAGACCAGTGTAGGAGGGAGACCTCATCCTCAAGGCCATCCAAGAGCATATGAGAAAATTCTCAGCCAACTAGGAAGGTCCTTACGTGGTCACGAAAGCCTTCGGGAATGGAGCCTTTAAGCTGGCAAACATGAACAACAATAAGTTCACCAACCTGGTGAATCACTCGTACCTCAAGCTGTTGTACATTTGAGGTGCAACAATGACATCAACTAGCATCCAAAATAATGTTAAACTAGCAGCAACATCAACCAGCATCCGCAATGATGTTAAACTAATGGAAGCATCAACCAGCATCTGCAACGACGTTAAACTAGCGACAACAGCAACCAGTGTCTGCTACGACATTGAAATGGCATGTATAGTGTGCTAGGACCTTAAACCAGCATAGTGCTCCACTGGGACCCTAAACCAGCACACAGTCTACCAGGACCTTAAACTGGGTTCATGTCACATCACCAGCATGCATCAAATGAGCGGGTGCGATGCCAACGCGTGGGTTGATCGTCGTAGCTCCAGAACATGGTTCACAACACAATGGGAATGCGGTCTGGACCATACGTGATTTTTCCATCCTTGGCATCATGTTGACCCTCTGAAGATGTCATAGGGCATTATACTAGCCCTTTGGACATACCGTCCCCATGGCCCTCTGGAAAACATGCTATGCCACGCCAAGCATGCCACGCTACAACGCGCAGCGAAGCATGTGGGTGGTTGTGCGATATCAATGCACTTCACCTAATTAGATTGTTGGCACACATCTCCAAATGCTAACGGTGTAATTATGGCATGGCAGGCTCATGGTTTCGGCATCGTAGATTCACGGTCACAACGATTATGCACGTCCAATGGTTATATTGGCACGTGTGGAACCAGTAAGTCAACAAAGTCTCAGGGCACGTGGCATCCAAATCAGCCCTATTGCATGCCCTTGGTCTTATAAATACCCCGATAAGCAACATTTAAAGGGTCTAGTTCTGCTCAATTTTTTTTAAAAAAAGAGAGGTTCTATTTTTGAGTAGAGACTCCGTAGCTCACACACTCTCTCTTATTGCAGTAAAAATTTCGTTCAATTCAAATCTCGCCAAGTGTCTTATTTCTCTTCTACTTGGCGAATTGAGTTCTCCTTTTGGCACGTTGCAGCATCTAGCATTGTAAGCTTTCTATTTGACACTACGAATAGTTAGCCTTCCCAACTAACATTCCATTCTATCCCCCCTTCTACCACCTTGGTAGAATCCATGCATTGTCAGCGTTAAAGTCCACGCCCAAGTGCACAACCTGTTTTGCTCTACACATCCTGGTTACTCTCAAGATCTCTGCACTCTGGTGCATTGTGCAATCGACAGTATCCATCTCAATAGAGAAAGTTTGTAGCTTTAGAGTGGTGCATTTTCCTAATTGTATTTTACTTTGTTTTCTCGCTTATTTCCATGAGTTGCATTATTGCCTGTTTTATTTACTTTCAAGCATTATTTTGCATCTTCACCCTTGTTTCTAAATTATTTGTTGCAAAAGGCTATATAGACACCGATTAAGTCCCTTGGCCCGAAATGGCCTTAAACTAGTTACAGCTCACTATGGCCTAAAACTGGCAATTTTTTTTATTCTTTTACGCTTACGATGGCCCGGCCTGAAATGGCCTTAAACTATTAGCGGCCCACAGTGGCTTAAAACATGTAACCCTTTTAATAATACATTTCCCTTCATAAAATCAAAATTTAAAATTTTCATTTTACAATCACATTGATCAAAGAACGTTATCGTTTACTCCATTTCATTACAACAAAATGTTTTGCCAATATAGCCATGCTACACATTCCCTTTGTTGCCAATTTCATCTGCGTCATTCAACTCCACCTATGCCTCATGAGGATAATCCTCATAAGGACCTTGTTTGCATAGTGTCTCTTCATGGGGGCGATCCACTCTATGGGGCTCCTCCTCACAGGGATCCTCTTCATAAAGATGATCCTCTCTATAGGGCTCCTCCTCATGGGGACCTTCTTCGTGAGGGCCATCATCTTCATCATGCTCCTCTTCATGAGGACCCTCTTTATGTTGATCCTACGATTTGACATGAAACAAACGTTAGCGTCATTACCAAAATTACACATAAGAATAATACAACTATAACATGGCTTACCTGTGAGGGTCCTGCATCGGCCATGAAAGGAATTTGTTCTAGGTGGACTAACAGGTGTTTCATGATCTTGTCCTTAGTGAGCTTGGCCCAAACGCCATCTCCTAGATTAGTTCTAGCTTTTACCTTCCATTTTTCCATAGGATTCCACCAGGGCAATTTAGGAAAGAAGGAAGGGACAGTGGTCTCCCTACCAGGGAGGGTTATCTCTCTCTTAAGGGAGGCGCTCATTGTCACTTACTCCTGAAACTTTTCATATGCTTTAGAAGCACCGATGACATTGAGGAACAGCTGGAGGGACCACGCTTCAACTGCAGAATTCCTATAATGTTGGCGGTAGGTAGTACATTCTCACTTATACACGTGCTTATGGTCTTTCTGTGCCTTCCCCCATTCTTGAACCCTAGTGCTTAAATCCTTCCAGTCTTGGTTCTTTTGGGCTAGGAGATCCATTTGTAGCTGTTGCTTAATGAGCTCACACCTGGCTTGGACATTGTTCCTGACGATTGTCCAATAACAGGCATAATCAATCACAACTATCTACCAATTCTCGACATTGGTCTCTCGATCTTGCAGAAATTCATTCTTGGACTCAAGGTCCTTAACCCTAACAGTTAAGGCCATTTTCTCCTTTTCTATTTTCTACAACCTCTTCCAAAGATCTTTGTTGACGTTCTAACACTCCCATAAAGAACGGGCTGAGCATAACGCACATTTACGCATATCATCATAAAGGCCGCATGGCACTTCGGTTACCTCTGGTTAGGGTTCTGGGGCAGTGTCTATGTCAACGGGCTCTTTGGGATCCCATTTGAGGTAAGATCCTGTAAGATGAAAAATAACAATTAGATGCAGCAGAATAAAATGATGTCGTAATTTCAACAATTCCTTCCTAACAACAGTGACATACCAATCTCAGGATCAATTCTCTCTAAGCGACCGATCATATCGTTCACAATGCCCTCCATAAAGGAGAATTTGTCAGGAGCCTCACCCCAATGTTGAGTTGGGGTTACTAACAAAGGTACGCCACTATTATCAGAAGTGCCTACTATGCAAACAAAATGAGTTAGACATAGCATAGTAGACACAAAGGCAATTGAGACGTTACAATAACACAAAACTTCAATTCAGGAAACCCCCAAGGGTAATAGTGAGAGGATTTCTCCCCAAGGAAAGGGCAAACTCACCAGCGACAAACTGCTTCTCCTTCTCCAGCTCATCCAAAAGGACCTCGGCATCCTCTACACCTATATCCCCTTTGGGCATAGGAACCTGTGTGCCACCTACTTTGTTGATAGGGGCCTCCTCTTTCAAAACTAGGGCCCCTTCTCCACGCTGCAAAACTATGGTCCCTGTTTTAGGGATTAATTCCTCTACATCTTTGCCTTTTCCTATCAAACACATCATAGTTAACAAAATAAAAAAACAACATAAAAAATAAAACTTTACTTACTTCTCACAAGTGCTACATGATGCAATGATGTCCATACGTAGCGTAATACGCATAAACTAATCCCACATTCTTCTACATACCAGCAGGAGGATCGTTCCTTTCGTAGTTTATTTTCCCCTTCACCAGATGGGCCAGAAGACTCCATAGCTGGACGATGCTTTTTTTGTTGAATTGATGAAGTTACTATTTCCACTATTAAGCATTTCCCCCTCAATGCACTGCCAGTGTAAGAAGGGGGTGCCCCACCCACGCTGTCTTGGCCTCGCATGGGTGGCACCACTCGATCCTTAGTCATTAGTAAAAATGACTCCTCGATACCTTTAGGGGGATCTTAGCATCAGGCGGTGTAGAAGACTTAGGAAATCTATGTTTTGGAAATCTGGTTATAGTCTTGCTACACCCAGACTCCATCCCTATGAATCACCAAGAATTTGGCAAAACTCTGAAAGCAAGCTATGAAAAAGGTAAAATGCATGTTGAAACGAGACTCAAGCTTCTTGCAAAGCTTTACCATTTCATCCTGCAGGACTTCAGCAAGGTAACTGGCCCAATTATACCATCTCCCCTCCTCCATAACCTCCCTCATGATCCAAGCCTACTCTATGCCAAGGATTCTTCCCTAGGAGAGTAGCTTGGGGAAAGCGCAAGCTTGGAAGAGGGGATAAATGGTATTAGCCACCTCTAGCTTGATTTTATCGGCAAGGATGCCTTTTGGTTCTTATTTAATCCCTAACCACTCCTCTATTTCCTTCTGATTCTTAGAACCTCTCTTTGACCTTTCTTCCACTAGAAGACTATAAGAAGGAATGCCAAAAAATTCAATGAATAGTCGAGCGTTAATATCAAAACTCACATGCATGTTACGCATGCGCATGTGAAGATGCTCGGCTTCTTCGTTGAAGCAATCGACTAGGGTTAACATTTTGGCTACTATGACATCAAGGGTTATAGCTAGAAATAGCTCCATCAGTCCAGCTTCCTAGAGGTTATTAGTTATGATGGCTGGGGCAGCTCCATGGCAAAGCCAACGTTGCGCTCCTTTTATGTCACCATAACAGAAAAAACGATTGCTCACCTCAGACCCAGAAGCCATCACTGTGACCTCCTGTGATTCCCTAACTATGAACATAAAACAAAAGGTTAGACAAAATAGAAAAATAATAAAATCTTATACACTGTTCTCACTCTGTAGGATCACACAGTTGATCACTGTAGTGTAACTTACTGCATCCAAAGGGCAAGGGACATGGTGGAATTCTCACTTGCACGTCATCAATGGTGATGGGATGATCCAAAGTCCACTCCTTGTCCATCCATCCAGAGTCTCTACATTTGGCAAAGAATTTGGCGTATTGAATAGGGTAGTGTTGAATTTCAAATCCTAGTTGTCCCAGGACACTAGCACACACATTGTTGATGAAAGTGAATTCCTTTATGGTTGTTTCGGCCATAGATAACATGTCCATATCACCTTGGAGACTATCCGCATTGATTAAAAACCTACATCACAGAATGTAGACAATTTTTTATACCTGATGCAAAATCAGACAATAGTTAACACATTATAACACCTTGAAAACACTTACCTGCCAGCATAGTACACGAGGCCAGGTGGATTCTGAAAATAGGTCGTGAGATGACGAGCTACAAACAACGTATTGTAGGCATGATAACAGTCAAACCTGGGCATTCCCAGATCTAAGATAAGCACCTCAAACCCTTGAAGTTTTGTTCATGATCCCTCCCTCCTACAACCTTGCTTGATCCATCCACCAGGAATGTTAAGATACTCTNCGGGGACATGTAAACATCACAGAACATCCACAATGTCCAGGATGATAAGGAAAGGCCTTAGCGCAATCCTTTACAATAAAACATACTACCATTAGAAAAAATAGTTTAGACATACTAACAAAGTCAAAACCAAAAGAATCAAAAAAGGCTCACAAGAATCCATTACGCAACATTGAGGTTTCCGTTACCTTGACTCTCAAAAAATTGTAGGTTATGCTAGAAATGCATTACCAAGACCGTGCAAACCCTTGTGACGGTGCAAGGTCTGTCTCTGACAATGGCGATAAAGGTAACACCGAATATTTCCCCAACGTAACATGTAACCATTACGGGGAAGGCAACGAAATCCCATTTGCACTATGCTAGGGTACAACACCTGGACTCCTGACTAGTTACGTATTGTGTTTGTACAATATTATCCAAAACTGCCCAAACCCTTGCGACGGTGCAAGGTCTGTCTCTGAAAACGGTGATAGGGGTAATATTACAAACTCCAACAGTGTAGCTAGCATAGGAAGGTATCGACACCCAACACAATGCACATCTTTGGAACAAATACAAGTACGATGCCATGACAATGAAAATAACAATCATGCAAGGAAGGTGAAAAATGACTTACTGGGTGAGTGAAGTAGCCTCCCGGGTTTGAAATTCACCCCAAGCTTTCCTTTACTTCATCGATCCTCATCAACTTGGCATGTTTTCCTGTATTCTTTGGTGCCATGGTTACACCTGAACAACCTTTTCACAATCATCTACTTACACTTTCCTTCTACTTTAGCCTAGCTCAACCTCGCGACGTTTACAGTTTTCTTTGAGGACGAACCATCTACTTATAAACATGATGGTGAAAATTAGCGATTTTCATGTTTGATCAACGCAAAACTTTCCCGAAATGTAGGCATGTCAGTTCGACATGAAGCATGAATATTGCACAATTAATCTCGTAGATATCACATTGATGACTGTCCGAAAAGACCCTAAACTAATGCATAGCTTATCGTCTAGTAATCCGGTTGCATTAACTACGATCTGCACAAAATCCTAAATTAGCTATTTTTCCATGCTAGACACACCACGTTATACCTTTCATCATGGTTCGCAGAAACCTTATGCCAATACCTAAGAAACCTAGCTTGCTATTTTCTTACAAACTGTATATATGGTAATGGTCCACTAAGACCTTAAACTGGCAACCTTTTTAACATGCACCTTTAAAAACCTTCTATCATTTCACCAGGTTGACCAAAAAAATAATGTAACAACTTCCATTATTGGAAGTTTTTTAGGTTAGTTTGCAAATGGATGAAGCTTTACTTGCACCCTTGGCCCTAACAGGCCCATATGGGGAAACTTTTCGACAACCTAATCTTGCAATGATAGGAACCGATGCCTTTTCCTGTGACACAACCATAGCAGCCTCAGAGGGTATCCCTAGATTGGCAAGAACATTTGGCTTGAACCCTAGACTTGGAGGCTGGTGATGTAATTGAGGATTCCCTCACTGAAGTCTCTGTGGTTACGCACAAAGGAGAAAGCAAGACTCTGAAGGTTAGGTCCCTCCTTGATCGACAAACGCAGAGCAACATATATTGAGCGCTTCAAGATAACATTGCGGTGTTCGCATCATCGTATGAAAACATGCCAGGTTTAGACCCACGACTAATACAACACAACATCATATTAGACCCAAATATCAAAATGGTTAGACTGAAAACACAAAAGATGAAGCCTGAAATCACATTGGTAGTGCATGATGAACTCACTAAGCTATATCAAGCTGGTTTCATCCATGCGGTTGATTATTTGGATTGGGTGTCAAACATTGTTGTTGTCTCTAAGAAGACAGGAGGAATACACATCTGTAGACACTTCCGCAATCTGAACAAGGTAATCATTAAAGACAATTTCCCATTACCAAGTATTAACCAACTTATCAATATGACAGCTAGCCATGTGTTACTATCCTTCATGGTTGGATTTTTGGGGTATAATCAAATCCGTATCAACCCAGAACATCAACTAACTACAACTTTCATGACCCCCTGGGGAACTTTCTATTATACCATGATGCACTTTGGGCTAAAAAATAGTGGAGAAACTTATCAACTTGCCATGATGTACATCTTTAGTGATTACCTCTTAGAGAGATTGAACAACTACATAGATGACATAGCTGTTAAATCTAAGAAGTTGGAAGATCAGGTAGAAGACCTAGAGTTAATCCTTAAACGATGTCTCAGGAATGACCTATGGCTCAACCTAAAAAAATATGTATTCGGAGTCAAAACCGGATGCATGTTGGGATTTGTGGTATCGAAAGCTAGCATACAAGTCGACCCTGACAAGGTTAAGGCCATCATTAACCTAGCAGCACCTACGAATCTCAAAGAACTACGTGGGTTGTAGGGTAGGTTACAATTTATCAGGAGGTTCATCTTGAAGTTAACAAATAAATTACATCCTATGCAACATTTTCTCAAGAAGAGTGTTAACTTTGAATGGATCGAGGGTTGCCAGTGTGCATCTGACAACCTGAAGAAAGAGTTGCAACATTTGCCAATGGTTTTCCCACCACAAAGGGATCATCATTTCTACATCTACCTAGCAAGTTCAGATGTGTCCATAGCTACATTGTTGTGTCAAAAGAGGGACGACATGTTGGAAATCCCTATCTATTACCTAATTCATGCTCTATTTGCATACGAAACGAGGTACAATGAAGTAGAGCGTAACTGTTTGGCATTGGTGTTTTCACTCATAAAATGTAGACACTATCTTTTTTGTAGCCAAGTTAACATAATTTTCAAGAATAATATTTTTCAAGCCATTACAAAAAATTTATACAAGAGTAGTAGGATAGCCTGCTGGAAAGCCATCACAACGGAATTTGACTTGCACTATATTGGCCAATCTTCCATGAAAGGTCAAGCAATAGCCGATCAGCTTGTAACATCACCTATTAATGATCAAGCCACAATAGAACCTAATTTTCCTAATGAACATGTATATAGTTTAAGCCTAAACTTGAAACATCCACTTCTTGCTGAAGTGACATGATGCTGCCTAAATTGTGAAGACTTGGTGAAGCAAGGATGCCCTAAAAATTTAGGGTGTTTCAAGTTGTAAGCCAAACCTAAAGAAGGTTCACCTCATAGCAAAGCAAAGATAAAATATAGAAGAAAAAAAAAGAAAAAAGCAAAAAAAAAAATGCAAAGAAAAAAGAGAAAGAAAGAAGGGGAAAAAGCACATCCTCATGTAAATTCACAATGCTGTAGCAATGCAACTAGGCTAGCCTTGGATTAACTTTGACTCTCTCATAAGCACTCTGATAAGAGGTTAATGATTTAGGGGCAAGCCACTTCATGTCATGGTCACCATCAGCTATCCTGACTTTATATCTTGCATTAGAATACACTATTTGCATTTTATTTCCTCCACTTGCATTTCATCTCCCTAGGTTATTGCCTACACACTTTTCCCTAGCATCCCTTATCCATAGCACTCTTGAGCATGGTGAAATGACACTCGATCAGGTACTAACAAGCAATGTTAGTGCCATGTCTACTATGGTGTTTTGCAATTCTTTGTTTATGTCTCTTAGGCCACTCCTCCAGACATCAACAAAGAGAAGCCATTGAAACATCACAAAATTTTGGTTCTCAGCATCTCAACTGCAAATTTGGCTAAGTGTCAAAATAGAGGCACTTTGCCCAAATTTTTCTAAGTATTAAGTGTAGTCAGTTCCAATTGTCAGATTTGCAAGATTTTTCTAACTGTCAGAATAATGGCACTTTCTGCAAATTTTTCTAAGTGTCAAAACTTGGCAAATTTTTCTAAGTGTTGGTGCTACACTCTCTAGCATAGCCAGTGTAGCATGCATCAAGGCTTATTTTGAAAAAATTTTCTAGGTGTCAATGAAAATTGCATAAAAATTATTCTAAGTGTTGTGCTATGCTCCCATTGCACCTGCTATGCTCTAGAGTGTTGCTAGTGTAGCACACCTTTCAATGACAATTTTTGCCTAAGTGTCAATCCATATGCTATTAATCTAGCTTAGCATGGAAGAGGCATTTGGCAGATTTTCGAACTCCTGAGGGTACCCCTCTTACTATGCTCCAAAGCATAGCTAGCATAGTAAGAACAAGGATTACATTCTTCACTAGATTCTTTTAAGTGTCCATGCTATATCCTATCCCCAGCCAACATATTGTGTCTTGCATGTAACATTGGACAAGCATAGCAACTAGTGTCTTATGTCCCAAACGTAACACAGGATGAGCATAGCAGCCAGAGTTAGAAAATTTTTGAACTTTTTCTGGTCACCTCTAGACCTAGAAAATTTTATAAATTTTTCTCATGGTTTCACCTACTACACTACCACATGGCACCTAATCCACATTTTTGGCTAACCCTAGCCCTATAAATGCCCTTTCACCCTAATGTTTTAGGGGGTGGGCTTTCATTTTTCACCAATGGGGCAATTAGCACTTTCATTTGACATTTGGCACTTTGGCACGTTGGCACTTAGCTTCATGGGTGAATGTGACCTAGAGCACACTACATAGGTAGAGAGGTAGCCCTACACCACACAATATATTATAGCCCCATTGTAGCGAACATCACATGATATATTATGGCGACCAACCCGGTAGGCATAGTTCATCACAGCATGCACTAGACTTCATGACCGAACATCACCAAGACTATGAGTATGCTCCCATTGTGCTTATTGTACATTGTGTACCTTTTGAGACCCTTTTGGAATTAGCTATGCTCCCCCTTTTGGGGTGGTGCACTTCTATTCTAAAATTTTGTTGCATTTCTTAAGCATTTCTCTTTGGTATTTAGCATAACACTTGTATTTTTTTTGCTTTTTCATACATATTTACATGTTTACATCACTATTCTCAAGGCAAGACACCTTACTACGCTCTAGCTTAGCTGGACCTGATGCTCGCACGTAACCCAGTAAAAAATCCTTATCACACATGGTTGTTTTAACACCATGTAAGTTCCTATCTAATTAACAAGACCATTCAGGGAACCTTGTTTCTATTTTCCAACATGACCCTTGCATGGATTTAGGGTTAGGCTATATGCCCACAAACCTCTTGGTGTTCTAGCCCTATAAATACACTACACCCTAATGTTTTAGGGGGTGGGCTTCCATTTTTCACCAATAGAGCAATTGGCACTTTGGCATCTTTTCACTTAACTCCATGGGTGAATAAGACCTAAAGCACACCAGATAGGTAGAGAGGTAGCCTTACACAACACTGTACACCATATCCGTATTGTAGCGAACATTGTATGATACATCATGGTGACCAACCCAATAGGCATAGTTCATCATAGTGAGCACCAAACTTCATGGCTTGACACCACTGAGACTGTGACTACCCTCTCACTATGGTTGTTGTACACTATGTACCTTCTGAGACCCTTTTGAAATCAGCTATGCTCCTTCTTTTGGGATAGTGCACTTCTATTCTCAAATTTTATTTCATTTCTCAAGAATTTCTCTTTGGTATTTAGCGTAACACTTGTATTTTATCACTTTTTCATACATATTTACATGTTTACATCACTTTTCTTAGGTGAGGACACCCTACTACAATCTAGCTTATCTAGATTGGATGCCTACATGTAATGTAGTAAAAAAACCTTCTTACACATGGTCATTTTAACACCATGTAAGTCCCTATATGATCAACAAGACCATTTAGGGCACCTCGTTTTTCTTTCCCAACACAGCTATTGCATAGATTCGGGGTTAGGCTATATGCCCATAAACCTCTGGGTGTTCTAGGCACCAACATTTTTGGACATCATAATCCCATTTAATAGGAGAAGGTGATCCATAACTCATTGATCTTTTTTGATGCCTCTAGAAGTCTAGAGGTGTATATGCATAAGGATACTTCTAGCACTAATATGTTTGGGAAGCTTGGTTGGGATCCATAGGGACCACCTTGGTTCAAATCTTGATGGGAATACATAGGGACCATCTTGATTCTTTAAGACTAAAAATAAATTCATGTTCATGGTAATTTGATATTTTTTTTGAAACTTTATTTTGGCAATTGGAAAGTATTCATGACAACTTGATATACATTAACATTGAGTGTCATGCATGCTACCCTACTTGTTTGCTCGATTGATGGATGGAGTGGACGGTTCATGGTTTTAGACTATTGTAATGGTCAAATGAATTGATCCCATTCTTGATGTATGTTTTTGATGGTTGTGTGTTTGGATATTCTTTGCGTTGATAGTTATATGGCATTAGATTTTTGACATGGTTGTAATGGATGATATTTGATGTTGTAGTGCGTGTATGTTTGGATATGATTTGCTTTGATTGTCTTGTAGGTTACCATGCCCTACATAGCCCCCATAAGACCTATTCTTGATTCAGTCAAAAGATGGTGCCAAGGTTACTTACTCAATGGTAGCTAATATTTTTGTTTTGTGTACAAATACTTTAGGCTAGGAAGAGCATGGAGTACATGTGGTACCATGAAGATTTTCTTAATACAAGTTGAAATTATATGTTATTCATAAGTAGATGTATATTAATTTGATTCACATATTTGGTCTTTTATAGTAAAATTTTTATAGATTATGAATTATGTAGTGACAATGAGAACTTATCATATTTCTTTATGTAAGAAGTTCAGGTGAGATCATTATGGAATTTATGATGTCATTGATATAAGATTTATTCTATTGGATGCTTATAATTTAAATTACTTGTAGATATATTCATCTTAATATTAAAATATATAATTATCTTGCCTTTTAATTTCTTCTTCCTCTTGGTCATTGCTTATCCATACTTCATTTCATTATGTTAGAATGAAATGATTTCATTACTCTACCATGACCAAATTTTGGTATTTGTTGCTACCTCACGTAAGGCTTTCTATCCTAAGAATAAGAAGGAGGATGTTATAGGCAAGAAGGAGCACATTAATTCAAGGCCACTATTATTAGTATGGACTTGTTCAAAAACTTGGACAAATAGGTATGATGGTCATTTTATTCATACTTAACATAAGGACCTATTGCGGACATGCTTAAGTATCTTATATTCCAATCTTTGTAATCCCTTCTCATCCCATTATTCACCTCCCTCTTGCATGTAATTGTGAGCCTAATGGTTTTGTATAAAA
This sequence comes from Gnetum montanum, assembly GCA_015680685.1. NCBI lineage: Eukaryota > Viridiplantae > Streptophyta > Gnetopsida > Gnetales > Gnetaceae > Gnetum > Gnetum montanum. Next base: position 131,414 of record MNCI01007630.1, read on the forward strand.
TAGTGTAGGATCCTTAACAAGGTTGTTGAATGTTATTTGGAATAAAGGCATGATCTACATTTAACTTCTAAGGTGTCCATGGACATCTATAGAACTGGTTATGTAAGGGAATTATGGTAGGGCCTTGCTTTGGGAAGGATCTACTTACATAACTTTTGTTAATCATGACTCTGAATCATATCCCATATCTTCAAGGACATCATGGACTACTTCTCTAAAATTATGTATGATTTTGTAACTACTTCTCATCAATCTTAAATTATCTTTAATGATTTTATGTTGAAATTTTCTCTAAATTCAAAATTCCAAATTTCTTGGCCATCATATGACCCAGACCTTTCATTTTAATTCTTCAAAAACTTGTGCACTTCTAGAGTTTAGCTCACTTATTGTGGGGGATTTAAGAATGCAATTTTTGAAATTTTTCTAACTCCCTAGTTTCAAACATTATGATAACTAATAGTAAAAATCATCAAAATAATGTGAAAAACTTGATGATTCTAGTTACCTTAGAGCCTTGTGGAGCATTATTATGAAACCATCTTGAGCCTAAATGTTAAGATGTTTTCAAAGTTTGAGCTAAATAGAGATGAAAAAAGGGTTAATTCTTAAGGAAAATTTACCAAAACTAACATTAATCCTTTGGTAATTATAATTGATGCTAAAAGAAAAACCTAAGGTTGAAGGTCTTTTACAAATTAATGAGTAATGGGTATCTCCTATGCCCAACCATATGAATTACAACTGTTCACACATGATCTGATTATAGTGACTAAAAATGTTAATGACTAGAATGGAATGTTGAGAGGTTCATAGGCACACAGTTATAGCCCTGTGTCTGTGTGAGGGCCCATTAGAGGTAGAGATAGGATACCCAAAATGGTCTTGTTGATCGAACGGAGACTTATGGAATGAAATGATGAAATGGTGCCAAGTGTTTGCGTGGTGTTCATGGTGTCGATGAGGGTGAGCATAGTCAAGGGTTTCCATTGAAAAAAAAGGTGATAATGCGTGACTTTGCATAAAAATAGTGGAAAAATGCAAGTAAAATGCCAAAATGTAAGTAAAGATGCTAAAAATGCATAGGAAGAGGGCGAGAGCGAAAGTAGTAGCACCCCAAACAAGATTGGGCGTAGTTAACCTTAAAAGATGTGAGAAAGGTACATAGTGTACAACAAGTATAGTGGATAGCATAGTCATAGTCTCGGGATGTCTATTCATGAAGACAAACATTCTACTATGGTGTCTATGCTTTTTGGGCTGGCTGTTGTGATGTGTAGTGGACTACGATGGTCTATAGTGGACTGTTGTGGTGAGAAAATGCCTTGCCTTGCTAAGGTGTCAAACACACTTCAAAAATGCCAAATGCCAAAATTTCAACCTCGTTTTAGATTTTCCAACCCCTAAAATGTAGAGGACTAGGGGTATTTATAGGCCTAGATTTCACATGAAATGCAGATTGGTTGCCATGTGGCATTGGGATTGTTGGAACTACATTGTATCCCAACTATGCTCTCCACTGAAGAAAATAGTGTTATGCTTTGGTGTGCTCTAATGGACTCTATGAGATTTCCATACTATGACTATGCTATGAAACTACATGTGCAAGTTTCGAGAAGAATGTACTGTACTTGAAAGTGACAAAAATTCAACTTTTGGAGACAACACTATCCATTGCCTCAAGTGGTGTCGAGTGTCATTACAATTTTGGGGAGAAAAAGGGATATAAAAAGATGCATGCTACTTGTTGAAGGTGTGTTGGAACTAAGTGGGATGCTAGTGTTGCATTGTGGAGGCCTTTGAAAGCTATTCTAGTTGACTATGCTCAACAATGATCTACATTGGGGGAGAGCATAGTCGAACACTTTGAGAAAATTTGGCAAAATGTGGCTAAGTACTTACTATACTCTAGGGGAAGCTAACTACACTTTCAACTAGGGGTGACCATAGTCCTGACACTTGGAAATATTTTTGCAAAATTATGCTTCCAATTAACTATGCTCAACTATGCTCTAGGGTAGTGAAGAGTGTAGTCTCAATAGTTAAAGAAAAGTACAAAGAACTAGATCTTGATGCTATCTATGCTTGACTATGCTCCAGTCTAGTGGAGAGCATAGTCTCAATAGTTAGAAAATTTTGCCGAAACTGGGGTTCCATGATAACTACACTTGAATATGCTCCTGGGAAATGAAGAGCATAGTCTTAACACTTAGGAAAATCCAAAACTTGTGTCATTATTTTAACACTTAGAAAAATTTGTGAAACTAGTGTGTTGTGTTGACTATGCTCTATATTAAGCTAAATGCACTCTAGTATAGTGGAGAGTGGAGTTTCAACACTTAGAAAAATTTGTAGCCTCTTACTTCATGTTGACACTTAGGAAAAATTGCACAAAATCTATATTTTGAGCTAACTACACTCTCCATTGGCTTGACTACATTCTCATGTAGTGGAGAATGTAGTTCGAGAACCTAGAAAACTTTGTTGAAAGTGGCCTCATGACAACACTTAGGTAAATTTTTAGTGAAGATGCGATAGCCCAAATTTGGTGGTGTTTCATTGGCCCCTCTTTGTTAACATCTAGAGGAGTGGGTTGAGAGATGTCGACAAAGAATAGTAAAACACCGTAGTAAGATTGGCACCAACATCACTCTTTAGTACCTAATCAGATGTCATTGCATTGTGCTTAAGATTGTTGTCGATAGTGGTATGCAGGGATGATAAGTGTAGGTAATGTACTAGGGATAACAAGGGAGATAAAATGCAAATAAGGTGTTAAGATGTGGGATGTGAAGTCACCATGGTTGATGGTTACCATGGCACTAGGATGACTTGGCTCTAAAAACATTGACCTTTTATTAGAGTGCTCATGAGAAAATCAAAGTGGATTCAAGGCCTGATTAGCTGTGAAATTGTAACTCTACTAATTTGCTTTAGGACATGCTTTTCTCCCTTTTTCTCTTTATTTATTTATATTTTTGCTATGGGTGAACCTTCTTTGGATTCTGCATAATGCTAACTACTAACTTCTAGATGCCTTTCATTGAGTGGACTACATGTCATTGGATGGGCTTTGCTTTGATTCTTGCAAAACCACATTGCATTTCTGGGACAAGTATTTCCTCCCTAGGATGACTTGTGTTAGATCTACCTAGGCTTTGAGCAGCCAACAAAGGCTTCCCACAAGACAACTTATGTTATGTCCACCTTGGGTTTTACGATTTGGCTTGTAGAGGATGCCATGTGGTCACAACATGTATGTGTTAGAAGGGCTTTGTAGTTTTGATTATATGAGGGGAATGGAAGGGTATGACTGCATAGGGATGGATGTAAGTAGGCCATAATGGGGTAGTAAGGATGTGCACCTTTGACAGGCTCAACTAGTCCAGTCATGCACATCAGAGTGATGTGGTGACTTGCTACTATGATGAGATGCATCTTTGCATGGCCACCTTGGGGCTTCATCCTACAAACACAACTCTGGAAAGACAAGAAAACCACAAAACATGAAGTGTAAATCAAATGTTAGGGGTGATGATGCCATGAGTGCTCCAAAGGGTGAATTGATGGCAAGTATTCAAAAGACCAGCAAAATGTCTAGGGGAAATAATGCTACAAATGCTCCAAAGGATATGCCATTTGTAGGTGTTTAGAAAGCCAAAAAAGTGTCCAGGGATGGTGATGTTGCAAATGCTCCAAAGGCCAGAGTAGTGTTAAGTCTTTAGAAAATTAGAAAAATGGTAGGGGGCCATAATACTGTAAGTGCTCCAAAGGCTGAAGCAATATTAAGTGCCTCATTCTAAGACTACAGTCTCCCCAACCATGTGATGTAGAAGAGGGGGAAAGGATGGTGCTTGCTTACTTGCTTTGCTAGTTTGATGTCCTAGTAGAATGTGCAGCTAGTTTAAGGTCTTGGAAAATCATGATGTGCTAGTTTATAGTCATAGTAGACTACTATGTGCCAGTTTAACATCATAGCAGATGAGTTGTTGTGTCATTTTAATGTCATGACCCAAGGAAAAATGCTATGCCAGTTTAATGTCATGGTAGACATGAGGTTGTTTTTTTTCCAGTTTATAGAGATAGCAGACTATTCATGTTATTTTATATTCATAGAAGACTTGCTATGCTAGTTTATAGGCATAGTGGAATTGTTTTTTGTTTATAGTCTATGACACCGGCACACACGTTCCGAATGGAAGTGAACTCTTGCAAGGCTATTTGGGTCACTGCCAATGCATCGGTGTCACCATGAAGACCACTTTTGTTAATATAAAACCTGGTAACATATAAAGGTATATTAAGCATCTTTTTCTAGTGTAACAAAAGCCATACAACACGTCAAAGTACCTCCACAGGACTTACCCGCTGGTGTAGTAAACGGTTCTAGGTGGGTTTTGGAAGCAGGTGCCCATGTGACGGGCTACAAAGAAAATGTTTTATAAATGATAGCATCTATACTTGGGCATGTTCCAAATCTAGCGTAAGCATCTCAAGCCTCTTAGGTGTTGGTTGGAACCTCCCACCTCTTCGCCCCAATTGACCTATCTGCCAAGAACTTTAAAATACCCCGATTTTCCTCGAGTAACAACGTCTCTATGATGGCAACAAATGTTTCAGCTAATAGCAAGTGATGGTTGAAATACCATGAAATTTCAGCTTAACACTTTAAAACAAGAATGATCCAAGACATTTTCGAGATTCAGGAGGCAAAACTTGACTAAGGCATGGAACTCACACCCAGCTTGCTCAAGCCAGCTTGCTCATGCTGTCAAGCTAGCTTGCCCTCAATGTGACCAACCCTGATAGCTTTCAAATCAAGTCAAAATAGTCCTAATTTGAACAAGAAAGGCCCCCTTAGGGCTCATTGATGACCGCTCCAAGTTTCAGCATCCAAAATCTAACATTTCAGGTTAAAAGTGCATAAATCTTGCTACTCACATTGAGGTCACGCCGAGGTCACACTGGTAGCGTGAGTAACTCAAAAATGGCTTAAAATAGCCCCAAAATCACATCAAAATGGTCTAATTTCGAGGGCACAAGTCACCCTTAGGGTCCATTAATGATTTCTCTAAGTTTTGGCCTCTAGAACATCAAATTTTAGCTCCAAAAACATTCATTTTCATTGCTCACGCCTAGGTCACGCTGAGGTTATGTTGATAGCGTGAGCCTAGCATGAGCTACCAAAATGACCTAAATCAAGGCACAGATAGGCTCAAATCTAGCTTGCAGTTCATCCCCAAGGGTAGGCAGCAGTTACACTTGAAAGACAGGTCTCAAAAAACCAAGATTTGGTGTGAAATGAACCATCACAGCTTGCTCACGCCCAGGTCATGCTGGCAGCGTGAGCCCAATGTGAGCTACCAAAATGACCTAAATCAAGGCACAGACAGGCTCAAATTGAACATATAGGATGTACTCAAGATTAAATAGTAGTTAGACTTCAAAAATAAGTCTTAAAGGTGGAATTTTGACACAAAATGCATCATTTTTGATCAGTCACATTGAGGTTCTACTGAGGTGATGATGAGGTCACACTCGTAGCATGACTCCAGCATGAGCACTAGTCACGATGATCAAAAAAATCTCAAACAACCATAGAACCACTCATGTCAGCACCTTGCAGTAGCTAGTTCATGGATCGGGAAGTTCCAAGTGAGCCAGAATCAAGATCTCTTATTGTACACTATTATTTTATTGTAAATTTGCAACATTTGTGAGCTTGTCAAGCTCTTACACTTAAAATTGTATGCATGAGTGTAATGTAAATAAATACACATTGTAAGGTATAGTGCAGCCTATCCAAAACGTAGTCTACCCATGTACACCTATCACGCAATCCATTTTTCTCTCATGTCACAGCCATTGATCTCATTCATAAATCCTACTCTTGAGCCTAGAGAAAAGGTATAAATACCCTATTCATTGACATAAATGGGGTTGGAAATTTTGCAAAAAGGCCAACCTAAAGGGCATTGAATTACAACCCTAGATGCTGGAGTGCACGTGATCCCTAGCACTTGAGCATCTGTAAATGCTTCATCCTTCATCCCAGGGCTTAACGCTTGACTTGCCATCTGCACATGTAGCTATGTTTTGACTAGTGCACTTTATTCTCTAAATCAATACAATACAATATTTTTCCTTCCATTGCACTTTTTACATCATTCTATTTCATTACACTGATTACATTATTCTCGTTCATTGCACTGTTTACATTATCTTGGTTCATTGTTTTACATTTGCATCATTCTAGTCCATTTTTACGTTACATCTACGCTCCATTAACATATTTGTGTTACGTTTGTTATGATAACCCTAGCACAAGCTGTAGCTTATGCTCAAGAAAGTCCTTGGTTGATTTGCATGCAGACCATCCAAGGCACTCTACCTTCATTTCTCCAACTTGCCCTCACACGAAGGCAGGGTCATCTGTATCTCTTCGGAGATTCTTCAGTGTTCATTTTTTTCTCTAGCCTTACGTTGATGATTTTGGACGATATAGAAATTGGTGCTAGAAATTTTGTGAACCAGCCATGCGTGAAGCGCATACGCTTCAAGATGCCTGGTAAGCAGACCTCGCTCGCTTATTGCTTTACCATTTTCGTTTTGTTTATAACTTTTACTTCAATCGCTTACGTGTCATTGATATTTTTGGCTTGATTTTAAAAAAGTGAGGAAGTAGGCTTTAGATACTATCACCAAGGAGGAGGAGACCAACATGGAGAAGAATAACGAGGAGGAAAACATGAAGAAGAGCCAAGGCGGAGGAACAAAGGAGTTAAAGGAAAATACCACTAAAACCAAACCATTGGATGATCAGGACGCTATCAACCAAATGTTCAGTAGCTTCCTTAAGGGAAAGCTAGATTTGGGCGACCCCCCAGAGGGTGACCAGGATCATGGAACATTTTCCTTTTTATTTCATTTTGAATTGCTTGATCAATTGTCATTCCTATGGTATTTTATTTTTGTGTTTTTATCTTGTTCAGATGAAGGAAGAGAGACCAGGATAGTACAGTTGGACGTACCCATAAAAATGTTTCCTCCTGAGAGGACTACGGAGGTTAGTTCATCCCGTACCCGTGAGCCACTTACTTGGACAGAAATACCAAGTAAGATGGATTTTGTGGCTGGAATCCTGGAGGAAGTTGTTGAACAGCTCCAAGAGGTCCACCCTGATATAGGTATAAATCATTTAGAGGTTTGGAGTTTTACATCTTGTTTATATTGTCTTTAACATTTGTATTTTTCACATGGGTAGGTGCTAAATTGAGATGGGATCCCTTTGAAAGCATTAGCATAGAAATTTTAACCACACTTTCCCCATAAGTGGAACAGGTGCCAAGGCCTATTTACGAGGGAGTTGCAGAAGGCCTTGTGCACAACGCTAAGTCGTTATGAACCTGTAGACGTTCCATTGAGCAGTTGTGGCTGCAGATTCAGGCAAAAGAAAAGGAAGTCTCTGAATTGTCAGTGGAACATGACGATCTGAAGGCTCGGTACGACTTTGCCGTTGCCAAACTAAGCGGAGATCGCTCCTAGTGAACATCTGAGGTTACGTACGCCAGATATTGGAATCTACTAAATCGTCATGCGTCGCTGACTCGGAGAATGGCAGAGTGCAAAGCCCAAATTGATCTCCTGAACCTTAAAGGTCAAGATTGGAAAGCCTTCGCTTCCAAGGTTCGTAAGTGGGGTTAGGATGAGAAAAATCACAAACATCACTACAAGAAGTCGTTAAAAGAGGTATCTATTGAAAAGCACCAACTATAGATGTTTGTGGAGGGTTTGGGTTTGCGTTCTCCCTTCGATACTTTTGCTCAAAATACAACTATGGAAATGGAGTCACCTACAAGGGTGATCACAACTACTTCTGGGGAAGTGTCGGTGGGTGAGTTCCCTCTAAAACGTCCTACCTGGTCGGCTGTCGACAAAGGAAAGACTTTGGTAGACATCGACTTAGGCCTTGATGGGATAGATTGGGCCAGCGTTTCAGAAGAGGAAATCCTTCGTCGGTTGGAATTCGGCTTAGGGAGATCTCCTATGGTAAGCATTTTGTCCTTATGAAGTTAATTTATTGAATAATGTTTAAAATTTTGACATTCGCTTATTCTTATGTTGGTTGTTTCTTTTTGGTATTTTCAGGATGAAGGTGGCGATGATGCCCAAGAAGCTGGCCCCAGTGGAGCAGGGGCCCCTGATGCTGGTGGATTTAAAGGGGATGACCCTCCCATCCCAGATGTTTAACATTTTAATTTTTAAGCTTTTGTTGTTTTTTGACTTAGATTTATACGGGAATTGTAACTTGAAAATTTTGAGATGGACGAAAACAGTTGACACTTGTAATTGTACAACATTGCATGTAAGAAAATTTTGTTGATTTTGAATTTAATTGTAAACACGACATGGCAATTTAAAATGTTTTGGCTTGTTTTTGTTTTTTTTTTTGTTTTTTTTGTTTTTAAATATAATGCAGAGATGTAATCATAAATGCTAAATGAAAAGGAAAATGAAGTATACGTGCATGAACTAGTTTAAGGCCATTTCGGGCCCTAGTCGTAAACGAGGGATATTTCGAATGACATGAGTGGATTTTTCTGTTGACCGATCATTGCTGATCGTGGCTACTTTTATGTCGTTGTGGACATGACAGTTTAACGCGTAGTTTTAATATATATATATTTTTGTTATACTTTAACGTCATTTCGGACTAACGGTAGTTTAGCGTCATTTCAGACGGGTTATAGTTTAACGTCGTTTCGGACTGTGCGTGTCGATATTATTGTAATAGTTGTTTGATTTTCTTCTTTTTAATGTTAGGCGATATGTCAACGGGTATGATTCTATATTCAGCGTCCCCTTCGCTGATCACGTTGAATGGTAACTTGGTCCAAGGGACGTCTGATGGAGTGGCTCCTATGTTAGTGTTTTCAGATGTATCGGTAGTTGTTGCGAATTCTGTGTTAGTTTCCACTTGAGAAGTTGTATGTACAGTGTCAGATGCAGGCGTTTCTACCTTAGGTGGGTCTTCTTGCATGTTTAAAGGCTTATTGCTTACCAGTTGTTGTGCATTTTTATCGTTTCATTTAGGCTCTTCAAGCTCGACCTCCGAGCCTTGGTCCATGTCCACATGGGATGAGATAATAGGCGTAGTGGCTTCCCTGTGTATGACAATTTCACTGCCTTCATAAGGTAGGTGAATCTCTTGGCGTATAGGGGAGGAGACCGCTCTTAGTTGGGCCAACCAGGGTCTTCCCAATATTAGGTTGAATCCTGGCATTTCATCAACCACTAGGAAGTCGACAGATGTAGGGAACTGGTCTCCTGCTATGAAATCCAAGGTTATTGTGCCTTTTACCATTACACATGACCCGCTGAATGACTTTAAACATGTAGTTGCAGTTGGTTTAATTAACTCAGTAAGCCCCAATTGTTCAACGATGGGGTATGGTACAACATTTGTTGCAGCTCCATCATCTACATGGACCCTATGTATCTTGAACTGGTTTATACGTATCGTTATGAACATGGGGGCTGTTGTTATCTCCCCTATTTTCTTGTCCACCTTAATGTTGTCATCATGAAAGCTTAAGGGTTTAGGAGTAGTCCTATGAGGCGAGTACATTACCACATGAATGGAGTGTTCATTTGGGGGCAAGTCCTCGCTTACCGGGATTGACGTTAACATATGTACCAAAGCTTCCCGATGTGTTTGGGATGTTAGAACCAAGTCATACAAGCTTAGTGAAGTGTTCTTTTGTTTCAATGCTTGGGTGACTTGTGTCAAGGCTATTGCGAAGTCTCTACTGTTGGGGACATTTTTATCGGCGATGACTGGGTTCATTGGGCCCAACAGTTTTATTTCACGCTTTTTTGATTTGTCATTCTTGTTTGGAACTGTCGTTTTATGTGGTTCATGTTTTTCAAATGATTCACCTTCGTTTCCTGTGTTCGGTTGGTTGTTAGGTGACGACATAGGTACGGAGTTAAGTGGAGTGGGCTTAGGTGGCGCCACAATTAACCGTTGGCGTTCCTTCTCCACTCGTTCATAGGTAAGCCTATCTGCTAAGCGTTCTCGTGTGTGACGTGGGGGTGGAGCTGGCCTTAGAGCCTCGGGTTGCCCTGGGATCGTTACCACATACGAAGCTGGGTGGGGTTGTGGTCGGTCAGTCGGATGTGATTGGGCAGAAGGTTGGCCAGGTACCCTAATGACATAGGGGCTAGATCTGCCTTGCGTTCATGAGGTGGAGGCTTGGTAATCATTAGGACTTTCGGGTATCCTAACGACATATTGGGTTGGTTTTGGCGGGGGTTGGACCTCTGCTGTTGCGATTGCTGGTGGTACTCGAACTACGAATGGGGCAGGCAGAGTAGGAGGGGTTGGTGCATTTGAGGGAATGACGAGAGGGACATGCACCACGTATGATTTTTCATGCGTCATGATGTTGGATGTGGGTACAGCCAAGGGTACTTGGATGACGTATGGCTGCTGGGGGGCACGTGGTGGTCGAGACGTGGGCGTGGACATAGCGGGAGGAATCTGAACTACGGACGGCCTATTAGGGGTTTCCTGTTTATATTGGGGGTAGACGGTGTTAATGTTGGGTGTATGGAATCGTCATCAAGGTAGATTGTATTGATGGAGTACGGTGCCTCTTTGGTGTTTAGGGGGCCTTTATACACACACCTCCATAGCCTGATTCTGTACTTGGACCAGGTTGGCCTCGTCAAAGGTGATTTGGCCATCGTCAATCATTTGTTGTATATCCTGCTTCAAGGTGAAACAGTAATCCGTACCATGCCCGTTTCGTTGATGGTAGTCGCAAAAGTGATCCATTCTGAAGCCTTTGGGTATGGGAGGCTCATCCGGCATTGCTAAGCTTGGGTTCTGAACGAGTTGACAGAACTGGTCATGTCTCTGGATGGCCGCAGGGGATAACTGTTTATGTTTCATTAACCCAGCTTTCAGGAGTTGATCGAAGAGCTGAGAGGGCTTCATTGGGAAAGGTGTACATTGAGAGGGTTCTTTCCTCTCGAAATTTCACTTACGGTGTGTTGTTGGGTTCTGTGATGATGATGATTCCAGCGCGGTTGTGGGAATAGGTTTATTATAGTTAGTAGGGGTTACTGGCAGTTTGTTTTGTTGTTGCATCCCCGCTATTGCCACTATATTTACATTAGCCTTCTCTTTATCTTTTTTAGTGTGTTGATTTTTAAAGGCTAGGTATGCAGGGTCATGGCTATTTTGGGCTGCCTCTTCTATGTTTTTGATTTGTACAAATGCTCGGTTGAGATTACGTGCATTGAGGTAGTACAACTTGGATTTAAAAAAGTCATTTACGGTCCCTTTTAGAATAGTAAGCAGGTAGGTCTGGGAGATTGGCTCATGTAGCTCGTTGAGAACAACACTCCACCTCTGAATGAATTTCATTACAGGTTCAAGTGGTGCTTACTTGACCTATATGAGGTTGTCCAGTGTGGCCTTGGGTTTCAAGTTGTACTTGAAAATCGTCACAAACTGGTGTAATAAGTCTTCCAAGGAGAAGATGGAATTCCTCGGTAGGGCCTGGTACCAATCAAGTGCTCTTCCTACGAGGGCCATGGGGAACACTCAGAGAATGGCATGGGGCCATGCTTGAAGCAATGCACATTCTAACCTAAACGTTATGAGATGTGCATTGGGGTCCATCTCCCCGTTATACTTGGTTAGTGTTGGTAAGGAGACACGTTTGGGCAAGGTTAAGGGTGGGACAGAAGAGCTGATGGGGTCATCGTGGTAGAAGTCCACTACCTTCAACTCCCCGTCGGTGGCTGTTTGGAGGCGTTTTACCTCATCAGTTAATTCTTACATCAATTTTTTGGCGTCTGCCTAGTCTTGAGTGCTCGGTGAAGCAACAGGCTAGGGGTGTGGGGCTGTATACAAGTTAGACTGTTGAGTCGTGGGTTGAAAGGCCGAAAGCTGCACGGTCGGCGATTCTATTTGTGGAAAGTTTACAGTGGGTGGCACTAAGGACGACATGTTATAGGGGAAAGAATGTTGTTGCTGTGGTTGGGGCTATACCTAGGGAATATTGGCTGGTGGAATCGTATGGGGTGGCACGTGAGGGTGAGATGGTTGGTGTGACGGTACACCCATCGCTGGCCATTGCCCAACCACGTTGTGCGAAGGGACTCCCTGTTGGGTTACAACGGTCGAGGGGGCTGCATGCACTTGAATGTGCCAGATGTAATGAGCGGATGTGGATTCTAATATCACGTGTGGCATCCCTATCACTCGGGGTGGGAATGTCACTCCCACACTATCGTGAGGGGGCGGTGCTTGTGAGGACGGGCCTGTAGTTACAGCGGGGATGATGCGAGAGGGAATGTGTTGGGTTGGGGGTCGCTCGAGGGAGGAATATGCATTAGCACTGATGTTTCTGGTGGCGGTGCTTGAGCATAGATGAACCTAAGGTGTTGGAGGGGCATGATCTCCCCTGTACCCAGATGAAACATGGGATTAATGTGTGTTTGCGGACTAAGAGTGTGATAGGAGTCCTCATGTTCAGATTGGGCAGCGAATTCCTCCTCTTCTTCCATTTGAGGATCCATTGTAGGCCGATCCAACAAGTGGCTCCTTTGTAGGAGGAGCTGTGTGACAAGCTTCGAGTACTGCTCTAGAATAGGGATTACGTCATACGTGGAACGAATGAACTCGCGTTCCCCCCTGTAAAAAAGTTTGAACTTCCTCTTTACCTCCATTTCAGCTCGGTCTACAGCCAGGCCAGCATGTATCTTAATACATATGAAATTATACTGATCCTGGGTTATAATGTTGGAGGCTGGGTCTCTCCCTTGCAACCTTAGCGACCGGTAGGGCCCCGTTGTGGGTTGTACTCCCAGGTGTTCTGCGATAGGCTGTTGGACCACGGTGGTGTTCGTAATGTTGGTGACTTGAGTAGTGGCGGCGGTGGTGTTTACAGGATTCATGATGATTGGTTGCGGATATACGACACGGTCTAGAAATGTTAAATTAATGTATTGTGCAAGGTACAACGTATACACTTCAGCTAACAGCGTATAATGACAGCGTATACAGCGTATATGTATGTAGCATATATGGTCAGCGTAGACGAGTCTACGACGTAAGTGGTTCAGCGTATATGCTAGACAACGTATACAGCATCAGGGCACAGCATAAAAGGGTGCAGCATAAAAACAGGATACAGCGTAAAACAAATCTAGGGCGTATAGAATAGTAGGGACAAAGTTGGCGTACAGCGTAGATGAGGTCTACGGCATAAAAGGGTATAGTGTCAACAAGTTTATGGCGTAAAATATGTAGCGTAAAATTTATGTAGGGTGTAAGGAAAGTCTGTAGCGTGAAACGTGATGAATGGTTACCAGCATAAACGCTGGGGATGTAATCGGGAAAACTGTAACAGACACGGCGTAAACACTGATCAGTGTATACGCTGGATAGTTTGCGGACGGAGCAGCGTAAACGCTGGAATGTGTTCAAATTAGCAGGAATGATTGTGGTTAGTGGCGTAAATGCTTAACAACGTAAACATTAGAAAGCTTGCAAGTAAGTTTCAGGCAGAGGACCTCCTTCTAGCACCAATTTTTGTACCACCTGAAATCGTCGGTCTCCGGCTGGAAGGAAATAGAGACCGTGCGATTGCAGGGCAAGCATAGAAGATCCTACCTTTGCCTGAGGGTGAGCTGGAATGCACGAAGGTAGAGTACCTTGGGTGGTCTGCACGCGGATCAGACAAGGATTTCCCCAAACGTATACCGAAGTGCTATACGCTGGGTTATACATAAACGGCGTGACGGGCATAAACGAGAGTGTAAAAAGCATAACAGATGCTAACAGAGCATAAATGTAAACGAGCATAAATAGAAAACATGTAAGAAATTGATATAAACTGTAAACAATGGTGTTACAGAATGAAAGTACAATGCACCGATCTAACGCAGTTGTTATGGAACACAAGGCGGACAAAAAGCCCCGGTGGATGCAGGGATGACTCGGTTGGTTCACACTGTAGGCGCAGCGTAGAGACTGTGTGCATAACATACAGGATTGTCCAGCGTAAAGGGTTTTTAGCTCTAGTGCACAACGTAATTGTTCTTTGGTATGCTCTGGGATTTTGCCAACCAACCTGGATGAAGTAGAAAATTGGGGCTTTTATACCGGTTGTTACGCTGGGCTTGGGTTAGGAGACACGTGGCGCATTGACCAGGTGCATACAATTTACAAATATACAATATATTACATTTGCTAGGCATATACGCTGCGTCAGGCTGGCGTATATGTTGGATGTGCTGGGCGTGTGTGAACTTGGGTGGAGATGCTATGGATGCTGGGCGTATATGCTGATGGATGCTAGGCATATATGCTGGGGCGTATACGTTGATGGTTGCTGACTTGCTTTAATTCTTACTCTTCAGTGTTGTCTTCATGCTATCTTTGGAGATTTCATCGTCGGGCGTATGCATCTGTTGTACCTGCCGAGCGTACATGTGAGGCGTGTACGGTGGAGAGTGCCGAGCGTATACGTTGGGCGTATACGCTGTGGGTGTGAACTTGGGCGTATACGCTGGGCGTATATGCTGGCATAGTATACTTAGTGAAAACTAAGTATTTCGATCCCCAAAGTTGTCATGTGTGACATCAAATGTAGCCGAGGACGTCTGTGGGTCGTAGGGACCTACTTCTTGTTGGACAAGTACCAAGCTCGAAATTTTGGTGGTGTTTCACCGATGAGGTAAAGCGCCTCAAAATTGCAAATGTTGAAGAAGTCAAGGTGATGGATTTTTATCAGGATGATTCAATTAGCTCTTCAATGCCACCATTGACTCTACCCAAAGGAATTTTATTGTTTCATTTGACCAAGTATAGCGAAGAGGGAGATCCAAATGCTCACCTAATGACATTCTGATTAGAGTGTCTATTACTTCAGACCTAGCCTCATGCAATTCTGCGTGTGTTCGCCATGTCCTTAACTAGAAGAGCCTTAGACTGGTACTGAGCCTTACCATGTAACTCCATATCCTTTCTAGAGGATTTGTTACATCAATTTGTTACCCATTTTAAATATAACCTGAAGCTTGAAGCCATGCTAGACAGTCTAATCCAAATAAAACTAGTACCATTAGAGCCCATACAAAAGTTCATCCAAAAATGGAGCACTGCTCTTAACGAACTTCATGAGCCTATCCCGGAAATGTATTTACTTACAATCCTCAAAAGTGCCATGAATGATTTTGTTAAGTCAAAACTCTATTATTTGAATGCTTGTACCTTGAGTCAAGCATTTGTCCAAATCAAATACATAGAAGAGGTAGCACAGATGAGTCTAAAATATAACATATGAAGAAAGATAATGACAAGTCTAAAACAATAGTCATAGCAATGGTAGAGAAATTTCGATCCAATAATGTAGGGCAGAAAGGGAAATAACTTGTCACCCCCACTAGTCACGAAAGAACCACTCCTACATCTATACCTGAACCCTCCTCTACCCAAACTGCTAACACAATTCATACTTATACCTTTGAATGAAAAGAGCCTGCCTAGTACACACCCTTACCCATGAAGCCTTCACAACTACTAGATCAACTTCTAAAAGTTGGGTTGATTCAACATAAACAAATGTCTCCTACAGCGTTCCAAAAACATGGTTGATATTGTGAGCTGGTTAAAAACCTAATGTTGGAAACACCTAATGAACCCCCTATTGTACCGTCCGAAATCGTCGGTCTCTGGTTGGAAGGAAACAGAGACCGTGGGATCACCGGACGCACACAGAAGACCCTACCTTCGCCTGAGGGTGAGCTGGAATGCACGAAGGCAAAGTACCTTGGGTGGTCCGCACACGGATTAGACAAGGATTTCCTCGAACATACACCAAAGTACGATACGTTGGGTTATACGTAAACAGCGTAACGGCGTAAACGGAGTGTAAACAATGTAAACGATGCAAACAGAGTGTGAATGTAAATAGATGTAAAAAGAATGAGTGCAACAATTAATGGAAATTGTAAGTGGTTATGGGAAGAAAATGTAACAATGGCATTACAGAATGAAAGTATAATGCACCTGTCTAATGCAGTTGTGAATGGAACACAAGGCGGACGAAAAGCCTCGATGGATGCAAGGATGACAACAGCTGGATCACACTATAAGCGTAGTGTAGAGGCTGTCTCCTCAGCATACAGGGTTGTCCAGTGTAAGAGGGTTTTGTGCTCTGGTTTGCAGCGTAATTGCTCTTTGGTATGATTTCAGATTTTTGCCAGCCGCCCTGGATCAAGTGGAAAATCAGGGCTTTTATACCGGTTGTTACGCTAGACTCGGGTTGGGCAACACGTAGACGTTGACCGGGTGCAAAAAGGCATAAAATTTACAAGTGTACAATATATTACATCTGTTGAGTGTATACGTTGTATTAGGCAGGCGTAGACTTTGGGTGTATACACTGGATGTGCTGGGCATAGATGCTGTGGACGCTGGGCGTATACGCTGATGGCTGCTGGACGTATACGCCGGGGCGCATACGCTGATGGTTGCCAACTTACTTCAATCCTTGCTCTTCAGTGATGTCCTCATGCTGTCTTTGGAGATTTCATCGCTGGGCGTACACATCTATTGCTGTGCATGATGAGCGTACATGTGAAGTGTGTACGCTGGGCGTATATGCTGAGAATGCCAGGCGTATACGCTAGGCATATATGCTGTGGGTGTGAACTTGGGCCTATACACTGGGCATATATGTTGGGCGTATACGCTGTGGGTGTGAACTTGGGCATATATTTTGCCATTGTATACTTAGCAAAAATTAAGTATTTTGATCCCCAAAGTTGCAATGTGTGATACCAAATGTAGCCGAGGTCATCTGTGGGTCCTAGGGACCTGCTTCTTGTTGGACCAGTACCAAGCTAGAAATTTTGTGGTGTTTCATTGGCCCCTCTTTGTTGGCACTTGGAGGAATCGACCCGAGAAGCGTCGACAAAGAAGTGCAAAACACCACAAGCAACTTGATAGAGACTTTGTCCGTTGGCACTTGACTAGACGTCATCACACCGCGTTCAGTAGTACATGGGATCAAAAATGTGAAATTTGTAGCTGGTAGGAGGATAGAGATTGTGGGGACTGGTGACTGCTCAAGGAATTGTGCTGGGGAAAGGGGATGCTTGGATATGCGGCATGCTGATCTTTGTCAATAGCCAGGATTTAGCAAACTTGGAGTTCAAACATGCGATGTGCATCCTTTGGTGGAACAAGACTCTTGGTTAGTGTTCAAGAGAACTTGTTGGCGAGACCAAAGCCATGGGGGGATGTGTTACATTCTTTGGTGGAACAGGGCCCCTTTTTAATGTTGAGGGGAGGAGCCTGTTGGCTGAGAGCCAAAGCCATGTAGTCATGTGTTGCATGCTTTGGAGGAACAAGACCCCTTTGTTTAGGGGAATCTGTTGGCAGAGAGCCAAAGTCATGCAATGAGATATTTTCTAATTGTTCTTGATATGAGTACTTGGTTTCAAGACCACTGCTTTCCCGCCTGGGGCTTATGGGAAGTGCTCGGGGTCTTGCTCCTTTTTTTTTGGAAGAAGCTTTACTTTGATTTTGTACTCATGCTCAAGTGCTATGCTGTGTGTTGCAACTGCTTTAAAGTGGTACAGTGTGCAACAATGTGCTCAATGTTTTGAATGTACTGGGTGTGTCCAAGGTGTGACTGAATAAAATGTGTTGGTGAACAGATAGGGAATGAGTCAGTGAATGGGGATGTACTAGTGAACGGTTTGATTTAGCCTTGCCATGTGGGTTGTGAACATTATCGTATCTTGCTGCTTATGACGAAGTCCATTCTTGTGCGAAACCTCTAGGTGTCATCCTGCAAACATAACTCCAAGGAGACAAGAAAACCATGAGCGAATAAACGAGCTTAGACTTACATGGCAGCAGATGACACAAAGATGCTGAAGGAGACTGCAGGCACTGTATGTAGATGACAGCAATGTCCATAAGATCATCGGATTGCGAGCGATGCAGTGACTCTGATGAACGTGGCGGCGGATTGATGAACCAGAAATGAACTTGCTAGTTTATAGTCTTAGCAAACTATCATGGGTTAGTTTTATGTCATAACCCGTTGGACATTGCCTGTTTAGCATCGTGGCGAACGTTACATTGCCAGTTTCTAGTCTTAGAGGACCGTGAAGAGGTAATCTAGTTTATAGTCTTAGTAGACTCTTATGGTTGTGACGGTGGCAGTTTATTGTCATGCTAGACGGGTGCTAGTTTATCATCAGTGCGGACACTGTGGGGTATCAGTTTATTGTCATGATGCAAGGACAGTTGTGGTGTCAGTTTTAACTCGTAACCCAGGACTGTTCTATGGTATCAGTTTACCGTCATGATTCCAGGACGAGCTGTGGTATCAATTTATAGTCGTGATTCCAAGACTTGCACATACCTGAGCTTGTATTCAAACATAGAACGGTTTCAAGAACAAGTGATTGGTTGGATTGGCAAGCTCGTTTCCATCCATGTTAGCTAACTTGAATGCTCCATTGTCAAATGCTTTAGTGACCAAGTAAGGTCCTTCCCAGTTGGCTGAGAACTTGTCCGCGTGTTCACGAATAGCCTTAAGCACAAGGTCACCTTCTTTGATAGGGCACTTCTTGATGTCATGCCGATGTCATTGTCGTCATTTTTCTTGGTACCATCCGATCTAATCGAGCACACGTATGCGTTCTTCTTCCACCAAATCGAGATTAATGATACGTAGATCATTGTTTTGTCCTTCGTCGAGGAGTTCGGAAAGGGTGATCCTCAATGATGGTACCTACAATTCCAAAGGTAAAACAGCTTCTGAACCATAAACAAGACTATATGGTGTCTTACCTATCGAAGTTCGATGCATAGTACAGTATGCCCACAATGCGTATACCAATTGTTCGTGCCATTTTCTCTTGCTTTGGGTGAGCATCTTCTTAAGTATTGTAATAATCATTTTGTTTGTTGCCTCTTCTTGCCCATTGGTTTGAGGATAGTAAGGGGATGAAAATGATTGTTTGATCCCCAGACTGTCACAAAAGGTTTTGGTCTCGGCACTGCTAAATTGTGGCCCGTTGTCGATGATGATTGTCATGGGAATGCCAAAACGGGTTACAATGTTTTCGAGAATGAAGTTGCACACATGTTTAGATGTGGTTTTTCAAAGCAGAGCAGCTTCTACCCGCTTCGTGAAGTATTCTGTTGCGGTTATGATAAAACCATGCCCTGCAGAGGATGAGGGTGTTATTGGGCCGATAAGGTCCAACCCCCACTTTTGGAAGGGCCACGTGATTTGCACTGTATGCAACTCATTTGGTGGGACATGTATTAGATTGCTATGTTTTTGACAAGTACTACATGTTTTGACTTTGGAGAGACAATCGTATTCCATGTGTGGCCAATAGTAGCCTAAATGTCTTAGTTTCATTGCCATGGCTTTTGGCGCTGTGTCCTCCGCATAGTCCCTCATGTACCTATTCAACAATAGTTTGGGCATCGATACTACTAATGCATGTCAGCAGTATGCCTTTGTAGGATCAACGACATAGTGTGTCCCCTACTAGAGTATACTGCTTAGAAAGTTTTCGCATTGCATCTTTCTGTGCATTTGTTAGATGTCGGGGTGTTTCACCACGTAGAAGGTATTCTTTTATGTCGTCATACCATTCTATCGCGTGTGTTGTACTAACAAATGCAATCGGTAGTGTGTTAATAGTATTGGTTATTGGTTCGGCACAACTGGTCATGGAGCTTGGTAATGCATGGAACATGTCCGGCGATATGTTCAGTGCTAATGTGGCTAATGCATCTGTGATGGTGTTATCATTTCTAGAAACGTGTTGCACATCGATGTTTTCGAATTGCCTCATTAGGTGTTTTTCCAAGTCGCAGTATGGTTGCAAATGTTGGGGTTTACATGTGTAAACATCTGTGATTTGATTTAAGACTAGTTGTGAGTCTCCTTTGACTACTCGCCATGTGATGCCTGAAGCCAGTGCTATCGTGAGACCTCTAAGGAGACCTTTGTACTCTTCTATGTTGTTGGTACAATGAAAGTTGAAACGGTAAGCAAAGGGTCGGATCTCCCCGGAGGGATAGGTGATGACAACGGCTGCACTTCCCCCTCGAGAGGTGGATGCTCCGTCAAAGTTTAGGATGGCACCATAGTTGTTGGGCACTATGTCTATGGCGCTTATATTCTCATTCGGGAATTCTGGCTATATTATCTCTTGGTCGTGCGTTGGTGATGTGGTCATTTGATTTGCTATAGCTTGACCCTTGACTGATGATTGTGCTACATAGTATAGGTCAAACTCAGCTATCATGGCTTTCCAACGGGCTATCCGACTTGTTTCGTAAATGTTTCCTGTTATTTCCCTTAGCACATTATCCTTGCAAATTATGTTAACTTGGTTATGGAAGAGGTAATGCCACCACTTTCTCAAAGAGAAGACCAAAGCTAAACAAGATCTCTCCACATCGTTATACCTTTTCTTGTGGGCAACTAATGCATGACTCAAGTAATATACAGGGACTTCGGTTTCGTCATCTAGTTTCTGACAAAGCATAGACACGATTGACAAATCCCAAGTAGCGAGGTAGATGTAAAATGGTTTATCATTTTGAGGTGGATAGACCGTGGGTAATCGGGCAAGTGCCGTTTTAATGTTGTCAAATGCTTCTTGACACTGCGGAGTCCATTCAAAATGGACGTTCTTGCGTAACAGGTGGTTCATAGGTTTCAGCTTGTCTGTCAGTGTTTCTATGAAGCGCCTGATAAACTATAGTCTACCTTGTAGGCCTCGAAGTTCGGTAAGGTTGCCTAGTGGTTTTAGGTTTGTTATGGCATTAACCTTATCGGGGTCTACTCGTATCCCTACTTCTAAGGCTATGAACCCAAGCATTTTGCCTGTCTTGACTCCGAAGACACATTTTTTCAGGTTGAGTCTCAATTCATACTTTAAACAATGTTTTAATACTGAGTCGAGATCTTGTACATGTTGTTCCTCTATTTTTGATTTAACCACAATGTCATCCACATAATCGTTGAGTGAGTGTAATATGTAATCGCTAAAGATGAATGTCATCGCTCCTTGATAAGTCGCCCCAGCGTTCTTAAGACCAAAGGGCATCATTGTGTAACAAAAGGTTCCCCATGGTGTCATAAAGGTTGTTCGAAGCTGATGCTTTGGGTTGATTCGTATTTGATTGTATCCCAAGAAGCCATCCATAAAAGATAATAATGTGTGCCTCGCGGTCGAGTCAACAAGCTAATCGATGCTGGGTAGAGAAAAATCATCTTTTATGGTTGCAACATTCAAATCCCGGAAGTCAATGCATAAGCGAATGCTTCTGTTCTTCTTCGGAACAATGACCATGTTGGACACCCACTCGGTGTAATCAACAGCGCGAATGAAGCCAGCTTGATAAAGCTTGGTGATCTCATTGCAAACTGCTAATGCCACCTCGGGTTTAACCCTTTGTGCTTTTTATTTTACAGGTCTCAACTTCGGGTCAAGGATAATATTGTGTTGGACAATTCGGGGGTCTAGCCCGGGCATGTCTGTATAGGACCAAGCGAATGCTTTCATATTTTCCCTAAGCACGTCCTCAATGTTTTTGGCTAGGTGCGGTTTTAGTAATGTGCTTAATTTTAGTATTTTAATTTCCCCATCGGGCATGGTTATGGGGGTTTCGGTCAANTTGTTTGTTGTGTTGAGGCTATGACTGCATCATCCATTGATGAACTTAAATGGATGAGGCTTATGTTAGTGTCTCTTGTAATTTTTCCATATGGTTCGTCAATGATTAATGGTGCGGTTAAGTGCTGGAAATCCATCGAGCCTGCTCCTGCCAATAAACAGAGAGCTGAATAAGCTAATAGACATCATTCTATGTTTTTGGTAATTTTGAATTATGTGTACATGCATAATGGTGGATTATCATTGCACCGGGATACATGGCAGTTTAAGGCCTTACCGAGCTACAAGTGGTAGTTTAATGCCTTATCGGGCCACATGTAATATGGGGGTGGCAGTTTAAGGCCATACCGGGCCGCAACGGCAATTTAAGGCAGTACCGGGCTGTAACGGCAGTTTAATGCTGTACCGGGCCATGGCGGCGGTTTACGCTGGAATGTTCGACGTAAACGTCCAGAATGGGGTCCACGGGGGAACCGGGATGTAGCAATTTTCTGTTTTATATATTTTTTTATCATTATTCTGGGCAAATTTTAGCGAAAAATAAGTAAAAAGGCACAAAATGGTAAAAAGGAGCAACAACGGCGTAAGCGGCGGCGTCAGCGTCAACAAAGCGCTATATAAAGGGGGGGGAGCTTCATTTGTTACATTGCATTCTGAGCGTAAGCGACTGAGCGAGCGTAAGCGGAAACTACGGAACCTAGCGTAAGCATAGAACCCAAACCTCAGTGTAGACGTTGACCATCAAACCTCAGCATAGATGCTAGACCTAAACCCCAGCATAGACATCGAGCGTAGAAGATCGAGCGTAGGCATACAGAATTTCAACCCTCATCGTGAGCCATCTATCCTAGCGTAGACGCCAAGATGGGCAAGGGCAAGGAGGTGGAAGGGTAGGCGAGGAAAAGTCCTCACTTGACCTTCGCGGAGGAGAGCGAAGCTAGGCTGCAGTGCCTACCCCAGCCAAGGTTTCCATCATGGCTTGGAACATCACATAGGTAGGCTCTAATCCTGTCTCTGTTAGTTATTTTTGCTTGTACATGCCTTATAGCATAGACAGTGTCATAGGGGTTTTCGGTGTATATGCTGAGCCTAAGGTTTAGCATAGAAACGTCGGCGTATACGCCGAGCGTAAATTTACAGCATAAAGTCAGGCCAACATCGATTGTCATAGCGTAATCTATTTTTAGTGCACAGTTTAATCACTTTTTCCTGCTGAAGGCTATACGGCGTATGCTTTCTATTTTATTATTAGCGTAGACGATTTATGTCGTGATGGCGTATATGATGAGGGTTTCGTCAGTGTATACACTGGGCGTACACAGTTTGTCCTTTTCAAGTATGATATAGCGTAGACTCATTTTTCCTCGTTTCAGCGTTAACTGTTGTTCAGTGTTTTAGCATAGACCATTTACGCTGGCCCCTTCTGTGGCATATACGCTGAGGGTTTCTTCAGTGTATACATTGGGTGTAAGAGGTTCGAGCATCAATGTAAACAGTTAGTTGTCGGTGTATACGCTAGGTCAGGCAACGTATACGCCGGGCATGAACAGATTTTGGCAGCATCTACGCTAAGTCTTAACAGCGTATATGCCAGGCGTGAACAGATTTTGGCAGTGTCTACGCTAGGTCTTAACAACATATACACTGGGCGTAAACAGTTAGAAAATTTTTCTCTTTTTCTGAGTGTCAGTCTACGATGTGATCTTGGTTTATGTTGGTACTTTAATTTTTTGCAGGGATAGCAAGCCTTTTCTCCTCGTGGTTGAGCTTGTTGGGGTGCTGATATGGTTTGGCACCATGGAGGTGAGTGAGCCTACCCCGAACCTAACCGTGGAACACAACAGGGTTTGGTTCAGAGAAGGTGCGCTTGAATTCCTGTCCTTCATATTGGACAACTTTGAAGTAGTCATCTGGTCGCACCTAGATGAATTGGTGGCACGGAGCATAGTTGAGGCGATGCTGCCAAGAGCTGCGGAGGGTGTCCTTGTCTTCATGGAAGACATCGATGAGGGGCAGTTTATGAATGAGGATGGTTCTTCCCGCGGGCCTAAGTCCACATGCCCATTAGCGCATGTGTGGGCCCGATTACCATGAGGGTAGGACTCCCTTGATAATACTTTATTTTTAGCTGCGTGTGCACATACATTATTCCAGAACCCTCTTGGCACAGTATACTGAGTGGGCAGGTAGGACCGTTCAAATTTATTGCTTCTTTTCGTCGTTTGGTATTTGCCTCAGTTCTGATATCTTCTCGTTTGTAGGCCAAAAGTTAATGTAGATGGAATATGTGTCGAAGATGATGGGCTTGCCTTAACTCGTACCACTCTAGAGGCATTCATGGCGGGTTCCACCCTTCGTAAAGCTATAATAGGTCTGATGAAGGGGGATATCATCTATTTTCACCAACGATTCTCTAGAGCATTGGCATTGTGTCAAGCTTGCAGATGGTTGGATAAAGATTGGTCGGACAAGGGGCCAGTTTTCCCTCATGAATTTGGTCCAGGTAGCACATCCAAGTCTACTACGGGAGGTAAATGACAATGTCTTTTGGATGTGCTAACGCATTTTAACTGCCGAGGGTTATACTAATGCGACAACCTTATATTGCATTTGCAGTTGATGCACCTCCTGGCGGGGATCCTATCACAACCGGGCAAACTGAGACAACACTATCAATGAATTTTGGAGAGGTGACCAAGGTCCAAAAATGGTTGCGCAACCATGCTTCACCATCTGTTGTTCGCTGCTTGGGTAATGTCAGCCTGATGGAGCTCTTCATGACCCCAAGCCCTAATGTATCGATAGGGGAAATGATTGGGATTGTGGATTCTTTTAATGAGTCTGTCTCATACTATAGCACCCAGATTAAGGATGTTAAGGTGGCTTTCCATCTATCATCCAAGTTTTTCTCAAACTTATTTGGGGTACCGGCAGATGGCATAATTGTAGTTCTAAACAGAGCTCATAAAAAGCTCCATACGGTGCGCGAGTTGGAGGATTGGTTGGGCCTGGCCAAGGGTGCCAAGGGGTTCCCGATGCAGGGGAAGGCAAAGGTTGAGGAGGTGAATGAGCTGTATCCCCTGTTTAGGGCACGGGTATTCCCCAAAACCCTTTCTCAGGTGAATAGCCTTGGGGTTGAGGCTGTGCGCGTTATGAGAACTATCCTAAAAACTGGCGTGCGCTATAACTGGGCTGAATTTCTGTTGTCGGGCATGCATAAGGAGATAGTGCGGTTGCGCTTGAATGTCGAGGCATAATCCCACTTCACCTTTGCATTCTTCGCTAGTTACCTTTGTCACTTTGCTGAGTTTTTAGTCGTCCACGCGGGTAACAAGTTTGTTCTACGGGATCGGGATCAATTATCTTGCCCGTGGATCAATCACTTGTTCGAAACAGCCCAGTCCCAGGATGCTCCTGAAGGCATTGATGAGTCCGTGTCTATTACGACCGGGGGATCATCAGGTACCTCCATTCATACTCGTGATAGTCTGGGGTTAGAGCTGGATGATGTACCCCTCACTGCAAGAAGAGCTGAGCGGGTTATCAAAGAAACCATGGGCCAGGCCAAGACAAAGCTGAAGAGACACGAACGCCCAACTAGGGACGTTTCAAACGTGAGCGAGCAGCAAGTGAAACGCATAAGGTTCAAGATGCCCGGTATGTAGACTTTGCCAGCTTATTGTTTTGTTGTTTTCATTTTGTTCATAATTTTTCTTTTCAATCACTTACATGTCACTAACGTCGTTGGCTTGATTTGAGAAGTGAGGAAGCAGGTGCTAGAAATCATCACAGAGGAGGAGGAGACCAACACAGAGTAGAACAATGACAAGGAAAACATGGATAAAGATGAGGGAGGAGGAACAGAGGGACTAAAGGAGAACACCATGGAAACTAAGCTGTTGGATGACCAGGGTGGTGTCGAACAAATGTTTCATAGTTTTCTCCAGGGAGATCTAGATTTAGGCGATCCTCCAGAGGGTGACGAGGGCTGCGGTATGTTTTCTCTTTATCTTGTCCCATTAGTTGTCATTTCTATGGTATTTTATCTTTATATTTTCATTTTTTTTCTCAGATGAAGGGAGCGAAACTAGGATGGTGCGGTTAGATGTACCGATGAAGACGGTTCCCCCTGAGAGGACTACTGAGGTTAGATCCTGCACCCGTGAGCCATTTACTTGGTCTGAAATGCCAAGTAAGATGGATTTTGTGGCTGGGCTCATAGAAGAAGTCATCGAGTGAATTTAGGAGGCCCACCCCGAAATAGGTATAAGATTTTTAAATAGTCTGTCATTTTAGAGTGTCACACCTTGTTTCTATTATCTTATTGTTTGATCGTTTCGTATCCATAGGTGCCAAGTTTAGGTGGGATCCCTCCGAGGTGATTAGCATCGACAGTTTGCCTACGCTCCCCCCAAAAGTGGAACAGGTACCAAGGCTAGTTTACCATGAGGTGGTAGAAAGCCTTGTCCATAATGCCAAGTTGGTGTGGACCTGTAGGCGATCCATCGAAAAACTATGGTTGCAGATCTAGACAAAGGAGAAGGAAGTCTCCGAGCTATCAGCCGAACGCGACGACCTCAAAGCTCGTTATGACTTTGCTTTCGCCCGATTAGCAGGTGATAGTTCTTGGCAAACTTCTGAGATTACGTACAATAGATATTGGAACTTGTTAAATCACCATGCATCACTAACTCGAAGGTTCACGGAACGTAAAGCTCAGATAGAGTTATTGAACCTGAAGTGCTAGGATTGGAAGGCATTTGCCTCCATGGTGCGTAATTGGGACCAAGATGAGAAGAATCATAAGCACCACTATAAGAAATCATTGAAATAAGTTTCTATAGAGAAACAACAACTTAAGATGTTCGTAGAGGGTTTGGGCTTACGTTCTGCGTTTGATACTTTTGCGGAGAACACCATAGTTGAGATGGAATCTCCTAAGAGGGTCATTACCACTGCTTCTGGGGAAGTTACTGTGGGTGAATTTCCTCTGAAACATTCTGTCTGGTTGGCTATTGACAAAGGAAAGGCCTTGGCGGGTGTCGACCTTGAAGAGCTAAGCGTTCTTCAACTATAGGCTAGCCTTGTATAGGCGGGTTGTCTGCTAAGCGTTCTCGTGTGTGGCATGGGGGTGGAGCTAGCCTTGGAGCCTCAGGTTGCCCTGGGATTCTTACCACATATGAATCCAGGTGAGGTTGTGTTTGGACAGCCAGGTGTGGTTGAGCGGAAGGCTGGCCAGGTACCCTAATGATGTAGGGAGTGGGTTTGCCTAGCGTTTGTGAGGTGGAGGCTTGGTAATCACTAGGATTTTCGGGTATCCTAACGACATATGGGGTTGGTTTTGGCAGAGGTTGGACCTCCACAGTTGCGACTGTTGGTGGTACTCGGATTACGAAAGGGGTAGGCTGGGTGGAAGGGGTTGGTGCATTTGAGGAAATGATAGGAGGAACATGCACCACGTATGGTTTGTCGTGTGTCATGGTGTTAGATGTTGCTACGGCTGGAGGCACCTGAACAAAATATGGCCGTTGTAGGGCATGCGGTGGTTGAGACGTGGATGTGGACACAGGAGCAGGAACGTGAACTATAAACGGCCTGTTAGGTGTTTGTTGTTTACACTCAAGGTAGACAGTGTTAATGTTGGGTGTCTCGGAATCATCATCAAGGTAGATTGCATTAATAACGTATGGCACATCTTTGGCATTCAGAGGATCTTTATACACCCCCATAGCTTGATTCTATGGTTGGATCGGGTTGCCCTCGTCAAAGGTGATTTGGTCGTCGTTGATCATCCGTTGTATGTCCTGCTTTAAGGTGAAACAGTAATCCGTGTCATGCCTGTTGCATTGGTGATAATCACAGAAGCGATCCATTCTAAAACCTTTGGGCATTGGAGGCTCATCCGGTGTTGCTAAGCTTGGGTTCTGAACGAGTTGATAGAACCGGTCGTGTCTCTGGATGGCCGCAGGGGATAACTATTTATGTTTCATTAACCTAGCCTTCAGGATTTGATCGAAGAGCTGGGATGGCTTCATTGGCAGAGGCGTATATTGAGAGGGTTCTTTCCTCTCAAAATTTCACGTACGGTTTGTTGTTGGGTTCTGCGATGATGATGATTCCAGCGTGGTTGTGGGTGTAGACCTAGTATAGTTAGTAGAGGCAGCTGGTGGTTTGTTTGGTTGTTGCGTTTTCATGATTTCCACTATAGTTTCCTTAGCTTTCTCCTTATCTTTTTTAGTGTGTTGATTTTTAAAGGCTAAGTATGTAGGGTCATGGATGTTTTGAGCCACCTCTTCTATGTTTTTAATCTATAGAAAAGCTTGGTTAAGATTACGCGTGTTAAGATAGTACAATTTGGATTTGAAGAAGTCATTAACAACCCCTTTCAGAATTGTGAGTAGGTATGTCTGGGGAATTGGTTCATGTAGCTCATTAAGAGTGGCACTCCACCTCTGAATGAATTTCTGTACAGGTTCAAGCGGTGCTTGTTTAACCTGTATGAGGCTGTCAAATGTCACTTTAGGTTTCAAGTTATATTTGAACCTGGTCATGAATTGATGTAACAACTCTTCCAAGAAAAATATAGAGTTCCTCGCCAAGGCCCAGTACTAATCGAGTGCTCTCCCAGCAAGGAACATNCTGCATTAATTTTTTAGCATCCACCTAGTCTTGGGCATTTGGTGACACAACGACTTGAGGTTGTGGTATTTTGTATAGGTTAGACTATTGGATGGTATGTTGAAAGGCCGAAAGCTACGCGGTCGGCAGTTCTGCTTATGGGAAGTTTACAGTGGATGGTACTAAGGACGACATGTTATAGGGGAAAGGCTGTTGTTGCTGTGGTTGGGGCTGTACCTGGGGAATGTTGGCTGGTGGAATCGTATGGGGTGGCACGTGGTGGTGAGAGGGTTTGTGTGACGGCACACCCATCGTTGGCCATTGCCCAGCCACGTTGTGCGAAGGAACTCCCTGTTGGGTTATGGCGGTCGAGGGGCTGCATGCGTTTGAATGTGCAGGATGTAGTGAGCGGATGTGGATGATAGTATCATGTGTGGCATCCCTATCACTCGGGGTGGGAATGTCACTCCCAGGCTATCGTGAGGGGGCAGTGCTTGTGAGGACGAGCCTGTAGCCGCAGCGGGGATGATTGCGAGAGGGAATGTGTTGGGTTGGGGGTCGCTCGGGGGAGGAATATGCACTAACGTTGATGTTTCTGGTGGCGGTGCTTGGGCCTGGGTGAACCTAAGATGTTGGAGGGGCATGATCTCCCCTATACCCAGATGAAACATGGGATTAATGTGTATTTTCGGACTAAGAGTGTGATAGGAGTTCTCATGTTCAGATTGGGTAGCGAATTCATCTTCTTCTTCCAGTTGGGGATCCACTGCAGGTTGATCCAATGAGTGGCTCCTTTGCAGGAGGAGCTGTGTGATGAGCTTCAAGTACTGCTCTGGAATGGGGATTACATCATATGGGGAAGGGATGAACTCGCGTCCCCCCCTGTAAAAGAGTTCGAACTGCCTCTTTACTTCCATTTCGACTCGATTTATAGCCAGGCCGGCTTGTATCTTAATACATATGAAGTTATACTGATCCTGGGTTATAATGTTGGAGGTTGGGTCTCTTCCTTGCAACCTTAGGGACCGGCGGGGCCCCGCTGTGGGTTGTACTCCCAGGTGTTGCGCGACGTGCTGTTGGACAGCCATGGTGTCTATGATGTTAGTGACTTGAGTGGTGGCAGCAGTGGTGCTTATGGGGTTCATGATGACTTGGTTGAAAATGTACGACATGGTCTAGAAATGTGAAATTAATGTATTGTGCAACGTATAGTGTATACGCTTCAACTAAGGGTGTATAATGATAGCGTATACAACATGTATGTTCGTAGCGTATATGGCCAGTGTAGACGAGTCTATGAAGAAAGTGGCTCAGTGTATATGCTAGAGAGCATATGCAGCATCAGGGTACAGCGTAAAACAAGGCACGACGTAAAACAAGGCACATCGTAGAATAAGGCATAGCATAAAACAAGGCACAGCGTAAAACAAGGCACAGTGTAAAACAAGGTGCAACGTAAAACAAGGCACGACATAAAACAAGGCATAGCGTAAACAATGCAGCGTATGGTTTTCTGATTAAGTTTTAATAGAGACAATGTAAACACTGAATAACGTAGACACTGGACAGTTTGCAGGCTGGGTTTTCAGACCGGGCTGCGTAGACGCTGGGAGGGTTTCAGTAGAAAGTGGCGTGTTGTTGGCGGCGTAGACGCTCAATAGTGTAAATGCTGGGAAATTTGGGGGTAAGGTTTTTAGGAGGCCCTCCTTCTAGCGCCAATTTCTGTACCATCCGAAATCATTAGTCTCCGGCTGGAAGGAAACAGAGACCGTGGGATCACTGGACGCTCACAGAAGACCCTGCCTTCGCTTGAGGGCAAGCTAGAATCCACGAAGGTAGAGTACCTTGGGTGGTCCACACGCAGATCAGACAAGGATTTCCCCGAACGTACACCGAAGTGCGATACGCTAGGTTATACGTAAACAACATAACAGCGTAAACGGAGTGTAAACAATGTAAACAATGCAAATAGAGCATGAATGTAAACAGATGTAAACAGAATGCGTGCAAAAATTAATGGAAAATGTAAGCAATTATGGGAAGAAAATGTAACAATGGCATTACAGAATGAAAGTACAATGCACCAGTCTAACACAATTGTGAATGGAACAGAAGGCGGATGAAAAGCCCCAGTGGATGCAAGGATGACAACGGCTGGATCACACTGTAAGTGCAGCATAGAGGTTGTCTCCTCAGCATATAGGGTTGTCTAGCGTAAGAGGGTTTTATGCTCTGGTTCGTAGCGTAATTGCTCTTTGGTATGATTTCAAATTTTTGCCAGCCGACCTAGATCAAGAGGAAAATCGAGGCTTTTATACCGGTTGTTATGCTAGACTCGGGTTGGGAGACACGTGGACGTTGACCAGGTGCAAAAAGGCATAAAATTTACAAGTGTACAATATATTACATCTGTTGAGCGTATACGCTGAGCATGTATGCTGTATCAGGTAGGCATAGACTTTGGGCGTATACGCTGGATGTGCTAGGTGTAGATGTTGTGGATGCTGGGTGTATACGCTGAGCGTATATGCTGACAATGGTTGGGCATATACGCTGATGGCCGCTGGATGTATACGCCAGGGTGCATACACTGATGGTTGCCAACTTGCTTCAATCCTTACTCTTCAGTGTTGTCCTCATGCTGTCTTTGGAGATTTCATCGCCGAGCGTACACGTCTGTTACTGTGCCTGACGAGCGTACATGTGAGGTGTGTACGCTGGGCATATACGCTGAGAATGCCAGGAGTATATGCTGTGGGTGTGAACTTGGGTGTATACGCTGGGCGTATACGCTGGGGGTGTGAACTTGGGTGTATACGCTGGGCGTATACGTTGGGCGTATACGCTGCTGCTGTATACTTAGCGAAAATTAAGTATTTTGATCCCCAAAGTTGCAATGTGTGACACCAAATGTAGTCGAGGTCGTCTGTGGGTCCCAGGGACCTGCTTCTTGTTGGACTAGTACCAAGCTCAAAATTTTGTGGTGTTTCACCTATTCTAAGAGGTTTTAGGTTAGACAGATTCTGTGAGTATCACCAACGATGTGAGCATGGAACTGACTATTGCTTTACCCTAAAATAAGACATACAATGTATGATTGATAGAGGTGAGATATTCTTTGATGAAGCCAACCCAGTAAGACCTCAAAATTAGTCTATGGGGGTCTACAAAGATCCTCTTAACATCAAAGAGTTGCCCTATGTGATTAACACCATCCATGTCGGTAATGAACAAGACATCCAACGAAGGCCTTTTGTGATTTGTGTGCCTTCTGAAACCGTGTTCACGCTAACACATCCACATGCTATTTTTGGCACATATACATCTTCTATAGCATGAAAACCATTTATCATCGAAGTGCACCCTAAGGTTGCAATGGCAAACACACCAACGCAAAATTGACCCATCCCATTTGTAATTCGGGTGCCGAAATACTCCGATGTGCAACCCGCAACAGTTTCCTTGAGACCCTCCCGTGAACGCCTCACTGATAGACTAACCAGAGAATGTTTGGCCAAAGAATGTCATGGCCATGAGTTAGGACCACAAAAACCCACACCGCTGAATGTTGTCCCTATGGTTCCAACTATTGATCAACCTAGCATGAGTTGTCAAGACAAGAAATTGAGAGTGTCGAACGTCCCAAATCTAACAGATACAGTTAATAATGCAAAAACTCTTCCACGAGAGATACAAATGCTGTGTCAAATGGATCTAGTCTCAATATATAAAAACATTCTAAATAGCAAAGACTTGGAAAGAGCCCTGACCCAAGTTAGACAGGCCTTAAAACAAAAGAACACCTCTCTAAGCCTATATGACCTAGTGATGACCTCCCTGGTACATCGAGAAGCTCTAGTGCGTATGTTGACTTCAATCCTTGTTAGTGAAGACCTTCCTACGAATGAACCATCTATTTACTCTGTATTATCCCCACATCAAGAATCAAGGTACACATCTCTAGGATTTCATGCCAATGACATTAAACGAGATGAAAAAATGGGAGAGGTAACTACCGCCCCTATGTTTATAACAATACAAGTTAACCAATTTAAGANACAATTTAAGATACATAGGGTTCATGTCGATGACGGGGCAACAACAAATGTAATACCTTTTCTTGTCATTGAATGACTAGGCCTTGCAGAACAAATACGGCCAACAGCAACATCATTCTTGAAATATTTCAGTAGTTACCGTGTCATGGTAAAAGGCATGGTTACCTTGGATTTCATAGCAGGGGACCAATTCCCCACATTAGCTGAATTTGTAGTTGTAGATGAGATGCCAGGGTTCAATCTAATTTTGGGATGGCCTTGGTTAGCTCAATTGAAAGTCGTATCCTCACCGATTCATCAAGAAATCCACCTACCTTATGAGGGCGGTGAAATTATAATACATGGGAATGCAGCAACCTCACTTACTTCCTCACACATTGGAATGAACCAAGATTCAGAGATTGAATTTCTCGAATCTAGGCAAGAAACCACTAGCGAAAACCTAGATATTGCTTAATCTCCAACCTGCGACCTTCCTAAAACACAGGAAGCATCAGAAGATGCAAACATAGGGGCTATTCCCATAGATGTCCCTTGGTCAAAACTACCATTTGACATATCCAGCGAGGAAGATGGCGAGTACGAGATCATGCCTACAAGTCCCACCCTTCACAACAAATTACAAAAATTAAAGAAATAGATCAAAAACTAAAACTGCCACACATCCAAAATGACATTAAACTACCAAACATCTACAACGACGTTAAACTAGCCATGGTAAGAGATGACCAGTTCTTCTCAATTTACCAAAACAACTATGGTCTCCTCCCCTTTCTTTGACAAAGATGCAATAGTTCATCATGGCTTTAAACTGATACACGTGGCCCGAAATGGCCTTAAACTAGAACACAATACATTATCATTTTACCAAAACTTTGCTACGTCATTATCATTTAAATTTTGCAAGATACAACTTCCATTTATGTTATGTTTACCAAACATGATTTTAATTTACATTTACATTCACAAATAAACTTGAAAAAACAAAACAAAATATATAAATATATGTAATATAAAGTGTTAACATAGAAATAGGATGATGATGTATTACAATATGATCATGTTACATATTTTCTCATACATCCCAAAAAAATAGCAAAACAAGCTAAAAAGCTAAAAAAACTAAGAAAAAATGTCAAGACTAACAAGCCAAATCATGCACTAACATTAGGAGGGGGCTGGTCCCCAAACTCCTCTATGTCATTAGCTCCTATCCCATTGGGGCCAGCCTCACCACCACCACATCCCTATAATAGAAAGGAAAACAAAACAACAAAACAAACAAACAGATTAAAAGAGCAAAAGCACTAAGAAAAATGATGATGACTAAAGGCAATAAAACGGTACAAGACTAAAACACCCATAGGTGAGAAAGGCCTGAGATTAGTTTCCAGGCACCATAGAATCTCTTCTTCGGGCACACAAGCCTAGTCTCTCTCGAGTCCAAGGTCAACATTGGCTAAGGTTTTACCCTTGTCCACTAAAGTCCAAGAAGGGTGCTCTTAGGAGACCCCTCCACTTCTGTACACTCAACAAAATTTTCATAAGCAAAGCACTAGCCTAACCCCTCGACAAACATCTCCAACTGGCAACGTTCAACTGATTCCTCTTTCAACCATTTCTTGTATTGATGCTAATGATTCTTATGATCCTAGCCCCATTTATGTACTTTGGATGCAAAGTACTTCTAATCATGGCACTTCCTGTTCAATAAATCCATCTGGGCCCTCTGTTCAGCCAAATCCCAAGTTGCCTACACCTTGCCATTCAAGACTATCCAATAACGTGCATAGGTGATCTTTGATGTATGCTAGGTACTATCATTGGCCAGTCTAGTAGAGGAAAAATCATAACTGGCTTCCAAGTCATTCCTTTCCTCTGTTACCTTTTCCAAATTTTCCTTCAATGATTGAAATTCATGCCATAAGTATTCAATTGAGCACCTGCAGGTCCAGAGAGACTTGGCATTTGGAACAACACAACTTGAAACTACATCATAAATCCCTCTTGGGACCTGCTCAATATGTTCAGGAAATTCTGGGAGACCATCAATATGGGTAGCCTCGGAAGGGCTCCATTGAAGCTTTGCACCTACAAGTACAAACATCACACATGTGAGCTAATAAGAGATCACCAATAGATACAATAGCATAATGAACTTAGGCACTTGGTATAAAGTACACACCTAATTTAGGATGAGCCTATTATAGATGAGAAACAACATCATTGACGATGCCCATAATGAAGACTACTTTATTGGGCATCTCAGACCATGGCCTCAATTGACCAATACATGTTGGATTTACATGGGAAGGCATCTCAACTAGGGCCTGTAACGTTGACACATTTGCCTGAGATGCATGTGATTTAGGGGCTTCAGCATCCATGTATGGTGTTAGGAAAATTCAGGATAATCAAAATAATGTACAAAGCTAAGAAGTACGAAATGTGGATCAAACTAACACAACATACTAAGGAACCCTTTGCTGGTCAGCTCAGGCGGATCACCAAGGTGTAGAGACCCATCAAATAAGTTGTCAAAAACACCTTTCTCCTCGCTTGAATGCTTAAGGGCATCTAAAGCCTTAGCAAGTGTCACTTCCATGGTTCCCGTAATATGGGAATGTCCTCAGTTGTTTCTTCTCTCATTTCCTTCTCTTCATTTAGCCCAGTGATAACCATTTCAAGCTCACCCATTGGAGCCAATTCTTCCCTTTCCCTCTCGAGGGTACCCTCTGTTAACACCAATAAATCTAAGGTTAGCATGACATAATAGGTATGCACACTTAAGCAAGAAAATAAATTCAAAAGTGGTAAAAACACTTAAAGAAAAACAATACTTACTCGCTCCTGGCAAGATGAATCAGATCTTCTTTACTTTCGGTAGTCTCACCTACATAATAGGTTCCCTTGAATGCTAAGCCTTTCTCACCTTAGCCTTGGCTTTCTCAAGAGTCTCCTAAATCAAACGCTTAGCTCTCCTAACAATTGTGTGAAGTTTGGATGGTTCCAACCCTAAGCTATCACGTGAATGATGGGAACAACTGGCTACACCCCCTGTTGTGATGGAGACTGATTCTTCGATGTCTTTTGGGTGGATCTTGGGATCTAGTGGTGTTAAATAGATGATGGATCCAAGGACAAGACAACTATGAATTATCCCAAAACACATAATGGTTATCTCCATAGACCACTAAGAACTCAGCAAACCTACGGAGATAGCCCACGCAAAAGGAAAAGGTAAAATGGGATCTAGTATCAACATTGGAATGTAGCCTGATGATCTCTCCATGGAGCCCTAACCCAAGGAACTGCACCCAATTGTAGCACATACCGGTCTCCAAGACTGTGTGCATAATACATGTAGACTCAGCCCCAAGACTTCTCGCCTAAGAAAGAGACTTAGAAAATGCTCGTGCTCTAAAGAGCGGATACAGAAAATTTACCTCTGTCAAGCGAGTATTAGCTTACATAGCAAAACCCTTAGGATCCTGTGGTACACCTAGCCAATCTTCAAGTTTCTTCATCACATAGCCTTCTCTAGTTACCCTATCCACTACCACCTTAGCACCATCTACTGGTACGCCAAAAAGATTGGAAAAGAATTCGGTGGTTAGGTGGAAAGATACCTTAACTTCCCAAACTTGTGTAGTAAAATAGAAGACATCATCGTTAAAAGAGTCAACAATGGAAACCATTTTAGTCATGGGAAGGTTAGGAGTTAAGGCACTAAATAGGTCCATCAACCCACATTGGTAAGGTGGCTGATGATTTGTTCAGGTGCCTTCTTGTGCAGCCACCGTTGTGACTCCTTTGTCTCTCCAAACTTCATAGAGAGAGTGGCCTCAGTGCACCTAGATAGGACAGTAACCTCATCAAGGGAAATGACCACTGTAGAAAAGACAAAGAAGACATTGAGAAAAAATTTAAGAATATGATAAGCAATGATGTAACAAAAATGAAAACTAAGCCTGGAACACAATCATTCACCGTTAGCAAATGGAGTAGGCACATTTGGTGCCTGATCAACCATTTGGGGAAAAACTAGCCCATCAAAAGACCAATTCTCATGCAACCAGCCACGAACTTTACAACATTTAAAGGTCCTAGAAAATTTTCTAGGATAATTGATAATAGCACCCTTGGTTTTATCTAGCACCATAGCATGAAGAGTGAGGCCCATCATGAACGCCTCCAAGGCTATGCACGCTAAGGCAAGCCACTATCATCCTCATGCAATCCATGCTCATCAACATGGGGCCTACAAAGGAATATTATTCATATGTAAACAATGACATAACATTAAAGGAACCAAGGTTAGGATGAGTATAAAAGAGCATACTTGTTTACTCTGTACACTGTTCCAGGTGGATTTTTGAACAATGTATGCTCATGGAAAGCTAGAAAAAGAGTGCTACTACTGTTGTAATGGTTGCAAGATGGAAATATCCACATACAATTTAGAGGATGTGTAGATCTAGGACCTTTAGGAACACCTCCCTCGACTGTATAGGGTCCCTCGTCTATGTCAACAATGAAAGCTAACATGCCTCGTGTCGAGCCTAGTAACATGGTCTCAATAATATCATGAGTCAGTTGCTCACTCAAATAAGACCATATGAAAATGTTGAAATTTTGCAAAATAAATGATAAAAATACACCAACATTTGGGAAAAACCATATTACATGTGGCCCGATCCACATGTCATCACTAGGTATGTTTGGTTCGAAAAGGCCAAACCAAGATAGCACATCGACAATTTCAACCACAAGGAGAAAAGGATTAAGTCCCCTGCATGGAGAAAGAACCTTAGGTAAGTGAATCAAAACATATAAAACATATAAATTAAAAAAATAAGATAAGGCAAATAAATAAACTCAACAATTAAATAATATTTAACACACACAAGCTCACCCCATGAGACAAGAACACCAGTATTTGTTTGGTGTATTTGATGCTTGTTGGGGAACATTAGGATCCATTTAACATTAGACAATAGTTCTTTACAAGAAATATGAAATTAACATTCGCAGAAAAGCATTTAAATCACTTAGTTCCAAGAAACATATCACCGACAAGTAGTGAGCATCCCATAATTCACACTATCCTTAATAATTCCTGAACCTCCCTTGCAACTCATGCTGCAATTTGGTAACTTGCACCCTTCGTAGCTCACGTTGTAGTTTACACTCTAGCAGCTGATGTTGCAATTTTCACCCTTTGTAGCTCATGCTGTAGTTTACACTCTAGCAGCTCATGCTGCAATTTTCACTCCTCGTAGCTCACACTACAACTTGTGTCATGGTGCCCTGCGACCCCGTAACCTTGTAACTGATGCCTTTAATCGTGCCTTAGATAACTCACTTTTACAAATGCTCCAAAAATGCAATGAAGAAATTCCATCGGTCCAAAAAAAATTAAAATCATGCAAAAAATACAAAAATGTGGCAGTTAAAATGACTCATGCTACCCTTCCAAAAAATGAATTTGCAGGTTTTGGTGTGCCCTGGGTCACTAGGGCACACATGCATCCCTACAACTCATGCTAGGACACACACACATCCTTGCAATTCAACTCATGCCACACATGCATCCCTGCAACTCACACTAGGACACACACGCATCCATGCAACTCATGCTAGGACACAGACGTGTCCCTGTAAGTCAACTCATGCCACACACATGTCCCTACAACTCATGCTAGGGCACACATGCATCCGTAGAACTCACAATAGTACACATAAGTGTCCCTGCAATTGACACCAAGGCCTAAAGAAAAACAACAATTCCAGAAAATGGAAAGCCCAAAAAAAACCCCTGTAATGCCCCAAATATCCCAAATTTACAACAAAACGCCAAGACATAATGTGAAACAAATCAAGCTCAGAGTCCCAACACCGAAATCAAATTTTTCTCACTCCAAAATCTTATGAAAATGGCAGCCCTAATAGCTTATGTAGTTGCTCACACTGTGCTAGACAAGAGTGGAAGAAAACATACCTGTGTAGAGTCCTATCCCATGAAGAATTATAGGGTTGAGGAAGGCATTGGAGCAGTTCTTCGCTCTCTACCATGAACACCAAGCTTGCCTTCTTCTTTCCTTTGCCTCATTCTTACCCTCCCTTACCATTCATCCTACTTACATTGCCTTGAATTCCTGCTGCTCACGCTGTACACCCTACCCTGTAACTCACACTACGCTATGCACCTAGTTACTCACACTCGGACACTAACTCACGCTCCACACTTTTCAACCCCCTTTCACCCTGGTTCAAATTATTCCACATGGCTGCATTGTGTTTTTCTCATTAGATGTTTTATATTATTATTATTATTACTATTTCCTACATTGTCTTCATTTTCATGCTCTCAGGATAGCTTCTTCTATTCATTTTTATGAATTCCATATAGCCCAGTACGACCTAAAACTGCCATATTGCCCGGTAAGGCCTAAAATTTCCATGTGTCCATGTATGATGTTAAACTACTCTTACATGCCATAGTTTCATAAAGACATAAATAATTACACAAAGCTAGCTTATATAACAACTTCCCCATCAAAAAATCTCGCTCATGGTGCTCTCGGTTTAAATTGGTAGGAACAAGCACATGGACAACAAGAACCTCTTTTCAACGTTGTCTATCAATGGACCTCACGGGGCCATAAAAAGAGCGATTAATCTAGAATTCTTAGATCTAGACTCATCTACTTATGCTAAGTTCATGGCATTCACTCAAGAAACATCAGACTGCCCTGAGGGTATGACTAAAACTTTGGACTTAGAAGCCGACAACATGACTGAGGATTCCCTTGTTGAAGTCCCTGTCACTATGTCTAGTGGTGAAGTTAAAACATTAAAACTAAGTACTCTACTAACTCCACAACTTTCCAATGACATTACACAAGTACTGAAGAACAACATCAAAACATTTTCTTGGCCATATACCGATATGCCAGGATTGGACCCTTGAATCATCCAACATAACATCATCCTTGATGAAAAACTCATACCAGTAAAGCAAAAAGCATGAAAGGTTAAACTTGAGGTAGCTTTGGCAGTTCGTAACGAAATCATGAAGCTCTAACAAGCTAGTTTCATCTGAGTTGTTGACTATGCCGATTGGGTATCCAACATTGTTGTAGTCCCCAAGAAGAACGATAGCATTCACATATGCATTAACTTCCGTGACCTCAACATATCCATTATAAAGGATGACTTCCCACTACCCATTATCGATCAACTCATTGACTCAATTTCTAGGCATGCATTTCTATCCTTTATGGATGGATTCTCAGGATACAACCAAATCAAGATCAACATAGAACACCAACTTAGGACAACCTTCGTGACACCTTGGGGCATGTTCTGTTATACAATGATGCCATTTGGTCTTGAAAATGTAGGTGCTACATATCAATGAGTAATGAAATATATATTTAGCAATTATATGCTTTATTTGTTCAATGATTATGTAGACTACATCATAGTTAAGTCCAAAACAACCGAGCAACATGCAAAGGACCTAGACTTGGTACTCAAACATTGTCTCAAATACAACCTTAGACTTAACCAAAAGAAATGCTTCTTTGGAGTTAAAACGGGAAAAATTCTTAACTTCATAGTCTCAGAAACAAGGATATGAGTAGACCCCGATAAGGTTAAAGAAATAACTAGCATGCAACCACCTAAGAACCTTACTGAACTACATGGCTTGCAACGTAGACTACAATTCATTAGACGTTTTATTGCAAAATTGATGGACAAGTTGAAACCCATGTAGCATTTACTACGAAAGAATGTCCATTTTCAATGGACTCAATAGTGCCAAGAAGCATTTGAAAACATAAAAATAGAGTTGGCTGAACTACCAATAGTTCATCCCCTGCAAAGCGATAAACCTTTTTACATCTACCTTGCCACATCCGATTCATCTATTGTGTCCATGCTTTTCCAAAAACAAGAAGATGGAGCCAAGATCCCCATTTACTATTTAAGACATGTCTTAATTGCCTATGAACAGTGATACAATAATGTGAAGAGATGATGTATTTCCCTAGTCTTTTCCTTGAAAAAGTGGTGACATTATCTCTTCCATAACCAAGTCTATATCATTTGCAAAGATAATGTGCTTTGAGCTATCACTAACAATATCTATGAATCAAGTAGGATAGCTTGATGGAAAGTGATGATTGCTGAGTTTGACCTATACTATGTAACTCAATCCTCCACTAAGGGTCAAGCAGTAGTCAATCAATTGACCGCTTCACCAACACAAGATCAAACGACAATCAATCCCGAATTCCATGATGAAAGTGTTAACAACATCAACACTGTGCCTGATAACTACAATGCAATCCTTTACTTTGATGGGGCTTCAACTTCCTAGGAAGGAAGTGCTACAGAAATCATAATGTATCCCTCTAGATAAATTTAGCCCTTTGGCTATCGACTAACATTCCCTTATACCAACAACGTGGAAGAGTACGAAAGTCTTCTTAGAGGTCTTATAGCAACACTAACTACAGGAATCACATGTCTTGTAGTTCGAGGTGACTCATAGTTAGTAATCAATCAAGTCACAGAAGTTTACGCATGCAAGGCTTCTCATTTACAACCATACTATGACCTAACTAAACACTTGCTAAAACAACTTATCAATGTAGATGTGCAACATATTCCTAGGAACAAAAATACCATCACCGATACACTTACTACACTAGCCTTAAACATGACACCTGAGATGTTCCATACATTATCTAGTTCCATAACAAATTGTACCAAACCCATAACCAACACTCTCGATGAAATACCCATAGCATCCATCAGTACTACACAAGTGATAGAATAGTATGATGAGATAAAAGAGTACCTTCTACAAGGCGAACCACCACAATATCTGATGAGTGCTCAAAAGGACACAGTGTGAAAACGCTCTCTACAATATGCATTAATAGGAGACATATTACATCATAGATCCTATGAAGGCATTCTGTTAGCATGCATTAATAGCATCGATGGTCAAAAAAGTATGGAACAGGTTCACGAAGGACTTTGCAGAGGGCATATAGCACCCAAAGAAATGGCAATGAAAATTAGACGTTTGGGCTACTACTGGCCACACATGGAGTACAATTGTTTCTCCAAGGTTAGAAAATATAACATTTGCCAAAAGCATGGTAACCTAAGACATGTGCCACCTAATGAGTTTCATACTGCAAAAATCACATGGCCATTTCAAAGCTGGGGATTAGACATCATTGGGCCGATAACACCATCATCTTCGGTAGGACATAGCTTCATCATCACCGCAACCAAATATTTCACAAAATGGGTAAAAGCTATTCCTCTCAGGAAAACCATGTCTAAACAAGTTTGCAATTTCATATTAGAAAACATCGTGACCCACTTTGGTATCCCCATGACCATAGTCACCGATAATGGACCACAATTCAGCAGTACCGATACTAAAAGCTTCTATGAAAGCTTAGGTATTAAACACTCTTTTTCATCACCATACTACCCATAGAGCAATGGTCAAGCGGAGTCTATGAATAAAATGATCATCATGGTGCTCAAAAATATGTTGAATCAAAGCAAGAGATGATGGCACGAGCAGTTAATCTATGCATTATGGGCATACCGAACAATGCATTGAATGTCCACAGGTAAGACACCATATAGCCTTATATATGGATCTAAAGCTGTGTTACCTTTGGAGTTATAGGTTCCCTCATTATGGATAATACTCTCTAGCCTCCTCGATGAAGGTTAGAACAACGAGCTACACATTGTTGACCTTGACTCGGTGGAAGAAGAAAGGGTACGAGCACTTGATCAAATTGAATGGTACCAAAGATAACAACGGTGACATCATCAACAC
This sequence comes from Gnetum montanum, assembly GCA_015680685.1. Taxonomy (NCBI): domain Eukaryota; kingdom Viridiplantae; phylum Streptophyta; class Gnetopsida; order Gnetales; family Gnetaceae; genus Gnetum; species Gnetum montanum. The sequence goes on from MNCI01007630.1 coordinate 173,720, forward strand.
AATCCACATAAGCAACTGGTTAAGGAAGGTGACCTAGTTCTCAAAGTAGTCCACGAACACTTAGATAAATTCTCAGCTAACTAGGAAAGACCTTACTTAGTTTCCAAGTCATATGATAATGGGGCATTTAAGCTTGCTGACATGAACAAATGTGAGTTCACCAATCCTACAAATCACATGTACCTAAAACCATACTACGTTTGATGAGCTTAAGATAGATTTCGGTCTTGGAATCATGACCTAAAATTGATACCATAGAACAATCCTAGAGCTATGACTTAAAACTAGCACCACAGAATGTCCTGGTGTCATGATAATAAATCGACACCATAGAGCTTTGTCTGGTATGATACTAAACTGCCATGCTTATCCACCGAAGTCCACTAAGACTATAAATGGGCTTGCCTCTTCATTTTTTGCCACAACTCTAGACTAGCACTGCACCATCCACTACGACAATAAACTGGCAACGTCCAAAGGATTATGACATTAAAATGGTCCACAACATTCCGCCAAGACTACAAACTGGTGACATCATCGATAACTTGGTGTTATTTGAAAAGACATGTTGCTGCAATCTGTTGTATGTGCTCACCAAAAACCTTCTGCATGATCTGTCACGTAGACCTTGATGAAACTGATGTTGTTCAAGATTTTTTTTACCTTGAAACTTCACATGATGTCTCCATTCCATCGGCTATGTTCAATTTTAAAGTGCTTTAGCTAACTAAATCATTTGTGGTTTTCTTATCCCCTTCCAGTTGTGTTTGCAGGATGACATGCTTGAGATGTTTATGCACAGATGCATTTCATCATGATGATAGGGTATCACATTCTTCCTAATGCACACAACTAGGTTAATCAATCCATTCATAAGTACATTCCCGACCCTTGATACATTCCCTATTCCATATCATGTCCCAATTATCCTATTTAATTACATCCCCTAGATACATTCTACTCACCCAAAGCCCTTGATACATTCTTGCACATTGTGATCCTCTAAGCAGTTGCAACAAAAAAACATAGTACATGCTGCACGACACAAAATGGAAATGCTCGAACATGAGTGAGGCACAAAAATTAGGCTCTTTCAAAAATACCAAAAATAAAAATAAAAATAAAATAAAAAAAAAGAGAAAAAGAGAACAAAAGGGTCAAAGAGAAAAATGCATGGAAAAGGTCTTCATGACACCGTTGACATCATAGTCTAAAGACCATTGGTTCTTCTCATACAAGCTTGAGGCGAGAAGGCAATTATCTTGGAAAAACCATCGTGTCTCAAATCATCATGTTGCACATCATCACATGGCTTTGGCTATTTACAACGAGATCTCTCAAACATGACACAAAGGTCTCAGTTCTCCAAAGAACACAACTCCTATGCCTTGGTTCCAAGTCTGCTATATATTGGCTATTGACAAGGACCAAAAATTGGCTCGTTCACATGAGAGCATCCCTCTCTCGTAGTTCAAACAATGACACTCTTCGACCAATCCCTAATCCTCCCAATCATTGTCTTCTTTCCTTAAACTAAATTTTCCTCAATCTAATGTCCTTTTGAACATGGTGTGATGACATCCAGCCAGGGGCCAACAGATGATGCTTGGTGCCAGGTCGATCATGATGTTTTGTACTTCTTTGTTGACGCCTCTTGGGTGGATTCCTCTAGATGTCAACAAAGAGGGGCCAATGAAACATCACAAAATTTTAGCTTAACACTTTGAAAAAAGAGCAACCTAAGCCCTTTTGGCATTCAGGAGGAAAAGCTTGACTAAGGCATGGAACTCACACCCAGCTTGCTCATGCTGTTAAGCTAGCTTGCTCTCAACGTGACCAACCCTGACAACTTTCAAATTATTTAAAAATGGTCCTAATTTGAACAAGCGAGGCCCCCTTGGGGCCCATTGATGACTGCTCCAAATTTTAGCATCCAAAATCCAAGATTTCAAGTTAAAAGTGCACAAATCTTACTACTCACGTTGAGGTCACGCCCAGGTCATGCTAGCAACACGAGTCCAATGTGAGTCCAGCGTGAGTAACTCAAAACTAGCTTAAATTAGCCCCAAAACAATGTCAAAATGGTATAATTTTGAGGTTACAACTCACCCTCAAGGTTCATTAATGATTTCTCCAACTTTTGGCCTTCAGAACTTCAGATTTCATCTCCAAAAATGTTCATTTTTATTGCTCATGCCTAGGTCATGCTGACAGCATGAGCTACCAAAATGACCTAAATCAAGGCACAGATAGGCTCAAATTCTACTTGTAAGTCATCCCCAAGGGTAGGTAGTAGTTACACTTGAAAGACAGGCCTTAAAAAATCAAGATTTGGTGTGAAATGGACCATCACAGCTCGCTCATGCCCAGCTCACACTGAGGTCACACTGATAGCGTGAGCCCAACGTGAGCTACCAAAATGACCTAAATCAAGGCACAAACAGGCTCAAATTCAGCTTGCAAGTCATCCCCAAGGGCAGGTAGCAGTTACACTTAAACGACAGGTCAAAAAATCAAGAATTGGTGTGAAATGAACCATCATAGCTTGCTCACGCCTAGCTCATGCCTAGGTCACGCTAGCAACATGACCTGAAAAAATGACCTGAATCAAGACATAGACAGGCTCAAATTGAACATACAGGACATCCTCAAGGTTAAATAGTAGTTACACTTCAAAAATAAGTCTTAAAGGTGAAGTTTTGACATAAAATACATCATTTTTGGTCAGTCACGCTGAGGTCATGCTGAGGTGATGCTGAGGTCACACTGGCAACGTGAATCCAACATGAGAACTAGTCACAACAAGAAAAAACATCTCAAACAACCATAGAAACACTCATGTTAGCACTCTGTAGTAGCTAGTTCATGGATCGGGAAGTTCCAAGTGAGGCAGAATCAAGATGTCTTATTGTACACTATTATTTTATTGTAAATTTGTAACATTTGTGAGCCTGTCAAGCTCTTATGCTTCAAATTGTATGCATGAGCATAATGTAAATTAATACACATTGTAAGATACAGTGCATCTAGTCCAGAATGTAGTCTGCCCATGTACACCTATCACACGATCCATTTTTCTCTCATCTCACAGCCATTGATCTCATTCATAAATCCTACTCTTGAGCCTAGCAAAAGGTATAAATACCCTGTTCATTGACATAAATGGGGTTGGCAATTTTGCAAAAAGGATAACCTAAAGAGCATTGACTAGAAACCCTGGATGCTAGAGTGCACGGGATCCATAGCACTTGAGCATTCATAAATGCTTCATCCTTCATCCCGAGGCTTGATTCTTAACTTGCCATCTGCACACGTAGTTGTATTTTGACTGGTGCACATTATTCTCTAAATCAATACAATGTAGTCTTTTTCCTTCCATTGCACTATTTACATCATTCTAGTTCATTACGCTGATTACATTATTCTAGTTCATTGCATTGTTTACATTATCCTGGTTCATTGTTTTACATTTGCATCATTATGGTTCATTTTTACGTTACCTCTACGCTCTGCTTACATATTCGTGTTACGTTTGTTACGATAACCCTAGTGCAAGCCATAGCTTATGCTTAGGGAAGTCCTTGGTTGATTTGTGTGTAAACCATCCAAGGCACTCTGCCTTCATTTTTTCAGCTTTCCCTCACATGAAGGCAGGGTCATCTCTATCTCTCCAGAGATTCTTTGGCATTTTTTTCTCCAACCTTACATTGACGATTTTGGATGGTACAATGGTACCTATAATTCAAGGGGTAACACTATCTTAGATCCATAAAAAAGGTTGTAAGGAGTCTTACCTATTGCTGTTCTACATGTCGTACAATAAGCCCACAACACATAGAGTATTTACTCATGCCATCGCCTCTTGCTATTACTAAGCATCTTTTTAAGAAAGTTGATGATGGACTTGTTTGTTACCTCTGCTTGATTGTTTGGTTGTGGGTAGTATGGTGATGAAAAGTACTATTTGATGCAAAGGTTGCTATAAAAGGTTTTGGTTTCCATACTATTAAACGGTGGCCTATTGTCTGTTATAATAGTCATGGGAAGACCAAACCTTGTCACTATGTTATCCAAGATGAAGTGACAAACTTGTTGAGATGTAGTATTTCCTAAGGGGGATAGCTTCTCCCCACTTTATAAAGTACTTAGTAGTGGTGATTATGAAGCTATGTCTTGTGGAAGACTTAGGTGTGATAGGTCCTATGATATCCAGTCCCCATCGTTGGAATGGCCACGTAATCTATGTAGGATGCAACTCGGTAAGTGAAATGTGTATAAGGTTTGGATGATGTTGGCATGTATCACATGTCCTAACTTTGACAAGACAATCCCATTCTATGCAAGGCTAGTAATACCCTAGGCATATGATTTTTGTAGCCATAGCCTGAGGGGCTATGTGTCCTCCACATAGTCCCTCATGGACTTCATTAACGATCTTCTATGATTCTTCTCCATCAATGCAAGTTAGCAATATCCCATCAAAGGAACATTTACATAAGGTGTTTTCTCATATAAGAACATACTACCGGGCTCACTTTTGGGTTACATCCTTTTGAGCAGATGTCAAACTGTGTGGGGGTTCTCCATGTTGAAGATATTCTTTGACATTAGCATACCACTCTTGGGTGTTGGTAGCACTTACGAAGGTGACGTGTACTACTTGAGTGATAGGGTCTATGCATTCTATTATTGAAGTAGGTAAAGTTACAAACAGGGGTGGTGGCACATTTAACACTAGCATGGCTAAGGCATCCACTATGGTGTTCTCATTGCATGGCACATGCTGGATTTCCATCGTCATAAAATGTTTTAGCAAAATTTTGGCCAAGTCACAATAGGGTTGTATATGGGTAGCTTTGCAAGAATAGACCTCGGTAATCTAGTTGACCATGAGTTGGGAATCATCTCAGACAGCCAAATGCTAGATTTTGATCTCTTGGGCTACTAAGAGGCCCCTGAGAAGTCCTTCGTACTTAGCCACCATGTTCGTGAAAAGGAATGTAAAATAGTAAGAAAATGGTTGAATGTCCCTAGTGGGGAATGTAATGATGGTAGCAACACTACCACCTCACATAGTTGAGGCATTGTCAAAATGCAAGGTGGCATTAAAGTGTAATGGCATTGGGTTAATGCTATTAACATGTTTATCGGGGAATTCTAGTTCTACGGTTGCCTGATCATCGACGGGTGAGGTTGCAAGATGTGTGGCTATTACTTGTTCCTTTGTCAATGATTGGGTCATGTAATGCAAATCAAATTCCACCATTATATCCTTCCACTAGGCTATCATGCTGCTTTCATATAGATTGTTTATTATAGCCCAAAGTACATTGCTCTTGCATATGATGTTGACTTTGCTACGGAATAGGTAATGTCTCCACTTTTTCAGTGCAAATACTAGGGCGACGCAATCTCTCTTTTCTTTATTGTACTTCACCTCATATGCTATTAATGCATGGCTTAAGTAATAAACTAGGATATTAGAGCTGTCATCTCTCCTCTGACACAATGATGCTATGATAGACATGTTTGAGGTGGCAAGGTAGATGTAGAAAGGCTTATTCCTCTGTGGTGGGTAAACAATTGGGAGGTGTAAAAGCTCTTTCTTTAAGTTATCGAATGCTTGTTGGCATTGCTCTATCCATTCGAAGTTAACCCCTTTTCTTAGCAGGTGTTGCATGGGGTGTAACTTGTTGGTCAGTTTCACTATAAAAATTTTGATGAACTGTACTCTACCTTGCAACCCATGCAATTCTTTAAGATTTGTGGGTGGGGATAGGTTAGCGATGACCTTAACTTTGTCACAGTCCACTTCTATACCTACCTCTTACACCACAAACCCTAGAATTCATCTGATTTTAACCCCGAATGCCCATTTCTTTGGATTGAGACACAAGTCATGTGTGTAACAACATTTGAGGACTACACTTAGATTGTTGGAATGGTCAACAACCTCCTTAGACTTGACTGCTATGTCATCCACATAATCGTTTATTCTCTCTAGAAGGTAGTTACTAAAGATGTACATCATGGTTCTCTGATAAGTTGCTCCAACATTTTTTAATCCAAAGGGCATCATGGTGTAACAAAAGGTTTCCCAAGGGGTCATGAAAATCATTGTTAACTGATGCTCTAGATTGATGCGAATCTAATTGTAACTAGAGAATCCATTCATGAAGGACAGTAAGGCATGACCAGCTGTAGTATCGATGTGTTCATCAATACTTGGTAGTGGGAAGTCATCTTTAAATGTTGCTTTGTTTAGATCTTGGAAGTTTATACAAATTCCTATACCTCCCATTTTCTTAGAAACCATAATGTTGTTTGACATCCACTCCAAGTAGTCGACTACATGAATGAAACCAGCTTGATATAACTTGGTGATTTCATCACGTACAGCTAGCTTGATTTCTGGTTTGATTTTTCTAGCCTTCTACTTAACTGTCTTGACAAGTGGATTTAAGAAAATATTATGTTGTATGCCAATGATGTTAAACTAATGGTAGCATCAACCAGTGTCTGCAACAATGTTAAATTAGTGGCAACAGCAACTAGCATATGCTACGATGTTAAACTAGCATGTATAGTCTGCTGGGACCTTAAACTAGCACGGTGGTCCACTGGGACCCTAAACTAGCACATAGTCTACCAGGACCTTAAACTAGGTTCACATCACATCACCAGCATGCATCAACACTAGATACACATCAAATGAGTAGGATCGATGCCGACACATGGGTGGGTCATCGCAGCTCTAGAACGTGGTTCACAACACAATGGGAATGCGGTCTGGAGCATACACGATGTTGCCACCCTTGGCATCATGTTGACCCTCTAAAGATGTCATAGGAAATCATGCTAACCCTCTGGAGATGTCGTAGGGAATTATGCTGACCCTCTAGAGATGTCGTAGGACATCAAACTCTACGATTATTGCTTTCCACTAGGCTATCCTACTACTTTCGTATAGGTTGTTGGTAATAGTCCGAAGTCTATTACTCTTGCAAATGATGTTGGTTGTACTACAGAATAGGTAATGCCTTCACTTTTTTAGTTTTAAACACTAAGGCAAGGTAATTCCTCTATACTTCATTGTATTTTTCCTTATGTGCTATTAGTGCATGGCTTAGATAATACACCGGTGTCTCACAACCGTCGTTTCGTTTTTGACACGGCATTGTGGTGACAAATGTGTTGGAGGTGGTGAGGTAGATGAAGAAGGGTTTGTCCCTTTGTGGTGGATGCACAATTGGGAGGTGTAAGAGCTCCTTCTTTAAGTCATTGAAGGCTTGCTGACACTGGGTTGTCCATTCGAGGTTAACCCCCTTCTTTAGAATATGTTGCATGGGGTGTAACTTGTCGATCAGCCTTGGTATGAACCTTTGAATGAACTGTACTCTACCCTACAAACCACGTAGCTTCTTAAGGTTTGTGGGAGCTGTCAGGTTGACAATCGCCTTGACTTTGTCATGGTCCACCCATATTCTGGCCTCCGATACTACGAACCCTAACATGCGTTCGATTTTTACTCCGAAGTCATACTTCTTAGGATTGAGTCATAGGTCATGCCTCCAGCAGCACTTAAGGACTATCCCTAGGTCGTGTGGGTGATCACTTGATAACTATATCATCCACATAGTCGTTTAACATTCCTAGGAGGTAGTCACTGAAGATGTAGATCATGGCTCGCTGGTAGGTTGCTCCAGCATTCTTGCGCCTGAAAGGCATCATAGTATAGCAGAAGGTCCTCCATGGTGTCATGAAGGTCATTGATAGTTGGTGCTTTATGTTAATACAAATTTGGTTATAACTAGAGAAACTGTCCATAAAAGATAGTAAAGCATGACCGGCTATGGTGTCGATGAGCTGATCGATGCTTGGGAGTGGAAAATTATCCTTGATCGTTGCCTTATTCAAGTTCCAGAAGTCTATGCAGATGTGTATTCCTCCCATTTTCTTCGAAACTACAATGATGTTGGACACCCACTCTAAGTAATTAACTACGCAAATCAAACTGGCTTGGTATAGCTTGGTGATTTCATCCCTCACAGCCAGTGCAATTTCTAGTTTGATTTTGCGAGCCTTCTGCTTGACTGCCTTCATGCGCGGGTCTAGGACAATGTTGTGCTGAATCAGCCATGGATCTAGACCTGACATGTTGTTGTATGACCATGTGAAGGCATTGATATTATCTTGCAGGATCTTGGCTACACTATTGTGTGTTCGTGTGTCTAAAAGGGATTTGAGTTTCAATGTTTTTATCTCCCATTCAGAAGTGGTGATGGGCATCTCGACGAGAGGGTCCTCAGTCACATCCCTGGCCTCTAAATCTAGGGCTTTGACTAGATACTCGAGCTAGTCTAGGAATGCTTCCCAGGTTGCTGTGGTACTAACTGTGGTCGATCCCTAGTCAATCATGTTGGATTTCAACTATATAACGAGCTTGCCCTATGGACCTGCTAGTGTTAGGGGTGTGGAGAGGTCGCAAGGGACTTCCATTTCTTGCTCGACTTGCTAACATGAGACAAAATCCTGGTTAAGAGGTGTTTGTTGGCAGAGACTGCACATATAAAAAATGCACAAAGTAATGACGAGATACAACTCATGAAGTGTGACGATGTGAAGATCAAATTTTTCCAGTTTAAAGTCATGACGGACTATCAAGGCATGATAGTGCAAAAATGCTAAAGATGTAAAGTTACCAATGCAATGGTGCGAAGCTATGAAATTGTTAATATGAAAATGCCAAGATGCTAGTTTAGTATCATCTCGGACTACCAAATTGTAACATGCAAAGTTTTAACATGCAAAGTGATGGTATATGGAACGATCAAAGGTAGGTATTAGAAATGCAAAGCCGTTAAGATAGGACATGCGGACTACTGACATGAAACTACTAGAAGTGGTGATACTACCAATATGAAAGCATGAGACTTTGGAAAGATGCAAAACTACCCATGTAATTGCAAACTGTAATTATAACAAGTCGAGATTGCTAGTTTAGGATCTTTCTAGACCGTTAGAAATGTAACTATGCTAGGATTGTTAGTTTAAGGTATTTTCAGACCCGTCATGTTGTAGTTGCTAAGGTTGCTAGTTTAAGGTCTTTTCAGACCTGTCACGAAAATAAATATATACTTTTTATTCTCAGGAAGGCACACAACTGACTCGAAGTGTGTCAAGGCTTTAATGCCAATAGTGCTACGATATTGTGGCAAGCATGCTATGCTCTATGGCATGCTTCACATTAATCGGAGAGGGAGGGCGGCAAGTTTACCCATCTTACCATCACGGCCATAAATAGGGATTAAACCCTAGAAATTTTGCCATTTTTATCGTAAGAATGCAGAATTCTCATCGGAGCACAAGGCAATTTCGGAGCACAAAGAAATTGTGTTAATGGTTAGCGAGGCAGATTTCCTTTTTATAGTGAAGAGCGTGCATCTGCAATGTGTACAATGGCTCCTAAGATCCATTTGGCGCTTGCGCTTGCAAGCATTTGAAGACAACAATTTTGAATAAAGAGAGAACATTTTGAGAAAACTTGTAAACTGCATATCCGCATTTTGGTGTAGAATTTTCATGCTCTCATGTGCTAGTTTTAAGTCATTTTGGGCTGTTGCGTAGTATGCCACAGGAATGATGCGTCGATAACTTGGGCAAATAGCTAAATAGCAACTTGTGCTAGTTTTAGGCCATTTTGAGCCATATTGTATCGCTAGTTTTAGGCCATTTTAGGCCATGTTTTATCTCTAGTTTTAGGCCATTTAGGGCCATGTTGTATCACTAGTTTTAGGCATTTTCAGGCCATGTTGTATCACTTATGAATGGTGTTTGGGCAAGAAGCAATGGGATTGTTATGTTAGGCGAAGCTGCTTCTTGACCCAATGTAGGTTGAGTGGGATGTAAGACCGAGATGTTCTACCAGGGCGTTCATCCACATCATCACCCCCTTCTTGGAAGGGCAACTAAACCCATGTGTCTTTGCTTATGGGACCAACTTGTTGGACTGACCTCTCCATCGGATAGTCAGCATACGTTGCAACAAGCATTTCTTTCTCAGAAGTTGTGACTTCTAAGCCTTCCTCTATGCCTATGTTGTGGATTTCTTACATTGCTACTTCATCACCATGGATCACCACCTCTCTACCTGCCTAAGGTAGGTGGATCTCTTGATGTATGGGTGAGGAAATAGCCCTAAGTTGTGCCAACCACAATCTTCCCAAGATTAGGTTAAACCTGGGCACTTTATTGACCACGATGAACGTCGCTTCTGTGGGGAACTAGTCCCCTGCTATGAAGTTTATGTGAATGCTGCCCTTTACCATGACTCACACCCCATTGAACGGCCTTAGGCATGCCGTCATTGTGCGTTTGATCTGGTCGACCAAGCCTAGCTTATCTACAATGGGGAAGGGGATGACATTAGTGGTGGCCCTGTCATCAACGTGTACTCTTCGGATCCAGTGTTGACCGACCCGAATTATGATGAATAGGGGTGATGTGGTCACCTAACCCTTCATAGGATCTTTCCTAATGGCGTTGTCGCAAAAGGTTAATTGAGGCTGCACTGACTTTGTGGGCATATAGGGAAGCATGACCGAGTAGATTGCTTCCTCCTTTCTAGCATGTCTTTGTTGAGAAGAGTCGATATCAACATGCAGATCAGAGCTTCGCGATGTGGAGTAGATGTCATGATTCGGTCATACAAGCTTAGGGTAGTGTTTTTCTATTTTAGAACCTGTTTGACTTGTGTGAGGGCATCTAATAGGTCTTGGGTGCCCCTTGATTTGTTAGTTCTTTTCTCCTCTTCTATCCATCATAGAAGATGAATTTCTTGAGGAGATATGACTTCAGATCTAGACTTAGATCCTTGTTGGCCAAGCCATGCAGACTGTGTGGTCACGTCGACCTTTGTCTTTTCCATAGATGTAGAAAGTGAGGAAGTAGGCTTGGGAGTTCCTAGGATGGTACTTTCCTTAAATTCCTTGCCTATGAAGTGGGCTTCTTGCCTTGTAATGCAAGAAGGTTACTCGGCTACTTTGTGTAAGACAAGGACCACCAAGTACATCGACCCCTTGATGACAAAAGGAGCTAGATGTGTTAGGAGGTAGGGCTACATAGCCCCACCGATAGGTGGTGCAAAAGTGGGTGCCTATGAAGGGACCCTTAGGAAAAAAGGCTATTGCGAAATTTGATTAGTAGTCCATGGTACCGGTGCATTACGCTGAGGCACATGGATCACGAATGGCTATTGGGGTGGCCTAGGATCATTGTCAATGCCAATGACGTTGATTACATAACTAGAATTGTTGGCATTGAGGGGGTCTATGTAGGACTTATGGGATCATCTTGGTAAAAGTCCACCACCTTAATGGTGTTAGAGGAAGTAGCCTTAAGTCGGTTGATCTCCTCCGTCAAGCTTTGTATCAGCTAGAATGCCTGATCCAAGCTTGGGGATGTGCTAGTAGGTTGCATTGGCTAGGCTTGGGTTAGTTGTGGGGTTTGCCAATTTAACGTCGTAGTGGACAGGTGTTGCCAGTTTAACGTCATAGAGGACGATTGTTGATGTAATGGCTGAGAGATGGGTGCAGTGATTTGAGTGGGCCACACATGGATGGGTTGGACGGACACCACAAACACCAATGAGATAGGTAGGATGTAGGATTCCTGAGTTTTCTAGAGTTGGGAGGTGGCCCCTGCATGAGCATAGAACTGGGCAAATGAATTAGTTGCTTGTGAAGAAGGTTGAATTGGCATGGTCACTATCTTGAAGGGGATGGATGGACCAAACCAAGGAGAGGTTGTACTAGGGAGTGGTTGTTGGAAGATGGTGTGGAGGTGGCTCTCATGTTTGGAGTGGGCCTCAAGCTCATCTTCCTCATTTTGTGAGGCTTCCTCATGGGTTGTCCCTGCATCATGCTTGTTTGCACGGATGAGTTTGGACAACAACTGGTGGTAGGGCTCTGTGTGTGGGATTATGTCAAACAACGAGGGCCTATGCTCCCATCCATTTCGGTGGACTAATTCGTAATCCTATTTTACCTCTAAATCGAGGTAATCCACTAGTAGTCTTTCTTGAATTTTGGCATAAACAAAGTTGTATTGTTCGTGGCTTAATGCGGCATGCTTTGGGTGTATCATGGTATCAAATGTGTTAGACACCAATGTGGAAGGTTGACCTGGATTCATATTCACATATCAAGTTGTGAGAGTTGCTGTTTGTAGAAAATAACTAACTCTGAAAATAGCAGAAAATGTCAGGAAAATAACTAAATCTGAAAATAGCTTAAAATAATAGAAAATAGCTAAATTTTCCGGTAGCAGAAAAAATAATAGAAAAATAACTAAATTTTCCAGTAGTAGGAAAAATGCTGTTTACAGAAATGGCTAATTCTGAAAATAGCAGAAAATGGCTAAATTTGCTTGTAGCAAGAAAAATAGTAGAAAAAAATGATTAAAACTGTCGGTAGCAAGAAAAATGTTGTTTGTAGAAACTGGCTAATTCTGAAAACAACAAAAAATGGCTAAATATGCTAGTAGTAGAAAAAATAGCAGAAAAAATGATTAAATATACCAGTAGCAGGAAAAATGCTGTTTGCAGAAAATGGCTAATTCTGAAAACAACAGAAAATGGCTAAATCTACCAGTAGCAGGAAGAAGAGCAGAAAAAATGATTAAATCTACCGGTAGTAGGAAAATAGTAGAAAAAAATGACTAAATCTGCTAGTAGCAGAAACATGGCCAAGTGCAAAAATGCAGAAAAAACAGGCCCTCCTTCTAGTGCCAAAAACTATAACGATAGAAAACATCGATGGCTGGAAACAACGAGAGGTTTTTGGGCACACAGCCTAACCTTGAATGTGTGCAAGGGTAGTGCTAAAAAAAACAGATTCAGGGTGCCCTGAACGGTCTAGTTGATCAAACAAGGACTTAATCGGTGTACAATAACCCTTTTGCAAATAATAAAAGAAAATGTAATGTGAACAACAGTAGAAACGTGGTAAAGTGCATAACAGGGCAGTGAACATGATTTAATGCTTAACAATGCCAGATAAATGCTATGATCAGCCAAAAAAGAGAGTTTGAATAGAAAGATACACTGCCCTGAAAAAGGGTACAGGTATACAGAGTGTACAATAGGCATATTGGGAGCGGAATCACAACCTCGGTGGTGTTGGGCTATAAAATCTAGTGCTTACTGTGATAAACTGTGTCTCCTAGGTTGGTGGTCACAGTATACCATGTGATGTGCCTTTCTGTCTGTGTGGTGTGCTCTGGGTCTCGTTCGCCCATGGAGCTAAGTGCCAAAATGCTAAAATGCCAAAATATCAAAAATGGAAAAATCTCCCAACTGCTTTTGCCGGTGAAGAGATTATGGAAGCCTCCTCCTCTTCTCTTCCCCTCCTCTCCAAAAAAGAGGGCACAGAGGTATTTATAGGGCTAGGGTTAGCCCAAAATGTAGATTTGGGGCCACATGGTAATGCGGTAGGTAACAATGTGTAACAGCACGTAACAACATGTAACATCATGTAACAACACGTAACATCATGTAACAACATATAACATCATGTAACAACGCATAACATCATGTAAAAACATGTAACATCATGTAACAGTGCATAAAAGTGCAGTGTAATAGAGTGTTACGTTACGCTATGCAGGTAACTGCACGTAACATCATGTAACAGTGCGTAACAGCATACAATGACAAGGTGTTACGCTATGTTACGCTCCACTATGCAGTGTAACAGCATGTTACACTATGCTATGTAGCGTAATAGTGCATAACATCATGTAACAACACATAACAATGTAGCTGAAACACCATAAAATTTTGAGCTTAATACTTCTCCAACAAGAATCGAGCTAAGTCATGATGCTCCCTAGCATGACTAAAGCTTGAGGGCCCCAATGATAGCTTCAAGCAGAGTCAAACTCAATAAGGAACAGTTCCCTGGGACCTGCAGACAACCATGATGACATCTGCTATCAAACATGGTAGCTTTGGAGCTCAAGATACTTAGTCTTCACTAAGTATGCATTCTCAATGTATATGCCCAGCGTATACGCCCAAGTATGCATTCTCACTGTATACGCCCAGCGTATACGCCCAGCATGTACATCCTGCACGCCCAGCGTATACGCCCAACAGGTACAATGTGTACGCCCGGCGTATACGCCTTGCATGTACAAAGTGTACGACCAGTGTGTAGAACAACGTATACTAATCAAAGCTCTCCAGAATCGTGCCAGATCAAGGTCAATCATGCTTAATAACCACAGGCAACATTTTCGTGGCATCTGAATTCAAATCTAAAGGACGAATGACTTCTTTTGTTCTGATCAAGTCTGTATGCTGAGGTCATACGTCTAACATGTATACACTGGCGTACAGCAATATACACTAGTGTACAATAGTATACGCTGGCATGCAGCACGTTGTACACTTGTAAAATTTCATTCTTTCGCACTCGGTCAACGTGCCACATGTCACCCGACCCGAGAGCCCAGCACTCCACAGCCAATCATCCCCTCTCAGACCCGAGTCTAACATTTAAACTTGTATAAAAATTCCAATTTTTCAATAGATCGGGGTTTGTAATTTTGAGCAAACCAGAGACAAAAGAGGAACCAAAGATGTTGAGAAATCAGAGAGCAAAGCAGAAACCCTGTACACTTGACCTTACCCCTGCACACTGAGCATACAGCCTTCACGATGTGCCTGTAGTTAAACCAGTACACAATCATCCCTGCGCATCCACCGAGGCTCTTCATCCTCCTTATGTCAGATTCACAATTGTGTTAGACCGGTGCATTGTAACTTTCTGTCTCACAATAATATTATCACATCTATTTTGCTAAGATTTGTTACAATTTTTCAGTAATCATCGCATGCTTATTACTTATTTTCCCATACGTTTATGCTCCGTTTTACATTAGTTACGCCATTTATGTATAACCTAGCGTACAGTATATTGGTGTACGTTCGGGGAAATCCTTGCCTGATCCACGTGTAGACCACTCAAGGTACTCTACCTTCGTTAATTCCAGCTTGCCCTCAAGTGAAGGTAGGGTCTTCTGTGCATGTCCAATGATCTCCAGGTTTCTGTTTCATTCTAGCTGAAGATTGATGATTTCAGATAGTACAGAAAATGACGCTAGGAGGAGGGCAGGAAACTGATTAAAACTTAGTGTGCTCTCATCCCCGATCTTCCCAGACTCACACCACATCGACACTAAACTCAGTTCTAAAATTCCCGATTGACATCCCGTTCTACAGAATTCCCAGCGTCTACGCTACTCAGTATACGATGTGCATTGTACGCTGTAGACTCTGTCTACGCTGCTCAGTATATGTTGTACGTTGTATGCTATAGACTCTATCTACGTTGCTTAGTATACGTTGTACACTGTACGCTGTAGACTCTGTCTACACTGCTTAGTATACGCTGTATGCTACTATGGCTTAACATATACCTGTACACTATCACTATACGCTGGTCGTTGAAGCCTATACGCTGAGATCTAGTCTATACGTTGTACGCAGCGAACGTAGGTTTACGCCATACTAAGTATACCAGTTTCATATCCCTTCCACCGTGTTGTATTCATAACCATTCATCATGAACACTACGAACCCCAACGCTGCAACCAAGCCAATCACAGACATCGTGGGCACCATGGCCGTTCAACAACCCGTAGTACAACCCAAAATGGGGCCTCGCTGGTCTCTCAGATTGCAAGGGAGGAACCCATTGTTTAACATTATAACTCTAGAGCAATACAATTTCATATGCATAAAAATACAAGCCAGCTTAGCCGTAGATCAGACCAGGATGGAGGTTAAGAGATAATACGAACTCTTCTATAGGGGAGGAAATGAGTTCATCCCTTCCCCGTATGATATCATCCCTCTCCCAGAGCACTACTCTGAGCTAATCTCACAACTCCTCCTACAAAGGAGTCAGTCTCTAGACCAGTCTCTGGCAAATCCTCAATTGGAAGAGGAAGATGACTTTGCAGCTCAATCCGAGCATGAAGATTCATATCATACTCTTAGTCCACAGACCTATGCAAACCCATTGTTTCATCTAGCCACAAGGGAAGTTACGTCCCTCCAACCATTTAAAATCACCCAAGCTTATCCATATTCCTTCTATAATTGACATGCAACTCAACACGCTTCCCCTTGCTATTCCCCTCGTTGCAACAATATCTCCACTCTCGCAAATACTATCTCCTCAAAATGATGTAGGAGCAACCTTCCCACCCCGAGTGATCGAGATGCCACATGTAATACCGGCTTCTACATCCACTCACTACATACTGTGGATCCCAACCCAAGGAACATCCTTTACAACTATAACCCAACAACTTTAGGGGATTCCTACACAAAGCATGACCGGGCAATGGATAGCGATTGTCGCTCAATTGCATCAATCCCCCCCCCCCCCCCCCCCCACTATAACATGCTACCTCAGACAATCTTACCAGCTAACATCCCTCAAGTACAGCTGCAACGACAACAACAACCCTTTACCTACAACGTGCTTCCCTTAGCACCATCCACTACAAATATTCTGCAAGTGCAGCCTCCAACCACACAACTTTCTGCCTTCTAGCCCAATATCCAACAATCTAATCTATATACTGTACAACATCCCCAACCTACTATCTCACCTAGTGCCCAAGATTGGGCTGATGCCAAAAAGCTAATGCAGGAGCTCACTGACGAGGTCAAACACCTCAAAATAGCCCCCAACGGAGAGCTGAAGGTAGTGGACTTCTATCACGATGACCCTATCAGCTCTTCAGTTCTGCCTCTAACATTACCCAAGGATGTATCCTTACCCACGTTGACTAAATACAACGGGGAGATAGACCCCAATGCTCACCTCATAATGTTTAGACTAGAATGCACGCTACTTTAGGCATGGCCACATGCCATTCTTCGAGTGTTCCCCATGTCCCTCGTAGGGAGAGCACTTGATTAGTATTAGGCCTTGCCATGGAACTTAATATCTTCTTTGGAAGATTTGTTACACCAATTCATCACTAGATTCAAGTATAACTTGAAGCCTGAAGCAACACTTGAAAGCCTCATATAGGTCAAGCAAGCACCCCTTGAACCTGTCCAAAAATTCATCCAACGGTGGAGTGCTACTCTCAATGAGCTCCACGAGCTGATCCTAGAGGTGTATCTCCTCACCATCCTAAAAGGGACTGTCAACAATTTTGTCAAATCCAAACTATATTATCTCAATGCACACACTCTGATTCAAGCATTTGTACAGATCAAGAACATAGAGGAGGCAGCCCAAAAAAGCCACGATCCTGCATATTCAACCTTTAAGAATCAACATAGTAAGAAAGATAAAGTAAAGGTTAAAACAACTATAGTGGCAGTAGCGGAAACACAACAAGCGAATGTGGGACAACAAAGCAAACCACCTGTTGCCCTTGCTAATTACGCTAAACCTGCTCCTGTGATGGCACCCGAAGCATCTGCATCACAAAACCCCTCTCAATATATGCCATTGTCCATGAAGCCATTGCAACTATTCGACCAACTTTTGAAAGCTAGGCTCATGAAACATAAATAGTTGTCCCCTGCAGCAATCCAAAGGCATGATCGGTTGTATCAACTGGTTCAGAACCCAAGCCTGGCAACGCCAGATAAGCCCCTAGTGCCAAAAGGCTTTAGAATGGACCGTTTTTGTGATTATCATCAATGTAATGGGCATGACACTGATTATTGTTTCACCCTAAAACAAGATATCCAATGGATGATTAATGGAGGTCAAATCACTTTTGATGAAGCCAACCTGGTCCAACCACAAAACCAGGTCATGGGTATATATAAAGATCCTCTAAATGCTAAAGAAGCACCATATATAATTAACACCATCTACTTTGATAACGAACCGAAAATACCTAGCATTAACACCGTACATTCCGATCATGAGTAGCAGATACCTAAGAAACCATTTGTAGTGCATATTCCTCCCACTATACAAACATCTGTGACTCAACCACCATACTCCCCATAGAAACCTTATGTCATCCGAATACCCCCCATCGTAGCAACTTCTATCACACCAACATGCGAAAAACCATACGTGGTGTGTGTACCTATCGCCACTACTACCGCAAACACTCAAACACCTCCTATTTGGCCTGCTCCCTACGTAGTCCGAGTATCACCTGCGGTCGTAATAGCAGAGGTACAACCTCTAGCTAGGCCAACTCCATATGTCGTTAGGACACCCGAACGTCCTGGTGACCACTAGTCCTCCACTTCACATACAAAGAATAAACCGATCTCCTATGTTATCAAGATGCCTAGCCAGCCTGACACTCAACTGCATGCAACTGTCCAACCGCAACCCCGCCCTACTCCATACAAAGTACAAGTTCCAAAGCAACCTAAGGTTTCAAAACCAACGGTACTCCCACGCCACACATGAGAATGCCTGACAGATAGGCTTACATGGGAACGCCTGGAGAACGAATGCCAACAACTAGCCTTAGGACCCCCTAAACCTACATCGCTAAATGCAATACCCATGACACCACCTAACGGTAAGTCAAACACACGCTATGAGGGTGAATCATCTGGAAGGCATGACGTGTGTAGATCCACGGTTTCGAATAAAAATGATAAACCAACTATGCATGAGATAAAACTGTTGGGCCTGACGGACCAAATGACTATTGACAAACATATGCCCAATAGTAGAGATTTAGCAACGGCTCTAACACAGGTCACGCAGGCACTTAAACAAAAAACACCTCATTGAGCTTATATGATCTGGTGTTAGCCTCTCAAACCAATTGTGAAGCTCTAGTGCACATGTTGACATCCATCCTAGTAAGCAAATACTTGCCTCCAAATGAACCTTCAATTCATGCAGTCATGTATTCGCCGCAAGGATTGACTCTTAAACCACTCTGTTTCCACAATGACAACATCAAAATGGATGAGAAAATAGGAGAAGTGACAACTACACCTATGTTCATAACGATACGAATAAATCAATTCAAGATACATAGGATGCATGTAGATGATGGAGCTGCTACAAATGTAGTACCCTATCCCATCGTCGAAAAATTATGGCTTATAGAGATAATTAGACCAACTGCCACCACGTGTTTGAAGTCGTTTAGTGGATCACGCGTAATAGTCAAAGGCACCGTGACTTTGAATTTTATAGCAGGGGATCAATTCCCCACATCTGCCGACTTTGTGGTCATTGATGAAATGCCAAGGTTCAACCTAATATTGGGAAGGCCTTGGTTAGCCCAACTGAAAGCAGTCTCTTCCCCCATACACCAAGAGATTCACCTACCTTATGAAGGTGGTGAAATCATTATACATGGAGAGGCTATTACACCTACCATCTCATTGTATACAAATACAGACCAAGGCTCAGAGGTTAAGCTCGAAGAGCCTAAACAAGATGATACAGATGAACAACAAAGATGCACGCAACCAGTAGGCGATAATCTCTTAGACACAAAGGAAAATTTACCCAACACAGAAATACTCAGGCCTGAAATTGTACATATACAGCCTCACTTAGAAACTACAATTGACACAAAAACCATAATACATGCAGAAGGGCCGGAAAGCACCAACGCAGGAACTATTCCATCAGACGTCCCTTGGGCTGAATTACCATTCAACGTGATTAGCGAAGGAGACGCTGAATATAGAATCATACCTGTTAATGCTACTCCTAACCCTAAATTGAGAAAAATAAAAAAATTACTAAACCAATAAATGACATTCAAGTCTGGAACAACGTTAAACTATCATTTCCGCAACGACATAAAACTAGCCACGATCAGAAATGGTCGGTCTACTAAGAAATCCACCTATATCACTTGAAACTTCCCTAGTTTACGCATGGCCCGAAATGACCTTAAACTAGTACGTGTGGCCTGAAATGGCCTTAAACTAGTACGTGTGGCCCAAAATGGCCTTAAACTAGACCATCTACCTACACTTTGTTTTTCTCACAAATTCTAGTTCATTGTTCGAATTTACGCTTGTATTGTCATGTTATCAATAACAGTCTTTGCAACTATCATTCGCTTATAATTACATTCCTACTTACATTCCCACCTCGTTCATTACACTTAAACTACAAAACAAACCAAAAAATTTTACATTGTTGTGTCGTGTTTACACTTAAACTCAAAATCCATAACAAAAAAATATGTAGAAATATATATATATATATGTAGTGATATACAGTTAGACAAGTACAATAGCTAACTGATTCTATTCATCCGTGCAATACAACTCAAAAAATTCAATTTATGATTCACATAAAAATATGAGCCAGGGTAATTTCAAAGTCAAAATTAAACATTAGGGACGGGAGGGTTGTCCCCTTCAGCCCCGCCAGCACCATGAGTCCCCACTCCGCTGGGGCTACCTTCTTGGACATCGTCATCGCCTCGACCCTACAAAACGCAAAAGAAACAATCAACATAAGAAAAAAAAAAGAAAACTCCCAAACATTACTCAACAAAAGAATTTAATGGTAACAAAATGCTTATCGTAGGGGAACCCCCTAAACCGAATTCCAGTTGACATAGAATTTCCTCCTCTAAGACGCTAGCCCAATCAGTCCCATCAAGGCCTAGATCGACATTCGCCAAGGCTTTCCCCTTATCAACCGCCGACCATGTAGGATGTTTCAAGGGGAATTCACCCACAAAGACCTCCTTAGAAGTGGTCATAATTACCCTTGTGGGCGATTCCATCTCAACAGTTGTATTCTTAGAAAAGGTATCAAATGCAGAACGTAGACACAGACCCTCTACGAACATTTCAAGATGACGCTTTTCTATGGATACTTCATTCAATGATTTTTTGTAATGATGCTTGTGGTTCTTCTCATCCTGACCCCACTTACACACCTTGGAAGTGAAAGCCTTCCAATCTTGGCACTTGAGGTTCAGTAGATCTATCTAGGCCTTATGATTTGCTAGTTTCTGTGTCAGTGATGCATGGTGATTTAGCAGGTTCCAATATCTAGTATAAGTGATCTTGAAAGTTCTCCAAGAATGATCACCTGTTAGTCTAGCCAAGGAGAACTCATACCAAGCCTTGAGATCATCATGTTCAACTGATAACTCAAAAACCTCTTTTTCCTTTGCCTAGATTTTCAACCAAGCTGTCCAATAGAACGCCTACAGGTCCAAAGCGATTTGGTGTTATGCACAAGACCTTTTGCCACCTCGTCATAGACCGGCCTTGGTATCTATTCAACTTCTGGCGGTAGTGCAAGCAAACTTTCTATACTAATGGTTTCAGATGGGTTCCACTTCAGCTTGGCTCCTACATACACGAAAAGAATAGGCATTAAATCTTAGATGAAGAAAAAGGGGTATGAAACTCGAAGGTTGCAAAATGCTCGAGACATTTGTACCTATTTCAGGGTGGGCTCACTAAATATGTTCGAACACCTCGTCGATGATATTGGTCACGAAATCCATTTTACTTGGCATCTTGGTCCAAGTAAATGATTCATGAGTACAAGATGGATTAGTCTCCATGGTCGTTTCAGGGGGAGCCACTTTCATGGGCACTTCCAACCGCATCGTGGGAATCATCCTGGTTTCAATATCTTCTTGTGGAAGCGATAAAAACGTAAAATTAAAACATCACATGATGGAAACAACAATTCACAAAGCAACGCAATAAAATGAAAGGGAATATACCGTGTTCTCTGTCCCCTTCCCGGTTTGGAGGGTCACCAAGGTCCAATCTTCCCTTAAGGAACCTATTGAACATTTCATCAACACCATCCCAGTCATCGATCAATTCTGTCTCCGTGGTGTCTTCCGCCAGCTCTTCTGTCCCTTCCACCTGATCTTTGCCAACCTCTTCCTCCTCAATTATTAAGTCTGTTGGAACTTCCTCCTCCTCGATAATGGTCTCTAGTTCCTATCTTCTCACTTTCCGAGTCAAGTTTGAAGACATTAGTTTCGTATAAGCGATGAAAATGAAAAAAATGAATAAGATGAAAATGACAATACAATAAGTGCACCAAGCGTACCTACCTCGAACATGCATTTTGAATCGTATTCACTTCACCCTTGGCTCTTCCACAGTTGAGGCCAACTCTTTAGGGCGTTCGCGCTTCAGGATCTTCGATTTGGCTTTCCCGATGGTCTCCTTGATGACCCATTCAGCTCTCTTTTCAGTGTAGGGAACATTGTCTAGTTCCAACCCCACACTGTCACATGTATGGATTGAAGTACCAGATGAACCCTCTTTTGTGATGGACATAGATTCATCAATCCCCTCAGGTGCATCTTGGGACTCAGCTATCTCAAACAAATGGTTAATCCATGGGTGAGATAATTTAGTACAATCCCATAGAACATATTTATTATCCGCACGAACCACTAAAAACTCGGCCAAATGACATAGATAACCTACGAAGAATGTGAATGTAAAATGGGACTGCACCTCAATGTTTGAACGCAATCGCACTATCTCCCTATGGAAACCCAACAACAAAAATTGGGCCCAATTATAACGCATCCATATTTCTAAAATGGTTCGCATGATGCACACAGCTTCCACCCCAAGACTCTTCACTTGGGACAGGGATTTAGGAAACACCCATGCCCTAAATAGGGGATACAATTCATTAACTTTCACCACCTTTGACGTCCCCTGCATAGGGAATCCCTTGAAGCCCTTGATAATGCCCAACCAATCTTCTAGCTCACGCACCACATGGAGCTCTTTCTGTGCCCTGTCCAAAATCACATTCACACCATCTACTAGTACACTGAAGAGGTCTGAAAAGAACTTGGTTGACAGATGGAAAACTATCTTGACACCCTTAATATGGGTGCTGTAGTAGGTGACGGAGTTGTCGAATGAATCAACAAATCCAATCATTTTCGCTATGGAGACATCAAGTCTTAGGGTTGTAAATAACTCCATGAGGCCAGCATCATCTAAACAATGGACAATAGATGGTGGGGCACTGGTACACAACCATTTCTATGCCTTGCTGATCTCCCCAAACTTCATCAACAGGGTACTCTCAGTTCATCCTGTTGTAACAGGGTCTTCGCCGGGGGGAAATTAACTATAAACACAATTTAAAACCATAACACCAGTATGACCACTAGCAGCCAAACAAACACACTAAGGCATCTAGGAAATATCATCACTTACCTTCTATCGTAAACGTCGAGGTGCTAGAACCCAAGTCAGCATCACGAGGGAAAAATGGTCCATTGCGTGACCAATCTCCATGCAGCCACCCACGAGCCGTGCATTGTGCGAACACCCTAGAAAACCATTTATGGAAATGAATAATGTCACCCTTGGTCTGAGCTAATATAGCTCTGCGAAGGGTGGGACCCGCCATGAAGGTCTCTAAAGCGATATGAGCCAGTGCAAGCCCGTCATCATTGATGCATATCCCATCTTTATCAACCTGGGGCCTGCAAAAGAATAGTCGTTAGAACAGGAGCAAACACTAAACAACAAAAATAGAAAAAACAAACGAAACGACCTTACCTCTCTAACCTATACACCGTGCCTAGAGGGTTCTAAAATAATGTGTGCGCACATGCAGCCAAAAAAAAGGTGTCATTGAGATAGTGAGGCCCACATGGTAATAAGTCCCACATGCGCGATAATGGATGAGTAGATCTAGGCCCTCCATAGGGACCTTCCTCAATCGCAAGAGGTCCCTCGTCAATGTCCACCATGAAAACCATGATGCCATCCGAAGATCCTGGCAACATTGCTTTGAGCATGCTCCATGCCACTTGTTCGCTTAGGTGTGACCTTATCACTACCTTGAATTTGTCTAGGATGAAAGCAAGGAATTCGTAGGCCCCTTCCATAAACCATACCCCATTGTTATCAATAGTCAGATCAGGGGTAGGTTCATCAATATCAAGGGGCCCGAACCATGCCAGTACCCCAACCAGCTCAACCACTAGGAGGAAAGGCTCAGGATCCCTGCAAATAACTAGAATGCCATGATAAATCAACTATACACCTAAATGAAATAGAGAAACGAAATTCCACGTTGAAGGCCAATACTTTGAAAAAATCAAAAAACTGTTTACACTCAGTGTATATGCTCTCAAAAAAACTATTTACACTGAGTGTATACGCTCTCAAAAAAAAAACTATTTACACTTAACGTATACGCTCTCAAAAAAAACTGTTTACACTCAGCGTATACGCTCTCAAAAAAAACTATTTACACTTAGCGTATACGCTCTCAAAAAACTGTTTACACTTAGCATATACGCTTTCAAAAAACTTTTTACACTTGGTGTATACGCTCTCAAGAAACTGGTTACACTCGGTGTATACGCTCTCAAAAAACTATTTACACTCAATGTATATGCTGCCAGAAAAATCATTTACGCTCAGCATACAGATCCTATACACTGTGAAATTCATCTACGCTCAGTGTGCAGACTCTACATGCTACCAAAATCATTTACGCCTAGTGTGTAGACCCTGTACGCTGCAAAGCCCATTCATGCTCACCATACAGATCCTGTATGCTATGAAAACTATCTACGCTCAGCGTACAGACCCTGTACGTTGTGAATCTACGCTAAGTGTATAGACCCTGTATCCTGCCAAAACTGTCTATGCTCAGTGTACAGACCTTGTACGCTGCCAAAACTGTCTACACTAGATAAGAAGTATAAATAAAAAAAATTAACTGAGGAAAGATTAGAGCCTACCTGTGTGCCGATCCAGGCCATGATGGAATCCTAGGCCTAGGCAAACACTGTAGCATGGCCTCACTTTCCTCTGCGAAATTCAAGTTGGGCCCCTTCCTCCCCTGGCCCTCTACCTCCTTGCCCTTGCCCATTTCAGCATCCTATACACTAAAACTAATAGGTTTACGCTGGGGTTTGGGCCTGCACGCTGGGGTTTGAGCTTCTACGCTCACGCTGGATTTTGAGCATCTACGCTCACGCTTACGCTGGGGTTTCAGCTTCTACACTTACGCTAGGGTTTGAGCTTCTATGCTTACTTTGGGGTTTGAGCCTCTATGCTCACGCTGGGGTTTGGTGCCTTACACTTACGTTGCAACTTAGGTTTATGCTCACACTCCGGTTTGATTCAAGTTCACGCTGCCTTTGACAAATGACAGCCTTCCGCTATATATAGCACCGAGTTGACCCTGCAGCCACCACCGTTGCCTTTGATTTTTTTTAATATTTTTAATATTTTATTAATTTTAATTAAAAATTGTTTAAATTACAAAGCACGAGGAATATGCAAAACAAAATGATGAGATAACAAACACTGCCACATACCATATTCCTTGGTAAACCAACTTTGGATGCCGACACTGAACATTTTGGCACAAACTCTCCGATACAAATTATACAGCAACTACGCATCGTCAAATCATAGTAAATAGCCTGGTAAGGCCTTAAACTACCATGCGTCCTAGTATGACGATAAACCACCACTGCACATGTACACATGATTTATGTTGCCAAGGAACACGTAACAAAACCTACTAGCTCACTCTGCCCTCTATTTATTGGTAGGAGCAAGCCCGATGGATTATCAGCATTTATCCACACCATTGACCATCGATGGACCATATGGAAAGATCACAAGAGAAATCGACATAAATTCCATCAACTTAGGGCTATCAATGGACAATACAGTCATAGCCTCAACATAACAAATGCTAGATAGCTACAAAGGAATGACAAAGTCCCTCGACATAGAAGCTGATAGCATCACCGAAGACCTATTGACTAAAACCCCCATCGCTATGCCTGATGGTGAAATCAAGATATTAAAATTGAGTACACTATTGCAACCTCAACTGGCCAAAGACATAGAAGATGTGCTTTGAGATAACATAAAAGCATTCGCTTGGTCTTACACTGACATGCCCAGGTTAGATCCTCGAATCGTCCAGCACAATATTATACTTGATCTAAAATTAAGGCCAGTAAAACAAAAGGCACGAAAGGTTAAGCCTAAGGTAGTGTTGGAAGTTCACAATGAGATCACCAAACTTTATCAGGCAGGTTTCATTCGGGCTATCGACTACGCTAATTGGGTATCTAACATGGTCATTGTCCTGAAAAAGAACGGAAGCATTCATCTATGCATTGACTTCCGAGATCTCAACATTGTAGCCATAAAAGATGATTTGCCCCTACCCAACATCGATCAACTTATTGACTCAACCGCCTTGTTATCTTTTATGGATGGCTTCTTAGGATATAACCAGATATGCATTAACCCGGAGCATTAGCTTCGGACTACCTTTATGACACCGTGGGGTACCTTTTGTTACACAATGATGTCCTTCACTCTCAAGAATGCTGGGGCCACATATCAAATGGAAATGACATTTATTTTTAGCAATTACATGCTGCACTCGCTCAACCATTATGTGGATGATATCATGGTTAAATCAAAGACATCAGAACAACACGTACAAGATCTTGACTTGGTACTAAAGCATTGTTTAAAATATGAGCTGAGACTTAACCCAAAGAAATGTATCTTTGGAGTCAAAACAGGCAAAATGCTTGGATTCATAGCCTCAAAAGTAGGGATATGAGTAGACCCCAATAAAGTTAAGGCCATAACAAACTTAAAACCACCTAGCAACCTTACCGAACTCCGAGGTCTACAAGGTAGATTACAGTTCATCAGGCGTTTCATAGAAAAACTAATGGACAAGTTGAAACCTATGAACCACTTGCTAAAAAAGAACATCCATTTTGAATGGACTTCACAGTGCCAGGAAGCATTTGACAATATTAAAACAACACTTGTTCAACTACCTGCAGTTTATCCACCTCAAAATGATAAACCGTTTTACATCTACCTTTCCACTTTAGACTCGTCATTCACGTCCATGCTTTGCCAGAAACAAGATGATGGAACCGAAGTCCCTGTCTATTACTTAAGCCATGCATTAGTAGCCCATGAGAAGAAGTATAAAGAGGTAGAGAGGTCATGTTTAGCTCTTACCTTTTCCTTAAAGAAATGGTGAAATTACCTCTTCCATAACCAAGTAAGTCAATATAATCTGCAAGGATAATGTGCTTAGAGCCATCATAGGAAACATTTACAAGTCAAGTTGAATAGCTCATTGGAAAGCCATGATAGCTGAGTTTGACCTACACTACATAGTGCAATCATCAGTTAAGGGTTAATCCATAGCAAATCAAATGACTGTATCACCAACGCATGATCAAGAAATGATAGAGCCAGAGTTCCCTGATGAAAATGTGAATGCAATAGACATAGTACCCGATGACTACGATGCCATTTTGAACTTTGATGGAGCATCCACCTCTCAAGGGGGAAGTGCTGCTACCGTCATCACCTATCTCTCCGGGGAGATCTGACCCTTTGCTTATCATTTTGACTTTCACTGTACTAACAACATAGCAGAGTACGAAGGTCTCCTTAGAGGTCTCATGGCAGCACTAGCTTCAGACATCACACAACTTGTGGTCAGGGGAGACTCACAACTGGTTTTAAACCAAGTCACAGACATTTATACATGCAAAGCGCAACATTTACAACCATACTGTGACTTAGCCAAACACTTAATGAAGCAATTCGAAAACATGGACATGCAACATGTCTCCAGAAACGATAATACCATTGCAGACACACTAGCCAAACTAGCGCTAAACATATCGCCTGACATGTTCCATATGTTGCAAAGCTCCATAATCAATTGTGCTAAACCCATAACTGATACTCTCGATACATTACCAATTGCATTCGTTAGTACAACACACGCGATAGAATGGTATGATGACATAAAAGAGTACCTTCTACACGGTGAAACACCGCAACATCTAACAAATGCATAAAAAGATGTGGTATGAAAGTGTTCTTAGCAATATGCATTGGTATGGGACACATTGTGTTGTCGATCCTACGAAGGCATACTGCTAACATGCGTTAGTAGCGCTGATGTCCAAACCATCGTTGAGCAAGTACATGATGGACTATGCGGAGGACACATAGCACCTAAAGTAATGGCAATGAAAATAAGATGCTTAGGCTATTATTGGCCACACATGGAGTATGACTGTCTCTCCAAGGCTAAAACATGTAGTATCTGTCAAAGACATAGTAATTTGATTCATGTCCCACCAAATGAGTTGCATACAGCGCAAATCACATGGCCCTTTCAAAAGTGGGGGTTGGCCCTTATCGGACCAATAACACCCTCATCTTCTGCAAGGCATAGCTTCATCATAACCGTGATAGAGTATTTCACGAAGTGGGTAGAAGCTGTTACCCTTAGAAAAACCACATCTAAACATGTATGCAACTTCATTCTTGAAAACATTATGATCCATTTTGGCATCCCCATGACCATCATCACCGATAATGGGCCACAATTTAGCAATGCCAAAACCAAAACTTTATGTGAAAGCCTAGGGATCAAAAACTCATTCTCATTCCCTTACTACCCTTAGAGAAATGGGCAAGCAGAGGCCACAAATAAAACCATCATTACAATACTTAAAAGGATGCTTACCCAAATCAAGAAAAGATGGCACAAGCAGCTGGTATACGCACTGTGGGCTTATCATACTATGCATCGAACTTCCACAAGTAAAACACCATATAGTCTTGTTTATGGTTTAGAAGCTATTTTACCCTTAGAATTATAGGTACCGTCTTTAAGGATCACACTCTCCGGACTCCTCGACAAAGGGCAAAACAATGATCTACGCATTGTTGACTTGGACTTGATAGAGGAGGAACGTATACATGCCCTCGATCAGATTGAATGGTACCAAAAATGATAAAAACAATGCCATCATCATGATGTTCATAAGCGCCCTATCAAGGAAGGCGACCTTGTACTCAAAGCTATTCAGGAACACCTGGATAAATTATCAGCCAACTGGGAAGGGCCCTACTTGGTCACCAAAGCATACGACAATGGAGCATTCAAATTAGCTAACATGAAAGGAAATGACCTTGCAAATCCGACCAATCACTTGTTCTTGAAACCATTCCATGTTTGAGCATGGACTCAGGTACGTGTTCGTCCTGGCATCATGATGGTAAACTGATACCACAACTCGTCTTGGAATCATGACAATAAACTGATACCACAGAGTGTCCGTAATGATAATAAACTAGCACCTATCCGGTATGATAGTAAACTACCACAGTCACATTCGCTAGAGTCCGTTAAGACTATAAACTGGTTTGCCTCTTCATGGTTCGCCAAGACTAGAAACTGGCAATGTACCGTCCGCCACAATGCTAAACGGGAAATGTCCAATAGGTCATGACATAAAACTAACCCATGATAGTCAGCTACAACTATAAACTGGAAATTTCATCTCTGGTTCCTCGATTTGTGGCTACATCCCAACTCCATCAGAGCCGCTGCATTGCTCGCCATCAGCCAATCCTAACAACATTGTTGCTATTCATATACAGTGCTTGAAATCTCATCCGATGCCTTCGTTTCATCAGTAGCTATTTAAGTCTAAGCTTGCTTACNCGGATGAGATTTCAAGCACTGTATATGAATAGCAACAATGTTGTTAGGATCGGCTGATGGCGAGCAATGCAGCGGCTCTGATGGAGTTGGGATGTAGCCACAAATCGAGGAACCAGAGATGAAATTTCCAGTTTATAGTTGTAGCTGACTATCATGGGTTAGTTTTATGTCATGACCTATTGGACATTTCCCGTTTAGCATTGTGGCGGACGGTACATTGCCAGTTTCTAGTCNATCCCTCAACATCTCCTACTTGGCTACATCCTAGATACACCCAGTATAGCCCAAAACATTGAACATACTATTGCATACTGTGCCACCCTTAAGCGGTTGCAACCCACAACATGGAATTTGAGCATGTGCATAAGATGGACAAAAAAAAAGAAAAAAAAAACATTCCAATAAACCCTTGATAGGATGGAAATTTCCTTGAAAGCAAACACTTATGTCTAAAATAATCAAGTAACATCTCGTTGCATGGCTTTGGCTCTCTGCCAATAGGTTTCCCATAAACACTAAACAAGGGCCCTATTCCTCCAAATAATGCAACACATCATCGCGTGGCTTTGGTTATGCCAACAAGTTTTCTTAAACACCAAGCAATAGTCTTGTACTACCAAAGGACATACACATCATGTTTTGATCCCAAATCTACTAAAAAATGGCTAGAAAATAGCTATTTACGAAGATAAGCATGACCCACACACATACCCGGACATCCTCTTCACCACACACAAGCCCTTGATTGGTTACCAATCCCTACAATTCTCATTTCCCTATCAAATACAAATTTCATTTCCTCAATCCTATGTACTATCGAACATGGTATGATGACGTCTAGCTAGGTGGCATAGGACAATGTCTCTATGAAGTTGCTTATGGTCTTTTTCACTTCTTTGCCGATGCTTCTCAGGTCGATTCCTCCAAGCGTCAACAACGAGGGGCCAATGAAACACCACAAAATTTTGAGCTTAGTACTTCTCCAACAAGAATCAAGCTAAGTCATGACACTCCCTAGCATGACTAAAGCTTGAGGGCCTCACAAATAGCTTCAACCAGAGTCGATCTCAATAAGGAGTAGTTCCCTGGGACCCGTAGATGACCACAACGACATCTGCTATCAAACATGGCAACTTTGGAGCTCAAGATACTTAGTATTCACTAAGTATGCATTCTCAGCGTAAATGTATACACCCAAGTATGCATTCTCAGTGTATACGCCCAACGTATATGCCCAGCAGGTATAACGTGTACACCCAGCGTATACGCCCAGCATGTACATAGTGTACGACCAGTGTGTAGCACAATGTATACCAATCGAAGCTCTCTAGAACTGTACTAGATCAAGGTCAATCAATCTTAACATCCACAGGCAGCATTTTCATGGCATTTGAATTCAAATCTAAAGGATGAATGACTTCTTTTATTCTGATCTAGTCTATACGCTAAGGTCATACGTCCAGCATGTATACGCTAGCATACAGCAGTATACGCTGGCATGAAGCACACTGTACACTTGTAAAATTTCATTCTTTTTCACTCGGTCAATGCACCACATGTCACCCGACCCAAGAGCCTAGCACTCCATAGCCAATCATCCCCTCTCAGACCTGAGTCTAACGTTTAAACTTGTATAGAAACCCCAATTTTTCACTAGATCGAGGTTGGCAATTTTGAGCAAACTAGAGACAAAAAAGGAACTAGAGATGCTAAGAAATCAGAGAGCAAAGTAGAAACCCTGTACGCTTGACCTTACCCCTACATGCTGAGCATATAGCCTTCACGTTGTACCTGCAGTTAAACCAGTACACAATCATCCCTACGCATCCACCGGGGCTCTTCGTCCGCCTTATGTCAGATTCACAACTACGTTAGACCGGTGCATTGTAACTCTCTATCTCATAATAATATTATCACATCTATTTTGCTAATATTTGTTACAGTTTTTCAATAATCATCGCATGCATATTACTTATTTTCCTGTACGTTTACGCTTCGTTTTACATTAGTTACGCCGTTTACGTATAACCCAGCATACAGTATATCGATGTACGTTCGGGGAAATCCTTGCCTGATCCACGTACAAACCACTCAAGGTACTCTGCCTTCATTAATTCCATCTTGCCCTCAAGCGAAGGTAGGATCTTCTATGCGTGTCCAGTGATCTCCAGGTTTCTATTTCATTCCAGCTGGAGATCGACGATTTCGGATAGTACAGTAGCGTAACAGGGTGTTACGCTATGCTATGATACACTATGCAGCGTAACAATGTGTAATAGTATAGTTTTACAAGGTGTTAAAAGTGTCATCATTTTAACACTTAGAAAAATTTGCAGTCGAGATGCCAAAACATGAAATTTTGTGGTGTTTCACCCACTTCCGTACCAATCTAGTAGGTCGAGAGGTTGTTACTACATGTTTAAATTCCTTTGTAAATTTTTCATTTCTTACGTCTTTGAACTAAACATTTTGTGAACTTGTAGCAAGGGTGAAGAAGCCCAAGGAGGTGATGGTGGTGGCCGCAGAGGCTCAGGGAGCGAATGTTTATTTGAAATATGGCGAAGTAGCTGGGAGCTAGTGCTGGCTGAACACTGGGGCTTTAGACACCCTCCTCCTAAACCTTGAGAAGGTGGGGATTATGGATCTATTCCTAGGCTCGAATCCGAACGTTCCCGCGGCTGAGATGCTCACCTTGATTGGGTCCTTTTTCGATAAGGTGGGCCATTTTCACCTGAGCGTGCATGTCATGTGGGTGTTCATTGACATCAATGACTAGCTATTTGTAGATCTGTTTGGCATCCCTACCGAAGGCATTGAGGTGGGGTCAAAATCCAAGATGGAGTTTACCCTTTGGAAGAAGGACCTTGAAGAGTGGCTGAGACTCACCAAGGAGCGTAATGGGCTCGCCATGGAGAAGCTTAAGGAAGGAGCCATCAAGGAGCTCTACCCTATTTTTTGTGCCCATGTGTTCCCCCAGTTGCTTACGTAGGGGAAGGTCCTGGGGCTTGAGTAAGCTTGGATCATGCACGAGGTCATGTAGGAGGGGACTCGCTACAACTGGGCTGAGTCCCTATGCAAAGGCTTGTAGACCACGATCCTGGAACACCGTGAGAAGATGGAGGCCCAATCCAACGTCCACTATGCCTTTTATATAGGCTGCCTCAAGTGCTTTGGGAAGTTTCTAGTGGTTTGGGAGAGAGGAAACTGGGTTTTGCGGAATCTTGACCAGATTTCCAGACCCTGGATTCGCCAGGTTCTCCAAACCACCCGAGCCCATGATTCCCCAGAAGTTGTTGGGGAGTATTTTTTTTGTAACGACTAAGGATCGGGAAGCCCACAATGTTCATGGCCAGGATAGTCTAGAAGAGACGCCCCCCACTATGGATGGTAGCATGTCATGTGGTGGGTCTTTGCTAGCTGAAACGGTTGCTAGCACATTGCGGAGGAAGATTCCTTCCCCAGCCTTGGATGTGGAAGAGGAGGAAGGGTGAAGACTGTGGCTCAAACTGTAGAGGATGAGACCTCCTATTGGTAAGTGCCTTTTTTTAGTACTTACTTTGTTGTGGTCTGCTATACCATGCTACGCTAGATGAGGTAGCGTAGCATAGCATCTGTTTTAGGCTACTTGCTTTGAACTAATGCTAATATGTCTGACTATCAGTAGAGAGAGAAGAAGAAGAAAGTGATGAAGAGGTGTCAGACCCTAGGATGGGGGTAGCGAATAAAGGTGCACGGGCCCCAATTTTGGTGAGAGGGGCCTTGGTAGCGACGAATAAGGACACGGAGGCCCCAATTTTGATGAGAGGGACTCTAGTTGCGAAAAGGGGAGTTTCTATAGCTAGGGTAGGGACTCTTGTCATTAGGGAGAATCCTCCCATTGAGGAGTCCTACATGAATAAATAATACATTGGTCTCCACAAGGGGAAAGTACCAATGCATAAAGAGGAGGTCCATATGGACCTAGAAGAAACTTCTAGCCAGGCCTCCACCATCATTTTATGTCAGCCGGAAGAAAGAGTGCCATCGAACGTTGGTGAGTTTGGCAACAAGTCTACCTTATCATAGTCCACTTTGGTCATTGCTAATATGTTTGGTTATGTAATAGATGTTACTGCTAATGCCATAGGACCAACCTTGGCTCATACTAAGCCTCAGGCTAAATTTTCTGACAAGTTCACATTCATGCAAGGTGTTATTAATGACATGATCAAGCACCTTTAGCGGGTGGACCCTGAAGTGGGTAGGTAGTGGTGTTACTTGCTCTATTGGTGTTATGATAAAGTTTCTCATGTTTACTACTTGTGCTATGCTAATGTGGAAAATGTGTTTTTCATGTTATGATAGCTTCTCGACTCAAGTGGGACCCGACACAACCTTGGAAGGTTAGTGCCATATCCTCATTTCCACCAAAAGTAACTGAGATGTCTCGTCGTGCGTACAACGAGGCCTGCAGATGCACCTTACTCTCGACACACTCTCTATGGAAGTGTCAACATGCTAACGAAGAGTTATGGAAATAGACCCAAGGGGCGAAATAGGAGGTGGCCAACCTGAGGTCTAAGGTAGCGAATCTCAGGTCGAGGAATGAGTTCCTCATAGCCCAAGTGACCAACGACAAAGACTAGCACATAGCCATGGTGGATCATGCTAGGTGTACCATCCAAAATCGTCGATGCAAGGCTGGAATGAAACAAACATTGGGAGATCCTTGGAAGAAATATAGAAGACCCTACCTTTGCTTGAGGGCAAGCTGGAATGAATGAAGGCAGAGTGCCTTGAATGATCCACGTGCGGATTAAATGACTTCCCCAACGTACACACTTTGCAATGCATTGGGTTATGCATAAACGATGCACATTAAACATAAACCATAATCATAAAAAGACACAATAACGTAATTTGGAATGTAAACGTAAACTGGAAAAACAAAGAAAATTGCAATAAATCTAGGCAAAATGTAAATTGTTTTGTATTGAAAAATGATTACAGTGTGCACCAATCAGAACGTAATTCTGGATTGATCACAAGGCGAACGTTTAGCCCTAGTGGGTGATGAAAGGTGCTGGAAGATGTAGGTTTTGGATTGTAGGGAAATGCAGCATCCAAGTCTGATGTCGAGCATACAAAGGTTGATGCCCAGATCTGCTAAGTGTCCTAGATCCAATTTTTGCGTCTATTTGTAAAAATTTCCAACCCCCTTGATCTAGTGAAAAATTAAGGTTTTTATAAGATCTTGGGCGTTAGATTTAGATATGGAAGGAGATGAGTGGTTGTGAGGTGAGAAAAATTTGGATCGGGAGATAGGTGGTATGTTGACCGAGTGCAAGATATGTTACAACTGTACAACATGTAGTGTACGCACTAGCGTATGAATGCCTAGCGTATAGGCTTGGAACGCTCAAGAAAACTTAAAATTTGCAAACAAATTTGTATGTCACAAAAAGAATTAGGTCTCTAGCTTCTGGATCCATGCTCTGGCCTATTGTTTTTAGCTTCAGTGTGTCTTGAAATGCCCTGGCATGTTGGCATCCGTGTACAATGTTCAGCGTATGAGATTGGGCATCTAGTGTGTATACGCTGGCCAGTGTATGGACCATAAATGATGCATTTTGGACCAAATTTTGACTTCCAAAGCTAGTTTTGACTATAGATCTATAGGGCTTATGTCTTGAGGGTGCTTTATGTCAAATTTGAGCTGATTTTTCCCTGATCTAGTGCTATTTTGAAGGACTTTGTGGGGTTGACACTGGGCTATATATTGGCCAGCGTCAACCTTAGGGTACACCTCATGACCTACCATTTTGGATGTCTGAATCTATACGATGGTGCTTTTCCCTTGATTCATGAGAATTGCTGATCCTCCACGGTGTCTAAATGCCAATTTTAACTTCATTTTAATGCAGTTTGAGGCCTATTTTGGTGGTTTACGTTGAGCTATATGCTGGCCAGCGTATACCAAGGTGTGCTCAGCGTAAATAGGTGAAAATGGCTCGTTGGAAGCCCAGAACTGAAGTTTTTGAAGCCTGTGACCTTGTAGGATTATTGCCCATGTACTGAGGATCAATTCTAGGTTGAAAAATTTCCCAAAAGTGCATGATTTTCCCCGTTCATTGTGGTCTACGCTGGGCTATACACTGGGCAGCGTATACCAAGGTGTGCTCAGCGTATACACTTGAAAATGCATCATTTCAAGGTTAAAACTTGATTTTTAGGTGCCTGTGATGATACCCAATAGTTTCCCTGCCTGCAAGAGTCAATTCTAGGTGAAAATATTACTTTTTAGTTCCTATTTTGGGCCGTTTTTGGTGGTATACGTTGGGCTATACGTTGGCCAGCGTATACCAAGGTGTGCCCAGCGTATACGCTTGAAAATGCATCATTTAGGGCCCAAACATTGATTTTTAGAGGGTTGAGAGTTGCTAGAGACCTCGAGGAAGTTCATGGTGGGTCCAAATGCTTAATTCTGGCATGTTTTAACTTATTTTTGGTGCCCAAATGTTGCCATACGCTGGCCTGTACGCTGGCCAATGTATAGCCCAGCGTGCAGAGCATATACTTGGTCAAACGAAAGTATTTTGAACCCAAAACATGAAATTTGTGATGCTGGATGTTGATGTAGTCACTGTGGGTCCTAGGGTACACTTTCTTATTCAATTATGCTCCGTTTGATGTTGTTTTTCAGGCTTTCAAGCTTGGTCATGCTCGGGACCAACATGACTTAACTCAATTTCTATCTACAAGTGTTAGCCAAAATTTTTGTGGTGTTTCATTAGCCCCTCTTTGTTGATGATTGGAGGAATTGACCCTAGACACATCTAAAAAGAAGTAGAAAAACCACAAGAAAACTGGTAGCAAGCATTTTCCTTTGGCACTTGGCCAGATGTCATCGCACCTTGTTCAGAAGTACCTGGGATTGGGAAATGAAGTTTTGAGATGATGTCTAGGGGAGATGCTTGCCACTGTCATCTTGTGCAAACAAGTCATGTTTTTCCTTGTCGATGGTCAATATTTGGTAGACTTGGAACCAAGGCATGAGGAGTACGTCCTTTGGAGGAACGAGACTCTTGTATCATGTTTAAGAGAACTCGTTGTCACAGCCAAAGCCATGCAATGAGGTGGTGCATTCTTTGGAGAAACAGGACCCTTATGTTAGGTTTAAGGGAACCCATTGTCTAACAGCCAAAGCCAAGTAGTAACATGATGTGTTTGAGACATGAGTACTTCATTCCAAGACAACTACCTTCTCGCCTAGGGCTTGTATGGGAAGTGCCAAGGGTCTTGTGGTTCATTTTGTTCTCTACTCTTTGATCTTTTCCTTTTTTTTCTTTTTTTTTCTTTTTTTTCTTTTTTTTCTTTTTTGGTTTTCAGAAAGATCTTTCTTTCAATTTTTCACTCATGCTCATGTGCTATGTTGTGTGTTGCAACTTCTTGAGAGTATCGTAGCATGCAATAGTGTGCTCAAATGTTTAGGGTGTATTGGGTGTATCTGGGAACTATAACCGGGTAGGAAAGGGAACAAGAGTGCTGGGGAAATGGGGAATGTATCAGGAACTGGGAATGTACTTTTGAACAAATTGATTAACCTAGTTCCGTGCATTAGAAACAATGTGGAACCTTGTCACCGTGATGAAGTGTATCCATGTATGAGCACCACTAGGTGTCATCCTGCAAACACAACTCCAAGAAGACAAGAAAACCAAAAGTGAATGAGTTAGTGAACACTTTAGACACAAATGTGGCCAATGCAAATGGAGGCACCATGTGAAACTTAAGGAAAAAAATGAGCAACAATAGTGTTGTTAGAGCCGATGTGATGAATGATGTGGCAGGCATTGATGAAGAAATGTCATGAATTACAGCAGCAGATGAATGTGCCAGAGATGATCTTGCCAGTTTATAGCATTAGCAGATTGTTGTGGGTTAGTTTTACATCATAACCCATTGGAAGTTGCTAGTTTATCGTCGTAGCATATGGTGCGATGCTAGTTTATAGTCATGGCGAACTATGAAGAGGCAAGATAGTTTATAGTCTTAGTGGACTCTAGTGAACAAACCTGTGGCAGTTTAATGTCATACTGAATGCTTTGTGGTATCAATTTTAGGTCATGATGCTAGGACCACTGTGTGGTGTCAATTTTGAGTCATAACCCAGGACATTCAGTGGTATCAGTTTACCATCATGATGCTAGGACAAAAGTGTGCATTATGAGTGTGACCAGTGGTGTTAGTTTACCATCATGATGTAAGGAAAAAGTGTGGTATTAGTTTTAATTCATAATGCTAGGATTGTCGGTGTGGATGCATGCGTGTGTGTCTGTATGACCCTATAAACAAAAGCAACTAGAGAAAACAATGTTAAATAGGAACTGTAGAAAACATGAACTAAAATGCACAAGTAAATAGAAAATAATGCGAAACGGTGGTAGTTCAAGGCCATTTTGGGCCACAGTTTAGTTTAAGGCCTTTTCAGGTCATGAGAGAATGCATAAGCTAGTACAATACAAATGAACATGAGATATGCACTGCGAAAGAATGTGAAAAGTGTGCAGAGATTTGACTTGTTTTTGGCCATAGGGACATTTTGATCGTGTGGTTGTCTCCTAACTGGATGTTGTTTTGGAAGCATTTTAGGCTTAGGTTTAGCTACGAGGCTTATGGTTTTCACCACTCATTTAGGTGTTTTAGCTCTAAATACTATGTCAGTTGCCACTCGTTCAGGCATTTTGGCTCTAGGTGTTGCATTTGTTGTCGTGTGTTTTGCATCAAGAGGCTCCTCTTTCAAGACTTGTGACATGTCTATGTTGTGATCAGCTTGAAAGGGAGTGTTGTCGCCATGTATAATGACTTGCCCACCTTCGTATGGAAGGTGGATTTCTTGATGTATCAGTGAGGAAACAGCTCGTTGTTGCTCTAGCCATGGTCTTCCAAGAATCATGTTGAAACTGGGCATCTCTTCTATGACAATGAACTCTGCACTGGTGGGGAATTGTTCACCTACCATGAAGGCTAGGTTAATCATGCCCTTGACTATGACACATGATCTATTGAAGGATTTTAGACACATGGTTTATGTTGGCATGATCTCTTCTGCCATGCCTAGTTTGTCGATGATGGAGTATAGAACTATGTTTGTTGTCGCGCCATCATCAACGTGCAGTCTATGAATGGTACATTGCCCAACACGTATGATAATCGACAATGGGGTTGTTGTGACCTCCCCTCATTCGGGGTTGACTTTAACTACATCGTTGCGGAAGGCTAAGGTGTTTGAACCCAATCCTTGTGGTGTGTGTTGTGAAATCATTGCATTGATGGATTCCATGTTAGCAGGGATGTCCTTTGTAACAGGAACTGATGTTAACATTTGCACTAAGGCTTCACGATGAGCCGATGATGTCATGACTAGGTCATACAAGCTCATCGTTGTGTTCTTCTATTTGAGCATTTGTTTTACCTAAGCTAGTGCAGTTACAAAGGTTGTGTTGTTGGTCACTATGTTGGCTTTGGCTTCCTTCATGTGGGTTGAGGGATGGGCCTCTTACGTAGAGGGCTTGGGACTGGTTTGCTTGAGATTAGGGGGAGGGGCCCCAACATTCGATTGTTGCTTGCTTGGGGTGGCCTTTACTTTGACTGTGGATGTTGTTCGTTGTTTTTTTTCTTCTTCTACTGCCATTTGGTAGGCTTACCCATGTTGTTGGCAAGGTTGACTCTTGAGGGAGAAGAGGTTGAGACGTTGCCTATGGTTGGGCTCCGGGTAGGTGAGGGGCCATCGTGTGGTGGCACCTTTATGAAAAATGGTAGTTTGGGAGGAGTTGTTGGTGTTTGACTAGCTTATTGTGGCACCTTGATGAGGAAAGGTTTCTTTGCGGTTTTGGTCGGTGCATCATGCCAGTTTAACGTCTTAGCGGATGACTATGGTGGTACTTTGACCACAAAGGGTGTCTTCAGTGCTTGGAATTGCATTGAATCTTGCCAATTTAATGTCTTAGTGGATGTCTGTGGTGGTGGTACATTGACCACAAGAGGTGTCATCGATGCTCTAGGTGGTACCTTGATGATGATGGGAGGCTCTTGTTCGTGGAGGCAGAGGGGATTATTGCCTTACTGGGAGGCACATCGATCACAAAAGGTTGTTACATAAGTTTAGGTTTACTATCTATGCCAATGGAGTTTATGACATAGGAGGCATCGTTTGTGCTGTGTTGATTCAGGGTGTTGACATTCAGTTGGACCCGTTCTATCATTTCTTGTAGATCATCTTGTAATGCACAGCAGGTGTCGGTGTTATGACTGGACATCTGATGGTAGTGACAGAATTGATCTAACTTGAAGTGTCGTGGGACTGGGTGCTCCTTTGGTGCTGCTAAGGTGGGATTCCTTAGTAGCTCGCAGTACCTATCATGTCTTAAATGGGCATTTTTTGCTACTTGTTTGTATTGGATTTTCCCAGTTCTAAGGAGTTTCTCTAGTAGTTCAGAAGGTTGTGCAGGTAGTGGTGTGTACTTAGAGCGATCCTTGTGCTGAAAGTTGGGCCTTGGGGTGGCCCCTGTTGTTGCAGGAGGGTTGGTACTGGTGTTTTTTTTGTGCTTAAGGCTATAGTTTCTGTTCTTGTTTGTTGTTTGGAAACGTGTTGGTTCTTGTAAGCCACATAGACGGGATCATTGCTGGTTTGTGCACCTTGTTCAATGTTCTTGATCTACGTGAAAGCTTGGCTCAATGTTTGAGCACTTAGGTAGTACAATTTTGACTTAACGAAGTCATTCATGGCTCCCTTCAAAATCATAAGCAAATACATTTTAGGGATGGGCTCATGAAGTTCATTAGGGCTATGCTCCATCGTTGAATGAACTTCTGCGCATGCTCCAGTGGTTCTTGTTTCACCTGTATCAGAGTGTCTAGTGTTACTTTGGTCTTCAGGTTATACTTAAACCTAGTAATGAATTGATGTAATAGATCCTCCAGAGAGGATATGGAGTTACGAGGCAAGGATCAGTATCAATCTAAGGCTACGCCCGTTAAGGACATAGTGAACACATGCAAGATTACATGGGACCAAGCTTGAAGCAATAGAGTTTCTGATCGAAACATGACTAAGTGAGCGTTCAGATCTCCCTTCCTGTTGTACTTGGTTAACTGGGGTAGTGTGATTCCCTTGGGTAAAGCTAACGGTGGTAATGAAGAGTTAATTGGATCATCGTGGTAGAAGTCCAATATTTTAACTACTTCAGTGTTGGTAGTTTTGAGGTGCTTTACCTCATTAGCTAATGCTTGCATCCACTATTTTTCTTCTTCCCACTCTTGAGAGGTAGGTAGATTAGTTGGTTGGGGAGATTATGTCATTAGTTGCAATTATTGAGCAACGTTCGGAGTTGGGATTGCAGGGGATGGCATGCTCAAGTAAGTGGGTTGTTGAACAAGGGGTGTGGTTCCTTGTCTAGCCACTAACTATGGGGTGACACTATGAATGTGTGGGGCTGATGTAATGAAAGTGGCCCCATGTGTTTGCACTGGTGGCATGTACTAGGTGGACGTGGACATGGGTAGTCCATGTTGGGACACCAGTGCTTGCATGCTTGTTGATGTGTAAAGATGAATTGTCTATCCCACGTGTGAGTGGAACAATGGGCTAACATGGGCATGGGGACTAAGAATGTGGTATGAATCCTCAGGTTCAGATTATGCCTTGAAGTCATCTACATTATGTTGGTTTTTGGGCTCCTCAATGGGTCACCATGAGTTTTGGCTCCTTGCCAGAAGGAGCTGAGAGATGAGTCAATGGTGAGGGTTAGAAAGGGAGATGATGTCATATATAGAGGGGACGAATTTATGACCTCCCATGTATATGCGCTCAAAGTTTTGTTTTGCTTCCTATTCGATGGTGTCAAGGGGAAGGTTGGCTTGAATCTTCACACAGATAAAGTTGTACTATTCCTATGTGAGGATTACGAAGGTGTGTGCGTTAGAGTTCTGAGATGACTCCATGGTGATGTGTGACGGGGCAGCGTATGGGCTGGCTAACAAGTGCTGAGTGTTTTTTGGGCTAAGTGTGTAGCATGTGCAATGTGGTTGAACTACAATGTGTGTAGCGTGACTAACTATCTAGCGTGTGAACACTGAAAAAATTTTCTAAGTGTCCAGTGTGTGAACACTGAAAATTTTTCTAAGTGTCCAGTGTGTGAACATTGAAAAAAATTTCTAGGTGTCCAGCGTATATAGCATAAACGGGAGAAAATTTGGCTAAGTTTTGGAATAGTGTATAGGTGGTAGCATATAAGAGGCAGCGTATACCCTACACTTAGCGTATACACAGTGGTGGTAGTGTATGAGCAGGGGTCATAGCATACACCAACTGTGTACAACGTATACAGATGATAAACATGATATAATGCAAGTGTAAATGCCAACAGGGGAGGTGAACTACAACGTATACCATAAAAAATTAAAATTTTGAACAAAAAAATAGTAAAGATGCATTGTATATAGGTGAAAAACATATGAACACTAGATGTGGTGTAGATATGAGGGAGAAAATTGTAGATCTGCAATGTTTGAGCATAGATCTAGTGGAATGGGGTGTAGATCTGCAGTCACAGGGTGTAGATCTACAGTCACAGAGAGAAGATCTGAGAGAGAAAAACTTAGATCTGCAATGTTTGAGCATAGATCTAGTGAAATGGGACGTAGATCTGGAGTCACAGGGTGCAAATATATAGTCACAGAGAGCAGATCTGAGAGAGCAAAATGCAGATTTGCAATGTTTGAGCATATATCTAGTGGAATGGGATGTAGATCTATAGTTATAGGGTGAAAATATGTAGTCACAAAGAGCAGATATGAGAGAGAAAAATGTAGATCTAGGAGAAAATTGGCCCTCCTTTTAGCATCATTTTTGGTACCATCCGAAATCGTCGGTGCAAGGCTGGAATGAAACAAACACTAGGAGATCCTCGGAAGAAATACAGAAGATCCTATGTACTATCTGAAATTGTCGATGCATGGTTGGAATGAAATGGACACCGAGAGATCTATAGATAGGCACAGAAGACCCTACCTTCACTTGAGGTTGAGCTAGAACTGACGAAGGTAGAGTACCTTGGGTGGTCTGCACGTGGATCAGACAAGGATTTCCCAAAATGTATGCCAATGTGCAATA
Organism: Gnetum montanum; assembly: GCA_015680685.1. Lineage (NCBI taxonomy): Eukaryota > Viridiplantae > Streptophyta > Gnetopsida > Gnetales > Gnetaceae > Gnetum > Gnetum montanum. Next base: position 216,425 of record MNCI01007630.1, read on the forward strand.
TCCTGGGTTATACGTAAATAGTGTAAACCAGAATGCAAGCGTGTAGGGATGTAAAAAACAGATAAAGAAATACGAATGGAAATCGTAACAAATATTAGCCAAAAAAATATAGCAATATTATTGCATAATGAAAATTACAATGCACCATTCTAGATGCAGTTGTGAATCTGACACAAGGTGGATGAAGAGCCCCGGTCGATGCAGAGGGGTGATGGTATGCTAGTTTGGGCTGTAGGCATAACATGAAGGCTATATGATCAGTGTGCAGGGTGGAAGTCCACCATGCAGGGTGGGTGTTCTCGATGCTCTAAGTCTCCATTGCTCCCCAAAAAATTGTTTTTGTGCCCAAATTTTCTCAATTTTTTCCCGACCTCGATCTAGTAAAAAATATGGGTTTTTATATGAGTTTGGGCATCAAATTTGGATCTGAGATGGGATGATTAGCTATGGGATGCTGGAATTTCAGATTGGGTGACACGTGGAGCATCAACTAGGTGCAAAATATTGAAGCTTTACAAGTGTGCAGCATGCCAGCGTGTACACGTTGGGCGTATACGCCGGGCGTGCAGGCTAGTGTGTGGGCATGAAAATTGTAGTTTTGGAGCTTAATCTTGTACACTGAAGTTGTATCATTGTTGCCTAAGTGTTTCTGGTTCTTTGGGGCATTCGGGGGCTCATTTTGGCTTCATTTTGACGGAGTTTTGGGCACGTTTCTGGTGTGCACACTGTGCTGTACGCTGGGCATGTACGCTGGGTATGCAGGACCAAGAACAACCCTTCTAATGCCAAAATTGATATCTCCTAAGCATGTGGACTTGTATATTCATTTAACATTCCTTGAGGGTTGACTCTATTATCAAAATATTTCCCAAAATGCTCATTCCACCTTGTTCAAAGTGATGCACGTTGGGCATATACGTTGGGTGTGCAGGCTAGCGTGCATGCATGAAACTACCACTTTTCAAGGTTAAAACTTGATTTTTGGAAGCCTAGGATGATGCTTGATGGTTTCTCTACCTTTTGGAATTTATTGCATGTGAAAATCATGGTATGAGTTCCTGTTTTGGTCTATCTATAATGGTACACGCTAAGTGTGCATGCTGGGCGTGCAGGCCAGCGTGCAGGCATGAAAACCCATCATTTGGAGCCAAAAACTTGATCTTCAGGAGCTTGAGAGCTATTGCGGACCCTAGTGAAGGTCCTGGGGGATCAAAACCTTTATTTTTAGTATGTTTTGGCTCATTTTTGGGGCCTAGAAGTTGCTGCACGCTGAGCTGTATGCTGGGCGTGCAGGCCTATGTGCAAGAAGTATACTTAGTCAAAAATAAGTGTTTTGAGTTTGAAACTTGTAGTTCTTATTTCCAGATGTTTATGTAGTCTAAAATGGATCTTGGGGAACTTTTACTTGCTTGATTTGACTCTGTTTGATGCTATTTGTGAAGTTCGCAAGTTTCAGTCATGCTGGGAAGCATCATGACTTAGCTAGATTCTTGTCCGAAAGTGTTAGGTCCAAATTTTTGTGGTGTTTCATTGACCCCTATTTTTTGATGCTTGGAGGAATCGACCCAAGAAGTATTGAAAAAGAAGTACAAAACAGCACAAGCAAACTAGTAGTAAGCATTGTCCTTTGGCACCTGGCCAGGTGTCATCGCACCGGGTTCAGTAGTACATGGGATTGGGTGAATGAAGTTTGTAGCTGGATAGGGAAATGGAAGTTGTGGGGATTGGGAACTGATCAAGGGATTGCACATGGTGAAGGGGATGCTTTGGTGTGTATACAGGTCATGTTGATCCTTGTCAATAGCCATTGTCTAGCAGACTTGGAACCAAGACATGAGGTGTACGTCCTTTGGCAGAACAAGACTCTTGTTTAGTGTTTAAGAGGACTTGTTGGAACAACCAAAGCCACGTGATGATGTGTTGCATTCTTTGGAGGAACAGGGCCTCTATTTAGTATTAAAGATAACTTATTGGTAGAGAGCCAAAGCCACGCAATGAGATGTTACTTGAGCATTTGAGACATGAGTACTTTCTTCCAAGACAACTGCCTTCCCGCCTGGGGCTTGTATGGGAAGTGTCAAGGGTCTTGTGTTTCTTTTTGGCTTTTTTTGCTATTTGCTCTTTGCTATTTTGTTCTTTTGTTCTTTTGTTGTTTTTTTTCTTTTTCTTTTTCTTTATTTTTATCTCATTTCTTTTTGTTTCTTTTTGCCTCTTTTTTTTAGAGTGTCGCAGCGTGCAATAGTGTGCTTAAAGTTTTGGGGTGTACTGGGGGTATCTGGGAACTGTAACTGGGTAGGAAATGGAACAAGAATAATGGGAAGGTGGAGGTTGTATTGGGGGCTAGAAATGTAATTTTGAACAGATTGATGAACCTAGTTTCGTGCATCAAAAACAATGTGAAACCTTGTCACCATGATGAAGTGTATTCGTGTATGAGCACCACTGGGTGTCATCATGCAAACATAACTCCAAGAAGACAAGAAAAATCACAAGTGAATGAGTTAGTGGAAACTTCAGACATGAACATGACTGATATAAATGGGGCACCATGTGTAACTTAAGGAAAAAAAATTGAGCAGCAATATTGTTGTTGGAGCTGGTGTGATGAATGATGCAGTAGGCATGATGAAGAAATGTCATGGATTACAGTAGCAAGTGAATGTGCCAAAAATGATCTTGCCAGTTTATAGTCTTAGTGGACTATTGCGGGTTAGTTTTATATCATAACCTGTTGGACTTTGCCAGTTTATCATCGTAACAAATGGAGCGATGCTAGTTTATAGTCTTAGCAGACTATGAAGAGGCGAGCTAGTTTATAGTCTTAGCGAACTCTGGTAGCAGGAACTATTGTAGTTTAATGTCATACCGGATGGGTTTGTGGTATCAGTTTACCATCATGATGCCAGGACAAACCTGTGGTGTTAGTTTTGAGTCATAACTCAGGATACGTCTTGTAACGATGGAAAACATCGGTCGCTGGAAAATACCAGACAAAGATCCATGTACACAATCTTAACCACGAATCCATGTGAGGGCCGTGCTAGAGAAAATGAATCTGTGGTGCCCTAAACAGTCTTTTCGATCAGACAAGGACTTACTTAACCAGTAAATTAATGAATACCGTGATAATATACGTATTATATAGATATTCCACGAAACAAATTGATTCGATGAATGGTAAAAGGAGTAGAAAACGATGTAAATAAATTGAAATTACGACAACGTCAATGCGACAAGAAAGATCAGATTTAGGAAAGATGCGCAATTCCAAGATCTATGTTTTAACTCAAAGACTGAGTATATTGTATATAAGGTTCCAATAGCAAACTCCACTTATCCTATGTGAAGCATACACAAAACAACAAGAAAACTATTCAAAAAGGAGTACAGAATGAAGCTCGGTCTACCTCGTAAGCCAAAGATGGAATGCAAGGAAGGTCAAGCCTGGATGTCTATCGATCAACTATTTCTGATCAATAAACCTTACCAATCATACCAAATGATTTCTCGATCTCTGATATGCTCTTTTTACCTTCGGTAGTCTTTGTTCAAAAGCTGCTAATGATCACCAATGAAGAGAACTATATTTATGCCAAAAGACTGATCACTCTTGCTGCCAATGCTCAAAAAATGTCTTCTATCTTTTCCCAAAAAGGTCCCTCTTCTTTCTTCGCCAATTGGAGTATTTATAGGTTCAGTAGTACGTGGAGAAGGCACAGCCCTGATGACACTTGTCTCGAACCTTCAAAATGTCGTTGACTAGGCAAATTTTATGTTGAAACTGGTCATGTCGCATCACGTTTTTGGGAAAGGGGGCAAAGTATGCTATCAACCACTCCTGCTGAAGCCGCCTCATGATTACGTTGTAATACGCTAATGACCGTATTGTGCGTATGAAGAGCAGGTGCGTGTCTGGTACTACCTTAGTTGACTTTAGGCTATATTACTCTCATTTATGTTGCATAGCATGATAGAGCGTAATAGAGCATAGGAGTAGTTTATTCAAGATGTTTTACACTCATTTACACCGCAAAGCGTAATAGAGAGTAAAATGGTCAACTTCACAATAAGTTACGCTTGTTTACGCTGCGTGGCATAATAAGCGTAAAGCGACCAATCAAAAAGAAGAAACTAATCTATCGCGCTTCTCTGGATTGTGACTTTGACTTCCTTGATGCTCATTATGCTGCTCTACGTAATGGAGCGTAAATTCAGCCTTGAACAAAAAACTTGGCAGAATATGCGACAAGTCGCATATCATGCTACTTAGACCTTAAACTTCGTCGAATTCACTGAAGTAAGTTACTTTCTGATATCGGGCTACATTAAGCAGAGTTACGCCAAGCGTCATTACACTATGTTGCGTAATGTAGTGTAAAGAGAGAAAACAAAGTAAGGTTGTAATTTGTAAGAAACTTGGAGACTTGGTGCTGCATGCCTCTTTGCCTTGTTCTATCTTCTAGATTTCTGTCGCAAACTTTTGCCCGAATCATGAATCTTCACCCTAGGATGATTCGCAATTTCCATGGTGTTTCAATTGCCCCTCTTTGTTGACATTTAGAGGGCTTTCCCGAAAGACGTCAAAAAAGAATACGAAACATTGGATGGGTAAAAGTACCAACAACATTCATCAACGGTTACTCAAGTGTAGCCCTGTCAATGTAGAAGTGCAGAAATGAGGGAAACGGGAGATAAAATGGTACGTGATGGAATTCGTACAGATGTAAGAGGAGAGAGGTTCGGGGAAGACTTGAATGAGGTTCAGGAAAGACTCAAATGAGGTTCGGGAAAGACTCAAATGAGTGAGTATAGTTTTTCGCACATAAGTAATTAGGACTTCTCCTACGATTGCATTTGCATGGAGTTATGCTGTCATTTTGTAGATGAAGGGGCTTGCATAGACGAATTGTGTTGCATCTACGCGGCCTGGATGAGATGTGTTTCATCCATTTTGCCAATCCTACCCTTTTTTTTGGCATCCACTAGGCGAGTTGCATTACGCCAGTTTATGGACTTAACTGTAATACAGATGTGGAAAGCGTATGCTGCGTATTCACATTTTGTGCAAGGAAAATAGATGGGATGACTAAGGAGGGGAATACGAGCAAGAGGTAGGATTATGAGAAAAATAGGGTTGCATTTCTAAGTAGATAGGCAAACCTAAGAGGCCATCTCAAAACGCTGTCTATACTTCACTGCTCAAATGAACGCACTCTTGAACGAAATCCTTGTAGCAAGTAACCTGCAATCAAAGAAAAAAATAGAGGAGGACACCATCGCTCAGCCGAATCACGGGAGAGGTTGTTGAAATAAGTACCGTTTGGGATGAGACAGAGTGAGTAGGCCATGAATGAGGAACCATAGCAAGAGGCCAGGGTCTCAATGTTGATGCTCGGCCCAGCATATCGCTGCTAAAAAAAATTAGACTCATCGCACCCAACTGGTTATGCAAAGAACTAGCTAGGTGAATCTGTGAAGACAGAGTCTAATAGTGATGATGAACGGAGGTCCCCAATGTCGTGGTTGATGAAAACTCCTTTGGGGCTCGAGACGATGAAACTAATCTCTCAAATGTGCCACCACTAAAATGGGTGTAGTCATGGCATCTCTGAGGGGTTAGTAGTATGCCTTTCAGCATATCCAAGGAATCAGCAGAATGCTTGTGAGGTAGCAATGCTGGGGCTGTCCCAACATCCCATCCCGTTCATGTTGCAGCCGCGTAGAGATGGTCATGCTCGCCTGATTCATGTGTTTGTGGTCTGTAGGTCCCAGTTTTAAGTCCTAGTAGACTGTTGTTGCTGGTTTTAAGTCCCAACAGACCATGGTCCCAGTTTAAAGTCTAGGCAGACTGAAAAATGCTAGTTTTACATCGTAGCGGACAACGGTAGAACTGATTTATGATCTTAGCAGACCGTGCTGTGGATGTTAGTTTCATGTCATGACCCAGGGACTAATCTATGTTGGTTTCACATCTTAGCAGATGGATACTTACCTGTGCCAGTTTTATGTCATGGTGGACAGTCAGTGCCAGTTTAGCGTCGTGGCGGACGCGTGCGAGAAATGCCAATTTTACGTCTTGGTGGACCTGTACAACACTACCAGTTTTACGTCATAGCAGATGGTTGCAACTTGCTAGTTTTACGTCTTGGCAAATGATCATTTCCAGTTTAGCGTCGTGGCAGACGCGTGCATAAAGTGCCAGTTTTACGTTGTAGCGGATGATCATTGCTAGTTTAGCATCATGGAAGACACGTGAGGAGAGCGCCAGTTTTATGTCATAGTGGACGATGGTGCTGTGCCTGATGTTAACATTGGATATGCAGCTAGATGTAGTACTGCTTCAGATATATATGGTTCATGGGATTCGGTAACTTGTTGTCGTTGATATCTGCTAGCTTGAATGCACCGTTGCCATAACACATCAACCACCAAGAAAGGGCCCTCCCAATTTGCAAAGAACTTGCCTACTGGTTCACAAACGGCCTTGAGAACCAAATCTTCCTTCTCAATCAGATGTTGTTGAAGATTATGATGGTGCTTCTACCTCTGCTTATCTTGATACTTTTCGATGGTATCGAGCGTTTGTATTTTCTTCTCTTCTACAGAGTCCAAATCCATGATGCGAGACTTGGTGTGTTGAGCGTCATTTATAATTGTGGAGAGGACCATCCATAGAGAAGGAACTTGTAATTTGAGGGGTAGCACTACCTCAGATCCATAGACTAAGCTATAGGGTGTACTGTCTATAGCTATTCTACATGTTGTATGATACGCCCATAGCACATAGAGGATCTTTTCATGCCATCGTCTTTTGTTGCTGCTAAGCATTTTCTTGAGCAAATTGATAATGACCTTGTTCGTTGCTTTGGCTTGACCATTCTCTTGCAAGTAATAAGGCGAGGAAAAATATTGTTTGATGCCAACGCTATCACAAAAAGATTTGGTTTCCACACTGCTAAATTGTGGTCCATTATCAATCACGATATTCATCAAGAGGCCAAATCTAGTTATGATGTTGTCCAAAATGAAATGGCATATCTGTTGAGATGTGATCTTTCGCAAAGGGATGGCTTCCACCCACTTTGTGAAATACTCAGTAGTGGTGATTATGAAGCTATGACCTGCGGAAGATTTTGGTGTGATAGGCCCCTATAATGTCTAATCCCCATCGTTGAAAGGGTCATGTAATCTGAGTCGTGTGTAGTTCCGTAGGTGACACATGTATAAAGCTCGCATAACGTTGACACGTGTTGCACATTTTAACCTTTGTAAGACAGTCTTTTTCCATATACTGCCAATAATACCCTAACCAACGGATTTTAGAGGCCATGGCTCGTGGTACTACGTGTCCTCCACATAATCCCTCATGAACTTCGTCGACTATACGTTGTGCTTGGTCTTTATTAATGCAAGTAAGCAGTACTTCATAAAAAGAGCATCTACAAAGGGTACTATTTCCTATGATGATGTATTTCCTAGCTCGCTTGCGAATTGCATCTTTTTATGTGCGTGTTAGCTCGTGTGGTCGTTCGCTATGCAGGAGGTAGGTTTTAATGTTATAGTACCACTCTGGCGTTTTATCCTTGAGCAGTGAAGATATTTACGCTGTCTGAATGATAGGATCTGTACACTCTGTTATTAAGGTGGGAAAAGTGTTGAACAAGTGCGACGACACATTTAAAGTTAATGTAGCCAGTGCATTGGCTAGCGTGTTGTCATTTCGAGGCATGTGTTGGACATCAGTTGCTGCGAACTACTTCAGAATATCTTTAGCCATAACGTAGTAGGGTTGTAAATGTGCAGGTGTAGACTCCTGTGATTTGATTTATAACAAGCATCGAATCGCCCCTAATCGCCAGGTGTTGAACATCAAGCTCTCTGGCTGTTAATAATCCCCTGAGGAGCCCTTCGTACTCTGCCATGTTGTTCATACAGGAAAAGGTCAAGTAGTAGGCATGTAGACATACATCCTCAGGTGATAGCGTAATGACTATGGCGGCACTGCCGCCTCTAGCGGTTGAAGCTCCGTAAAAATGTAACGTTGCTTCGAAGCCTGTTAGGACAGGGCTTAGACTATGTACATGCTCATCGGGAAATTCAAGCTCTATCATTTCCTGACTGTCAATAGGCGATGTTATTAGTTGGTCAGCTATCGCTTGGCCTTTCGTAGAAGATTGACCAATGTAATGCAAATCGAATTCTACCGTGATAGCTTTCCAATGAGCTATCTTACTACTTTCATATAGGTTGTACGTAATAGACCTAAGGATGTTATTCTTGCAAATTATGTTGACTTGGCTACGGAAGAGATGGTGCCTGCATTTTTTGAGCGTAAATACTAATGCTAAAAAATTACGCTCTACTTCATTATACCTTGTTTCATATGCACATAGAGCATGACTCAAGTAGTATATGGGTACTTCTAACCCATCATCTCTCTTTTGACAGAGTAATACAGCTAGGGCTACGTCTAAGGTCGCAAGGTAAATGTAGAACGGTTGATCCCTTTGTGGCAGGAATACTATTGACAAGCGTTGAAGTTCTTGCTTCAAGCTGTCAAACGCACGCTGACAATCATCTGTCCATTCAAAATTAACCCCCTTTTTTAGAAGATGCTACATAGGGTGTAACTTGTCTATTAGTCTCGAAATGAACCACCTGATAAACTGTAACCTCCCTTGCAATCCGTATAATTGCTTGAGATTTGTAGGGGGTGTCAATTCAACAATGGTCTTGACCTTGTCAAGTTCTACTCATATACCAGATTTTGATACCACAAGCCCTAGCATGTGTCCAGTTTTGACTCTGAATACGCACTTCTTTGGGTTGAGCCGGAGGTCGTATTTAGAGCATCTTTTAAGCACTAACTTTAAATCCTCCGAATGATCTTCTAACCTTATAGACTTAATAGCTATATCGTCAACATAATCATTTAGTCTCCCTAGGAGGTAATCGCTAAAGATGTACGTCATAGCTCGTTGATACGTAGCTCTGGCATTTTTTAAACCAAAAGCCATCATAGTGTAACAAATGGTTCCCCAAGGTGTCATGAATGTTGTTGTTTGCTGGTGTTCTGGATTGATGCGAATTTGATTATAGCCTGAGAAGCCATCCATGAAGGATAAAAGCACATGCCCAGCGGTTGTATCCACTAGTTGATCTGTACTTGGTAGTGGAAAATTGTCCTTGATTGTAGCTTTATTTAAGTCTCAGAAGTCTATGCAGATGTGTATCCCTTCGGTCTTTTTAGGGAAAAATGCAATGTTAGATACCCAGTCTGGGTAATCAACCGCGCGAATAAAACTAGCCTAGTATAGTTTAGTGATCTCATCACGTACTACTAGCGCGACTTCTGGCTTAACTTTTTGTGCTTTTTGTCTAATTGCTTTAATATGGGGATCTAGAATTATGTTGTGTTGTATTAGTCTTGGGTCTAGTCCCGACATATCTTCATATGACCATGCGAACACTGTGACGTTATTTTGGAGTGCCTGTTTTATGTTTTCATGTGCTTTTTGGTCTAATAAAGAACTAACCTTAAGATTTTTAGTCTCACCTTTATGCGTAACAACAAAGACCTCGTTAAGGGGGTCTTCGGTTACATCTCCAGCCTCCAGATCTAGCGTGTGTGTCGATTGCTCTAGCCAGCCTAGAGATGTTTCCGACGTGGCTATGGTTGCGTCATTGAGGGCAAGGTTAGTTTCTACTAGTGTGGGATCAAATTTTCTAATGATTCCCCCATGTGGACCTGTTAAGGCTAGGGGTGCAGATAAAGTTTCGTCCGTTTGCCAACTGTCCTAAAAAATTGCCAAATATGAAAGTGGTTAGGAAAATGCTATGTTAGATGTCATCAGTATTAACGTATGATGCTTGGTGTAGTTTTTAAAAAGGTATGGCATGACGTTGCTGAGCGTAAAGAGCTAACTGAATTTTGGATGCCGTGAATAGCTTGTAATTAATATGACCCGATTACGAGGTGATAAGATGCAGTAGTTTAAGGTCGTTTCGGACCGTAATGCATGTGATATCTGCCACAATTAATGCCCTGATCTTCGGGTTCTAGATCATACTGACACCAACGTTTGGGCAAGTCTCACTTTAATCGGGTGTCAAGTCGGTTATTTTTGCATATAAATAGGCAGTTCTAATTGAAAACAGGCTGTTGGCTATCACAAATTCAAATTTTTGGCTGTCACAGAGAGAAGGAGAAAGAGTAAAAGATTGTAGCACGTTATTTGTGAAGGTGTTCAGGACTGTAACAATGGCGCCAAAGATGAGAGGAAATAATGCCAAATTGGAAAAAATCTACGAAGTACAAGGGAGTCTGTAGCGTGCTTCGCAGGCCTTAGTCGAAGTGAGAGATGTCACTCCCCTGAATCTGTAGGCCATCCCTTACTTACTCGTATTACTTTTGGTGATATGCTTTTTTCTTGTGTTTATCCTTTTGCGTCATCTGCGTAAACTAGAGTTTTAGGATGTAGACCTCATATTAAAATGAGGGTTTAGACAACAGTATTGTATCTATCACCATTGTCTGAGAAAAACCTTGTACTATTACAAGGGTTTAAGCGATTTTGGCTGTATGGCTAAAGCGTAATTTGTAATTTTTTCTTATATTTTTCATGAACATGCAACGGAATCTAGATGGTAATGTGTTTATGTTCTGTACAGTATAATGGTGAAACCTGTCCTAATCGTTTTGGACATAGTCAGGGTTTTATGTTGTATAAACCCTCTCGCAGCCAATGTTCCTTCCCCTCAGACTCGTTTGCAGGGGAAGGCTATATGGTTCCAGATGGGTGCGCTGGAGTTTTTGCAGTTCTTGTTGCATAACTACAGTATCATTGTTTGGTCGCATTTGTCAGGTGATGTGGCTAGAGCTATTTTGGAACATTTTTTAGTCGGTTCTACATAGGGTGTCCTAGCTTTCCTGACAGATGAGGCTATTGATATTGGTCGTCGTCAAGACTACCAACTTAGCACCAGAGGATTGAGGCGTTTAAGTTGGATCTAGGAGATGCCCAGATTTAGTTATTATCATGCATATAATACTTTGTTCATGGCTCGTCATGTCTCAACTTACTTTCATAATCCACCAGGCACAGTGTATTATTCAGGTGGGTAAGTCATTTTATTTGTGGTGTTATTAATATGTTTTCTAATGTCTAAATTTGCAAAGTGTAGGATAGTATTTTGTCATATGATACAAGTTATTCATCAATGAAAATGGGTTGGTGGGCAATAATCATACATTGTCTTGGATTGAAAGGATGATAAATGAGTTTACGTCCACTAGCAACATACGCACTAGTGTAATGGGACAAATGGCCTTCGAAATTCCTGAGTATCCTACCCGTTATGCCGATTCTTTCAAGAGTTGTCAGAATCTTGGGTGGTTACATAAGGAATGGACTTTGACCCTGCCCCTCACCCTCATGGACATGCAAAGGAATCTTCCTCCATTTCCTTTGCCATTGGGACCTGGTAAGGTTTTGTTGCTACAATTAGTTACAGGATATTTTTTTTTGTTTTGAAATGTTGCGTAACAGTGCTTTCGCTATCTTGACTTGTATCTTGTGTTATTAGTTAGGGAATCTAGGGAGATTACCATCATGATTTCCAGCTATGAGACGAACACCCTCCTCTTCCGTTATGGTGACATAAAGGAAGCACAATGCTGGCTCGACCATGCAATGACCCCAGTTGCATTTATTCCTGGCCATAACCCTTGATGTCCCTGCAAGTGAAATTTTAACCTTGGTTAGCTCCTTCAGTGAGGGGGCTGAACATTTTTGCACATGCGTGCATAACGTGCATGTGCATTTTGACATCGATGCTCAGCTATTTACTAACCTTTTCAGCATCCCCTCTGACGGTCTTCCCATAGAGGAAAAATCGAGGAGAAGCGTCAAATGTTAGGAAGAGCTGGAGGAGCGGTTGGGGACTAAGAAGCATACTAAGGGGGTTCCTTGTGAAAAGATCGAGTTAGAGATTTCCAAGACTATTTATCCCCTCTTCCGAGCCTGGGCTTTCCCCATAACACTCTCGCAGGGGAAGTTCTTTACTATAGAACAGGCCTGTATTATAAGAGAGGTGATTGAGGAAGGGACCCAATTCGACTGGGCAAGCTATTTCACTGAGGAGTTACGCACTGAAATGATCAGACTCCGCCAAAAGCTTGAGTCCCATTTCAGTGTGCACTTCGCCTTCTTCATAACTTGCCTCCGGCATTTTGCCAAATTTTTGGTGGTCCAGAGGAATGGGGTTTGGGTGCAACAGGATCGAGACCAGTTATCCAAACCCTGGATTTCCCATCTCTTCGGCACTACCCAGTCACAGGATCCTCTGGAGGGAATTCGGGAGTTACTTTCTATAACGACTAGGGATGTGGCGGCACCTCGAACGTGAGGCCCTGACAGCGTAGGTGGGTTGCTTCCCTCTTACATCGGTGATGCGTCACAAGGGAATCGCCTGGTAGCAAAAATAGTAGATGCCTCGGTTCAGCGTAAAAGGCCTTGTTTAACCGAGGCACCTATGGAGCCAGTAGGTGGCACAAGCAGAACTATGCAAGTCAGGTTTCAGCAGAGTAAACCTCTACCTAGTAAGCGTAAAGACATAGTAAAAGTTATGGTAATTATTGTATTACGCAACTTTATTCAGGGTATTCTAAATTATTTAAATGTGTTATATGGCATAAAAAGGGAGACCTATAGAGCGTTTGACCCCTGAAACAGGGGAGGTGGTATTACAGCATGGGGAAGGGACCCCAGTTTTGGAAGAGGAGGCCCTGGCTATTAGAGTAAGTGATGCATAGACCCTTGTGCGTGAGGAGAGAGATGAGGTGGAAAATGTTGATGCACTCCCCACTGGAACAGGCAGAGGTAATTGGTGTATTAAAATTTTTAAGGAATTCTGTTAGTAATTAGAAATTTTAACTTAATTACGCTACAAATGAACGAGATGCATCTCCATCTGCCGTTGTAAGCAGAGTGTGGGGGGAATTCCCTGATAAATTTTCCTTCATGGAAGGCGTTGTTGGTGATATGATAGAGCACCTTGGGCATGTCGATCCTAGGGCTAGTATGTTATGGCTATAGTACACTTATTTTATTATAAGGTTATAATGTTTATTTATGTTTTATTTAATATTCGTCGTTAGGAGCTCGCCTTCAATGGGACTCTATGGAGCCCATTAACCTGGACAGTATTTAGCCTTCATTGGAAGGAGCAGTCATGCCACGTAACATTTATGAGGAAATGTGTAAATGTGTGTTACGCTTGACCTGCTCCTTGTGGGAGAGTTAAAATGTCAATGAAGACCTCTGGAAGAAGCTGCAGAGGTTAGAGAAGGAAAGGATGTCTCTGACCAAAGAGATTGGAGACTTAAGATCACGATGTGAATTCCTGCAAGCACGAGGAACAGGTGAAGAGGACTGGCGGATGGCTATCATTAGTTACGCTCGCTATTGGTCAGAAATAATGTACAAACCAGTCATGAATTGGTGGAGCAAAGGATGCAAATAGAGCTCTTGGCCTAGAAGAACTAGGAATTGAAGGACTTTTGCGCAAGTGTCCAAGAGTGGGGGAAAAAACAGAAAGATCATAAGCATCTATATAAGCGAGAAAGTATCGCTTATCGTCAGCACTATCAAGATTCTACCGTAGAAGCTCAATCCTTGCGATTGTTCCTCGATGTCATTGGTGCGTCTAAGGTCTTCGAGAAGTTCCAGGAGTAGGTAATGGTGAGCGTGTCCCCGGAAAGAAAAATTACTCTTCCCGGGGAAGAGACCATAGTCCCTACCTTCTTCTTCGCTGAACCACCCCGATGGACTAGCATGGAGAAAGGGAAGGCGAAGGCTGGAACTAATATGAGAAACGGAGTTTTTTCTGAGTTGACTGAAGACGAAATTATGCAACTCCTATGGATCGGTTTAGATCAACTCCCCTTTGCTGCAGATGCAGGGCCATCGTGAGTAATTTTGAGTGTTATTGAATTTAAATTTTCTGACTTGTCCTATCATGGCTTTTGCTTATGTACTTGTTGTATGTAGGTACAAGGAATGGATGAAGAAGGTGGATAGAATGAAAAGCACGTTTAGGAAGAAGAGCGTAATGATGCAGACCATCCTCTTGGGGAGCAAGTGTTAGTGCAAGAACCTTGTGAAGATGACATTCCTCATGAAGGAATACTCCTTAAAAGGGATGACCCATTCGAAGATGATTTATTAGGCTTAGAGGCAGACTTAAGGGATATGGGTGATAGTGGTACTAGGGGGGATGTGTAATTGTGATTTACGCATGATTTTATTTATGAGGTTGAACAATGGCAATATGAATCTTGGCATGATTAATCATGAGATTTTCTTTATGCTTTTTTTTAAAAAATTATGTCTTTATTTATACAAAGTGTTGATAAAATTGTCAAAGGTTTTGGATAGGTAGCGTTATTTTAATCGTTGAATGGAGTTGCTAGTTTAAGGCCATTGTGGGTCATCACATAGCGTTTGCATAAGATATAAATGAATTTGCTAGTTTTCGGCCATTACGGGCCTTTCCTAGTTTTAGGCCGTTGCAGGCCATCTGCGTACGTCAGGGAATGTAATTGATAAAAGTGTACATATTTGCGTAGTTGTACTAATATGACTAATAGAAGTCAAGAAGCGTAAATGGCATAAACTGGGAAGCATAAATGACATAACAGATAGAAAACATAAATATATGTATATTAAAGAAAACTGACAGTCAAATTTGATAAGCATAAGTGGAAAAACTAGTAAAAATGTAACGATGCACGTAAATACCACGCAGGTCAATCGCTAGCTCGTAATTGTTTCTTGATTGCTTTTACATTGAGTGGTGCATAAGGGCAAGGAGATTTATGGCCTGACTCCTACACATCATCCTCCTCTCGCTAAAATGGTAGGTCGGCCCAGGCTAGGCTGTCATTATTCATTTCGAATTGTTCGGGAATTTGGACATGGGTTTGATCTTCAGGCATTTCGATTTCTAAACCCTATTCTTCCTCAATGTTATTGACATTACTAGGAGTTATTTCATCACTGTGTATTACTACCTCTCCCCCTGCATAAGGTAGGTGTATCTCTTCGTGTATCGGTGATGAAACTGCCCTCAGTTGGGCTAGCCAAGACCTCCCTAGAATCAGGTTGAAACCGGGCATCTCCTCGACAATGATAAATGTGGTGTCTGTTGGGAACTGGTCTCCTACCACAAATTTGATATGTACCATACCTTTGACTTGAACTTGTGCCCCGTTGAACAAATTTAGGCACGATGTCATTATAGGATAAATCTGGTCGACCAGGCCCAACTTATCCACTATAGGATAAGGGATGACATTCGTGGCCATGCCATCATCAATGTGCACCCTCCGAATCCGATGTTGACCAACCCACATGGTGATGAACATGGGTTGTGTTGTCACTCGACCTTTCTCAGGATCATCTTTGATGGATTCATTGTGAAAGGTCAAAGGGGTTGGTTTGGGTTGCTCAGTGGTAGGGGGAAACATGACAGCATGTATCGCTTCCTCTTCCGCTGGTAAGCCTTCATCCATAGGTATGGATGTTAGCATATGGACCATAGCCTCACGGTGCTTTTGAGATGTCATAAGCAAGTCATAGAGGCTCAATGTTATGTTCTTCTATTTTAGAGCTTGCTTGACTTGTGTAAATGCGTCGAGGAGGTCCCGTTCTTGGCTGGGTTGCTTATCTCCTCTGTCTTCTTCCATTTGCCCTAAAAGATGGATTTCTCAAGGTGGAATAGCATCAGTTAGAGGGTTGTGTTTCTTCCTGCTGAGGGGAGGTGGCTGTGTTTCTGTACCCTTGTCTTCTTGCCCATAAGGTGCAAGAAAAGGTACAGAGGCTAGGGGCCTAGGCTTAGTGAAGCCTAGCGTAAAATGGTTTTTGGTGGCATTAATTGACACATCCCCTTTCTTTTCTTTATTGGATGATGGTTGATGGTTTTGGTTAGAAGCTTTCCCCTGCGTAAAAGGGGCAACCGATGGTTTTGGTACCCTAAGGATAAAAGGCGCCTTAGAAGTAGGCATGGGTGTGGCTGCAGCTTTATCGTTAACGTGAGACCGAGTTATAGCTGGAGAGGGCGTCTAAATAACAAAGGGTGGCCTCGAGATGCCGCTAACTATTGGTGAAGAACCTGCCCCCTGGGGTGAAATGGTAGGTACATGTAAAATAAAGGGTTTTTAGGTGGTACCTTCCCTTCACTGACTGTACTTACCATGTTGATGGTGTACGGTGCATTATTTGCGTTTAACGGGTCTTTGTACATATGCATCACCTGGTTTTCGAGACGTGTTGGACTACTACCATCTAGTTTTAGAGAACCATCATCAATCATGCATTGAATATCGTCCTTCAACACCTAGCAGTAATTGGTATCATGACCACACAACTGATGATAGTCACAAAAATGGTCCAGCCTAAAAGACTTAGGAACTGGCGGTTCGTTAGGTAGGGCTAAATAAGGTTTCTTCAGCAATTCACAATGGTGCCTGTGATTTATTCTGAATATATCCTACCCCTAATAATTGTTTCAATAGTTCCAAATGTTTTATAGGTAGGGCTATATATTTTGAGCGATCTTTACGCTCGAAGATTGGTTTTGATTGTGGAGGCTTTTTAGGGGCAAGTGTGTCTTGACCGGTGCTTCTTGCACTAGCCATGATCTCAGCAAATGTTGTGGGTGCCTTCTTGTTATTCTTGTTTTTAGTGTCCTCAGCCAACATAGCTACTGTCGTCGTCATTGCCTTACCTTTTTGTTTACCCTTATTATTGGCATTTTTATAAGCCACATACGCTGGGTCTTTGCTAGTCTCAGCAACATCTTGGATGCTCTTAGTTTGTGTGAAAGCCTAACTCAAGGAGCGAGGGGCAAGGTAGTACAGTTTAGACTTGATGAAATCGTTAACTGCTCCTTTGAAAATAGCCAATAGATGGGCTTCCGTGATAGGCTCATAGATTTCATTCAGAGTAGTGCTCCATCGCTGTATAAACTTCTGGACTGGTTCAAGCGGGTCTTATTTCAGTCCCATAAGTTGATCTAATGTGACTTTCGGCTTTAAGTTGTATTTAAAGTGAGTCACAAATTGTGTTAGGAGCTCTTCCAAGGTTGAAATGGAAGAGTGAGGGAGTGCATGATATCAGTCCAAGGCTTTACCTGCCAGAGCCATTGCAAATACACGGATAATTGTTTGGGGCCATTTCTGTAATAACAAGGATTCAGACCTGAAGGTAAGAAGATGAGAATTAGGATCTCCTACCCCATTGTATTTAGTAAAATGGGGCAACAACATCCCTGGAGGCAACAACAACATAGGAACCACTAGGTTGATGGGATCATCATGGTAGAAATCCATGACCTCTATCGTATCAGAGCCAGCAGCTTTAAGGCGCTTCACTTCCTCAGTGAGGGTCTAGATAAGTGAAAAAGGTTGATCGAAACCTGTTGATGAAGAAGTTGGCGCTAGAGGAGTAGGGGGTTGGATTGAAAGAGCAGTGCCAGGCAATGGGAATGGAGCAATGGCTTGGCTGATAGGTGGTGCTATAGGGACTATCCCTACAGACGGAGCTACCTGTGAAAACCACCACCCAAAAGGCTGTGTGAAGAAATTGGCCGTTGCGAGTTGTGCAGGATGGAAGGTGTACCGCCTGAAATTGTCGGTCCCCGATTGGAAGGAAAAATAGAGACCGTGGGATCGCAGGATGAGCACAGATGACCCTACCTTCGCCTGAGGGCAAGCTCGAATGCACGAAGGTAAAGTACCTTGAGTGGTCCACACGCAGATCAGACAAGGATTTCCCCGAGCATCACCAAAGTGTTGTACACTGGGTTATGCGTAAACGATGTAGCGGGCGTAAGCAAAATGTAAATGGCGTAACAGCGTAAACAACATAAACTGATATACGCAGCATAAACTAAGCTTAAACCTGAACACAGCGTAAACAGGGTGTGAACCCGAGTGCACAGTGTAACAGGGCGCAAACTGGGTGTAAACTGGGCGTAAAGAGTAAAAAGGATGCCGATAGCGTAAACAGTGTAAACACAGCATAGGCGACATAATCAGAGCGTAAATGTAAACGAGCGTAAGTAGAAACACATGCAAGAAATCAGCGTAAACTGTAAATTGTAAACTATATTATGAAATGGAAATGTAGTGCACCGGTCTAACGCAGTTGTGGCTGAACACAAGGCAGACATCAAGCCCCGGTGCCAAAAACTATACCGCCTGAAATCGTCGGTCCCCGGCTGGAAGGAAAAACAGAGATCGTGGGATCGCAGGACGAGCAAAGATGACCCTATCTTCGCCTGAGGGTGAGCTGGAATGCGCAAAGGTAGAGTACCTTGAGTGGTCCACACGTGGATCAGACAAGGATTTCCCCGAGCGTCACCAAAGTGTTATATGCTGGGTTATGCATAAACGGTGTAGCAGGTGTAAAATGGAGTGAACGGTGAAAACAGGGTGTAAGCAAAATGTAAATGGCATAACAGCGTAAACAGAATAAACTGATATACGCAGCGTAAACTAAGTGTAAACCTGAACACAGCGTAAACAGGGCGTGAACCCAAGTGCACAGCGTAACAGGGCGTAAACTGGGCGTAAAGCGTAAACAGGATGCCGACAGCGTAAACAGTGTAAACAGAGCATAGGTGGCGTAATCAGAGCGTAAATGTAAACGAGCGTAAGCCGAAAAACATGCAAGAAATCAGCGTAAACTGTAAATTGTAAACTGTAAACTGTATTATGAAATGGAAATGTATTGTACCGGTCTAACGCAGTTGTGGCTGAACATAAGGTGGACGTCAAGCCCCGGTGGGTGCAGGGATGTGGCTGGTTCGCACGGTAGGCGGAGCGTAGAGACTGTGCTCGGCGTACAAGAATTCCAGCGTAAGAGGGTTTTAGGCTTTGGTTTGCAGCCTAATTGCTCTTGGGTCTGTTCTGGTAAATTTTTGCCGACCTTGAATACACGGAAAACTGGGCTTTTTATAGGGGGGGTTTTACCGGGAAAATCGGGTTGGGAGAAACGTGACGTGTCGACCGGGTGCGTACAATTTAGAAATATGGTATACGCTAGGCGTATACGCTACATCAGGTCAGTGTATACACTGGACTTGCTGGGCGTGTGAACTTGGGTGGACGCTGGGCATATACATTGGGGCGTATACGCTGATGGATGCTAGCGTATACGTTGGGCATATACGCTGATGGATGCTGGCGTATAGGATGCCAGCGTAAGCGTATAGCATGCCAGCGTAAGTCAAAAATGTGCCCAGCGTATACACATGAAAATGCTTCATTTTAAGGTTAAAAATTGATTTTTGGGTGCTCAAGAGCTACTAGGAACTTTGGGGAATGTCCTGGGGGCTCTGGACGCTCGATTCTGCATGTTTTGATGCATTTCTGGGGTCCGAAAGTCTGTCTACGCTGGCTACACCCTGGCATCTACGCTGGGCGTACAGGAATGGAAGACCATCATTCGGAGCCCAAAATTTGATTTTCAAGTGCCTCAGACCTGCTGGGAACCTTGGGGAAGGTTCTGGGGGGTCCGGATGCTCGATTCTGGCACATTTTGATGCATTTCTGGGGCCTAAAATTCTGTCTACGCTGGCTACACCCTGGCATCTACGCTGGGCGTACAGGAATGGACGACCATCATTCGGAGCACAAAATTCGATTTTCAAGTGCCTGAGACCTACTGGAGACCTTGGGGAAGGTCTTGGGGGGTCTAGATACTCCATGTTAGCATGTTTTGATGAGTTTTTGAGCCCCAAAAGTTGCTGTACGCTGGGCCTTACGCTGGGCATGTGTAGGCCAGCATACAGGATGCATACTTAGTGAAAACAAGGTATTTTGAGCTTAATATTTACCAAGTTTGATGCCAGATGTCATCGTAGTCTTTTGTGGGTCCCAGGGAACTTTTACTTTCTTTCTTTGACTTCGTTTGATGCTATTTTGAGGCTTTCAAGCTTGGTCATGCTGAGGACCAACATGACTTAGATTAATTTCTGTCTTCAAGTGTTAGCCAAAATTTCTGTGGTGTTTCATTGGCCCCTCTTTGTTAATGTCTAGAGAAATTGACCCGAGAGGCATTGACAAAGAAGTACAAAACACCACAAGCAAACTTGGTAGAAACATTGTCCTTTGGCACTTGGCCAGATGTCATCACACTGTGTTCAAAAGTACCTGGGATTGGGAAATGAAGCTTGTAATTGGATTGGGAGATGGAAATTACGGGGATTGGGAACTGATCAAGGGATTATGCATGGTAAATGGAATGCTCTAGTGTGTATACGGGTCATGCTGATCCTTGTCAATAGCCATTGTTTAGCAAACTCAGAATCAAGGCATGAGATGTGCGTCCTTTGGCGGAACAAGACTCTTGTTTAGTGTTTAAGAGGACTTGTCGGCCATGTGATGGTGGGTTACGTTCTCTGGAGGAATAGGCCCTTTTTTTGGTGTTAAAGAAAACCTATTGGTGGAGAGCCAAAGCCACGCAATGAGATGTTACTTGAGCTTTTGAGACATGAGTGTTTGTTTCCAAGACAACTTCCTTCCCGCCTGGGGCCTATGGGAAGTGCTAAGGATCTTGTGGTTCATTTTGCTCTTTTCTCTTTGCTCTATTCTTTTTCTGTCTTTTTGTTTTTTTTTTTGTGTTTTATCTCTTTTTTGGAAAAAGCTTTCTTTCAATTTGTCACTCATGCTCATGTGCCATATTGTGTGTTGCAGTTGCTTAAGAGTGTCACAGCGTGTAACAATGTGCTCAAATTTTTGGGGTGTACTGGGTGTATCTGGGAACTGTAACCGGGTAGGAAAGGGAATAAGAGTGTTGGGGGAAATGGAGAATGCATTGGGAACTGGGAATGTACTTTTGACCAGATTGATTTATCTGGTTGCGTGCGTCAAAAACAATGTGGCACCTTGTCACCGTGATGAAGTGTATCGATTTATGAGCACCACTGGGTGTCATCCTGCAAACACAACTCGAAGAAGACAAGAAAACCACAAGTGAATGAGTTAGCGAACACTTCAGACATGAATGTGACTGATGCAAATGAAGGCACCATGTGAAACTTAAGGCAAACAAAATGAGCAGCAATAGTGTTGTGAGAGCCG
>MNCI01007630.1:241612-259183 GCA_015680685.1 Gnetum montanum
TCACCGAAGTGTTATACGTTGGGTTATGCGTAAACGGTGTAGCGGGCGTAAAACAGAGCGAACAGTGAAAACAGGGCGTAAGCAAAATGTAAATGACGTAACAGCGTAAACAACATAAACTGATATACGCAGTGTAAACTAAACATAAACCTGAACACAGCGTAAACAGGGCGTGAACCCGAGTGCACAGCGTAACAAGGCGTAAACTGAGCGTAAAGTGTAAACAGGATGTCGACAGTGTAAACAGTGTAAATAGAGCGTAGGCGGCGTAATCAGAGCGTAAATGTAAAAGAGCGTAAGCAGAAACACATGCAAGAAATCAGCGTAAACTATAAATTGTAAATTGTAAAATGTATTATGAAATGGAAATGTAGTGCACCGGTCTAACGCAGTTGTGGCTGAACACAAGGCGGACATCAAGCCCCGGTGCCAAAAACTGTACCGCCTGAAATCGTTGGTCCCCGACTGGAAGGAAAAACAGAGACCGTGGGATCGTAGGACGAGCATAGATGACCCTACCTTCGCCTGAGGGCTAGCTAGAATGCACGAAGGTAGAGTACCTTGAGTGGTCCCCACGCGGATCAGACAAGGATTTCCTCGAGCGTCACCGAAGTGTTATACGCTGGGTTATGCGTAAACGGTGTAGCGGGCGTAAAACGGAGTGAACAGTGAAAACAAGGCGTAAGCAAAATGTAAATGGCATAACAACGTAAACAGCATAAACTGATATACGCAGTGTAAACTAAGCGTAAACTTGAACACAGCGTAAACAGGGGGTGAACCCGAGTGCATAGCGTAACAGGGCGTAAACTAGGCGTAAAGCGTAAACAGGATGCCGACAGCGTAAACAGTGTAAACAAAGCATAGGCGGCGTAATCAAAGCGTAAATGTAAACGAGCGTAAGCAGAAACACATGCAAGAAATCAGCGTAAACTATAAATTATAAACTATAAACTGTATTATGAAATGGAAATGTAGTGCACTGGTCTAACGCAGTTGTGGCTGAACACAAGGTGGACGTCAAGCCACGATGGGTGCAAGGATGTGGCTGGTTCGCACGGTAGGCGGAGCGTAGAGACTGTGTTCGGCGTACAGGACTTCCAGGGTAAGATGGTTTTAGGCTCTGGTTTGCAACGTAATTGCTCTTGGGTCTGCTTTGGTAAATTTTTGCCGACCTTGAATACCCAGAAAACTGGGCTTTTTATAGGGGGGGGGTTTTACCCGGAAAATCGGGTTGGGAGGCACGTGGCGTGTCGACTGGGTGCGTACAATTTAGAAATATGGTATACGCTGGGCATATACGCTACATCAGGCCGACATATAGGCTGGACTTGCTGGGCGTGTGAAATTGGGTGGATGCTGGGCGTATACGCTGGGGCGTATACGCTGATGGATGCTGGCGTATACGCTAGGTGTATACGCTGATGGATGCTGGTGTATAGGATGCCAGCATAAGCGTATAGCATGCTAGCGTAAGCCAAAAATGTGCCTAGCGTATAAACATGAAAATGCTTCATTTTAAGGTCAAAAATTGATTTTAGGGTGCCCAAGAGCTACTGGGAACCCTGGGGAAGGTCCTGGGGGGTCGGGACACTCGATTCTGGCACGTTTGGATGCATTTCTGGGGCCCGAAAGTCTGTCTACGCTGGCTGCACCCTGGCGTCTACTCTGGGCGTACAGGAATGGACGACCATCATTCGGAGCCCAAAATTCGATTTTTAAGTGCCTCAGACCTACTAGGAACCTTGGGGAAGGTTCTGGGGGGTCTGGATGATCGATTTTGGCATGTTTTGATGCATTTATGTGGCCCGAAAGTCTGTCTACGCTGGCTGCACCCTGGCATCTATGCTGGACGTACAGGAATGGACGACCATCATTCGGAGCCCAAAATTCGATTTTCAAGTGCCTGAGACCTATTGGGAACCCTGTGGAAGGTCTTCGGGGGTCTAGATACTCCACTTTAGCATGTTTTGATGAGTTTTTGAGCCCCGAAAGTTGCTGTACGCTGGGCCTTACGTTGGGCATGTGTAGGCCAGCATACAGGATGCATACTTAGTGAAAACAAAGTATTTTGAGCTTACGATTTGCCAAGTTTGATGCCAGATGTCATCGTAGTCTTCTGTGGGTCCCATGGAACTTTTACTTGCTTGCTTTGACTTCGTTTGATGCTATTTTGAGGCTTTCAAGCTTGGTCATGCTAAGGACCAACATGACTTAGCTTAATTTCTGTCTTCAAGTGTTAGCCAAAATTTTTGTGGTGTTTCAGAAGGTATAAGGGTGTTGTGCAGTTACCTGTGGGACATGCATGGTAGATGCGGCTAAGGGTTGTACACCATATAACGCAGATTGATTGTGTTGTGCAACAGGCATGATCCACTGACCAGTAGTGGGTTGTTGAACAGATCACTGCGATTGAATGGTGGTTGCGATTTGTTTCCTTGCAATGGGCTGCAACGATAAGGTTTGCACCAGATTTTGCACTGGGTGGGTTATAGGTGTCTTATGAAGTTACACTTGGGGGATGAAATGGGGTGTGGTAGACATAGGTATCACCGATGGAATACTGATTACACGTGGCAAGGAGACTACTCCCATGTTATTTTGAGATGGCATTTGTTCCTGCAAAACTGAGGATTGCGTGGTGGCTTGCGAGACGACGGGAATATGGGTTTGGGTGGTCACAGTTGGGTTGAGATGGGCAACTTCTCCAGGGAGAGGATTAAACAGGGGATTCACATATGTATGGGGGCTGAGGGTATGGTATGAATTCGCATGTTCAAACTGGGCTATGAATTCATCTTCCTCCTCCTCCTCATTTTGAGGTTCTAAAATAGACCGTGTAGTCTGATTCCTAGCCATAACCAGTTGGGACAGGAGTTCATGATAATGATCAGTTAGGGGGTTAATGTCATACGCAGTAGGGGTGAAGTCTTGACCCCCTCTGTGGATCAGCTCGTAATTTAGTTTTGCCTCCATCTCGGTCCAGCTAAGGGCAAGATTTTCCTGGATCTTGACGCAAATGAAATTATACTCTTCAAGAGTCAAGATGGTGAGTGAAGGATCTTTGCCCTGTAATCTCAATGAACGAAACGACGGTCCCTAAGGTCCTATTGTGCTGAAAGTTGGTCTGGGAATGGTGATGGGATTCACGGACATGGCACCCGAGTCAGTAGTGATCATAGAGGCAGTGGTTGCATATGCAGAATCCATCTCTCAGATAGGTCAATGATAAAAAATGATAGGATTTAAAAGGCAATGGCTAAATAGAATTATGATTTTGCTTTCTACCCTGTAGGATTCCAAATGAATCGTTACTGTGACCTGAAACACCACAAAATTTTGAGCTTAGTACTTGTCCAACAAGAAGCAGGTCCCTGGGACCCACAGACGACCTCGGCTACATTTGGTGTCACACATTCCAAATTTGGACATCAAAATACTTAATTTTCGCTAAGTATACAGTGGCAGTGTATACGCCCAGCATATACGCCCAAGTTCACACCCACAACGTATACGCCCAGCGTATACGCCTGGCATTCTCAGTGTATACACCTGGCATACACACCTCACATGTATGCTCGTCAAGAACAGCAATAGACGTGTACGCCTGGCGATGAAATCTCCAAAGACAGCATGAAGACAACACTGAAGAGCAAGGATTGAAGCAAGTCAGAAACCATCAGCGTATGCGCCCCAACGTATATGTCTAGTAGCCATCAGCGTATACGCCCAACCATTATCAGCGTATACGCCCAGCCATTGTCAGCATATATGCCCAGCGTCCATAGTATATACGCCAAACACATCCAGCATATACGCCCAGCGTATACACCCAGAGTCTACGCCTGCCTGGTACAGTGTATACACTCAGCAGATGTAATATATTGTACACTTGTAAATTTTACGCCCTTTTGCACCCGGTCAACATCCACGTGTCGCCCAACCCGAGTCTAGCGTAACAACCGGTATAAAAGCCCTGATTTTCCACTTGATCCAGGTCGGCTGGCAAAAATCCGAAATCATACCAAAGAGAAATTACGCTGCGAACCAGAGCACAAAACCCTCTTACGCTGGACAACCCTATACACTGAGGAGACAGCCTCTACGCTGCGCTTACAGTGTGATCCAGCCATTGTCATCCTTGCATTCGCCGGGGCTTTCGTCCACCTTGTGTTCCATTCACAACTGCGTTTGACCGGTGCATTGTACTTTCATTCTGTAATGCCATTGTTACATTTTCTTCCCATAATCGTTTACACTTTACATTAATTTTTGTACATACTCTGTTTACATCTGTTTACGTTAATGCTCTATTTGCATTGGTTATATTGCTTATGCTCTATTTACGCCCGCTACGCCGTTTACATATAACCGAGCGTATAGCACTTCGGTGTATGTTCGGGGAAATCCTTGTCTGATCCACGTGCAGACCACCCAAGGTACTCTACCTTTGTGCATTCCAGCTTGCCCTAAGATGAAGGTAGGGTCTTCTGCGTGCATTCGGTGATTCCACGGTCTTTATTTCCTTCCAGCCGGAGACCGACGATTTCGGACGGTACAGAAATTGGCGCTAGAAGGAGGGCCTCCTAAAAACCTTACCTGCAAATTTCCCAGCATCTACACCACCAACCACACGCTGCTTTCTGCTAAAACCCTCCTAGCATCTACGCAGCTCGGTCTGAAAACCTAGCCTACAAACTATCTAGTGTCTACACTGTTCAGTGTTTACGCTATCGCTGTTAAAACTTAATCAGAAAACCATACACTGCATTCTTTATGTTGTGCCTTGTTTTACGCTGCACCTTGTTTTACAATGTACCCTAACGCTGTATATGCTCTCTACCATATACGCTGAGCCACTTTCGTCGTAGACTCATCTATGTTGGCCATATACACTACGAACATACATGCTGTATACGCTATCATTATATGCTGTTAGTTGAAGCGTATACACTGTACGCTGCACAGTACATTAATTTCACATTTCTAGACCGTGTCGTACATCTTCAACCAAGTCATCATAAACCCCATAAACATCACCGTTGCCACCACTCAAGTCACTAACATCCTAGACACCATAGCTATCCAACAGCCCATCACACAACACTCGAGAGTACAACCCACAACGGGGTCCCACCGATCCCTAAGGTTGCAAGGAAGAGACCCAGCCTCCAACATTATAACCTAGGACTAGTATAATTTCATATGTATTAAGATACAAGCCGGCCTACCTGTAGATCGAGCTGAAATGGAAATAAAGAGGCAATTCGAACTCTTTTACAAGGGGGGACGCGAGTTCATCCCTTCCCCGTATGATGTAATCCCTATTCCAGAGCAATACTTGGAGCTCATCACACAGGTCCTCCTGCAAAGGTGCCACTCGTTGGATCAGCCTGCAGTGGATCCCCAACTGGAAGAAGAGGACGAATTCATTGCCCAATCTGAACATGAGGACTCCTATCACACTCTTAGTCCGCAAACACATATTAATCCCATGTTTCATTCGGGTACAGGGGAGATCATGGCCCTCCAACACCTTAGGTTCACCCACGCCCAAGCACCACCACCAGAAACATCAGCGCTAGTGCATATTTCTCCCCCGAGCGACCCCCAACCCAACACATTCCCTTTCGCAATCATCCCCGCTATAGCTACAGGCTCATCCTCACAAGCACCACCCCTCACGATAGCGTGGGAGTGACATTTCCATCCCGAGTGATAGGGATGCCACATGTGATACCAGCATCCACATACGCTCACTACATCCCACACATTCAAACGCATGCAGCCCCCTCGACCGTCGTAATCCAACAGGGAGTCCCTTCGCACAACCTGGCTGGGCAATGGCCAGCGATGGGTGTGCCGTCACATCAACCCTCTCACCACCACGTGCCACCCCATATGATTCCACCAGCTAACATTCCCCAGGTATAGCCCCAACCACAGCAACAATAGCCTTTCCCCTATAACGTGCCATCCTTAGTGCCACCCACTATAAACTTCCCACAAGCACAACCTCCGACCGCGCTTCTTTCAGCCTTTCAACCCACCATCCAACACTCTAACCTGTATAATATACCACAACCTCAAGCCATTGTGTCACCGAACGCCCAAGACTGGGCAGATGCTAAAACATTAATGCAGGAACTCACTGACGAGGTAAAGTACCTCAAAACGGCTGCTAACGAAGAGCTGAAGGTAGTGGACTTCTACCACGATGACCCCATCAGTCCTTCTTTCCCGCCTCTAACCTTGCCCAAAGGCATATCATTGCCAACACTAACTAAGTATAACAGGGAGATGGACCCCAATGCACATCTCATAACATTTAGGTTAGAATGTGCATTACTCCAAGCATGGCCCCATGCCATTCTGCGAGTATTCCCTATGTCCCTTGCTGGGAGAGCACTTGATTGGTACTGGGCCTTGCTGAGGAACTCTATATTTTCCTTGGAAGAGTTGTTACATCAGTTCATGACCAGGTTCAAATATAACTTGAAACCTGAAGAGACATTGGATAGCCTCATACAGGTTAAACAAGCACCGCTTGAACTTGTACAGAAATTCATTCAAAGGTGGAGTGCCGCTCTTAATGAGCTACATGAACCAATTCCCCAGACATACCTACTCACAATTCTAAAAGGGGTCGTTAATGGCTTCTTCAAATCCAAATTGTACTATCTTAATGTGCGTAATCTTAACCAAGCTTTTGTACAGATCAAGAACATAGAAGAGGCGGCTCAAAACAGCCGCGACCCTGCATACTTATCCTTTAAAAATCAACACACTAAAAAAGTTAAGGAGAAAGCTAAGGCAACTATAGTAGAAATAGTGGGAACGCAACAACAAAACAAACCACTAGTAACCCCTACTAACTATAATAAACCTACTCCCGCAACTGCGCCGGAATCATCATCATCGCAGAACCCAACAACAAACCATACGCGAAATTTCAAGAGGAAAGAACCCTCTCAATATACGCCTCTACCAATAAAGCCATCCCAGCTCTTTGATCAACTCCTGAAGGCCGGGTTAATGAAACATAAATAGTTATCCCCTACAGCCATCTAGAGACACGACCGGTTTTGTCAACTCGTTCAGAACCCAAGCTTAGCAACACCGGATGAGGCACCAGTGCCCAAAGGTTTTAGAATGGATCGCTTCTGCGATTATCACCAACGCAATGGGCACGACACGGATTACTGTTTCACCTTAAAGTAGGACATACAACGGATGATCAACGATGGCCAAATCATCTTTGATGAGGCCAACCCGATCCAACCGTAGAATCAAGCTATGGGGGTGTATAAACACCCTCTAAACACCAAAGAGGCGTCGTATGTTATCAATACAATCTACCTTGATGATGATTCCGAGAGACCCAACATTAACACCGTCTACCCTGAGTGTAAACAACAAACACTTAACAGGCCGTTTATAGTTCGTGCTCCTGCTCCTGCATCCACATCCACGTCCCAACCACCGCGTGCCTCGCAGCGACCATATTTTGTTCAGGTGCCTCCAACCGTAGCAACATCTAACACCATGACACGCGACAAACCATACGTGGTGCGTGTCCCTCCCGTCATTCCCTCAAATGCACCAACCCCTTCTACTCGACTTGTCCCTTTCGTAGTCCGAGTACCACCAGCAGTCGCAACAGCGGAGGTCCAACCTCCACCGAAACCAACCCCATATGTCGTTAGAATACCCAAAAATCCTAGTGATTACCAAGCCTCCACCTCACAAACACCAGGCAAACCCACTCCCTACGTCATTAGGGTACCTGGCCAGCCTTCCGTTCAACCACACCTGGCTGTCCAAACACAACCTCGCCTAGCTCCATATGTGGTAAGAACCCCAGGGTAACCCGAGGCTCCAAGGCCAGCTCCACCCCCACGCCACACACGAGAATGCTTAGCAGATAGGCTTACACGTGAACGTGTGGAGAAGGAATGCCAACGGTTAGCTGTGGGACCACCTAAGCCCACTCCACTTAACTCCATACCTATGTCGTCACCTAACAACCAACCGAACAAAGGCAACGAAGGTGAATCATCTGAAAAACATGAACCACCTAAAACAACAGTTTCGAACAAGAATGACAAATCAACAAAACATGAAATAAAACTGTTGGGCCCAATGGACCTAGTCATTATCAATAAAAACGTCCCCAACAGTAGAGACTTCGCAACAGCTTTGACACAAGTCACCCAAGCATTGAAGCAAAAGAACACTTCACTAAGCTTGTACAACTTGGTTCTAACATCCCAAACACATCGGGAGGATTTAGTACGTATGTTAACGTCGATCCCAGTAAGTGAGGACTTGCCCCCAAATGAACCCTCCATTGATGTGGTAATGTACTTGCCTCACAGGACAACTCCTAAACCATTAAGCTTCCAGAATGACAATATTAAGGTGGACAAGACAATAGGGGAGATAACAACAGCCCCCATGTTCATAACGATACGTATAAACCAGTTCAAGATACATAGGGTCCATGTCGACGATGGAGCTGCCACAAACGTAGTACCATACCCCATCGTTGAACAACTAGGGCTTACTAAGTTAATCAAACCAACTTCAACTACATGTTTAAAATCATTCAGCGGGTCACGCGTGATGGTCAAAGGCATAATGACCTTAGACTTCATAGTGGGGGATCAATTTCCCACGTCCGCCGATTTCCTAGTGGTCGATGAAATGCCAGGATTCAACTTGATATTAGGAAGACCCTAGTTGGCCCAACTAAAAGTGGTCTTCTCCCCTATACACCAAGAGATCCACTTGGCTTACAAAGGTGGTGAAATCATTATACATGGGGAAACCGCTATATCCATTATTTCATCACACGTGGACATTGACCAAGGCTCAGAGGTCAAGCTTGAAGAGCCTAAACGAAATGATAAAAATGCGCAACAACTGGTAAATAGTAAACCTTTGAACATGAAACAAGATCTGCCTAAAATGGAAACACCTGCATCCGACATTGTACATACACCATCTTGATTAGAAACTAACATAGAACCCCCACCAACTACTGCAACATCTAAAAACACTAACACATAAGCCATTCCATCCGACGTACCTTGGACTGCATTACCATTTAATGTGATCAGCGAAGGAGATGCCGAATACAAAATCGTACCAGCTAATACATCGCTTGAAATAAAATTTAAAAGAATCAAAACACTATTAAAATAATGTCGTCTCAAACATGTCCGAAATGACGTTAAACTACAACAAATCAAAAAACACTAAGCTACACTTCAAGTCTGGAATGACATTAAACTATCATGTCCGTAAAGATGTAAAACTAGCCACGATCAAAAATGATCGGTCAACCAAGAAACCCATCCGCGTTATTTGGAATGTTACTTGTTTACGATGGGGCCCAAAATGGCCTTAAACTAGGCATGCAGGCCCGAAATGTCCTTAAACTAGATCACACACTTGTGCTTCGTTTTCCTCTTATGATTACATCTGCATATTACACTTAAAACAAATGAAAAAATAAACCAAAATATTTTACATTGTTGTGTCATGTGTGCAATCAAACTCAAAATCAACAAAAAAAAATTTTATACATGCAATGCTGTGCAATTATAAGTGTCAATTGTTTCCATTTAGCTCAAAGTTTTCAAATTACAATTCCCGTATCAATTTGAGTCAGCATAGTTCTAAAGACAAAACTAAAAAAAACTAAGTATCTGGGACGGGAGGATTGTCCCCTTTAGATCCACCAGTGTCAGCGGCCTCTGCTCCACTGGGGCCAGCCTCTTGAGCATCGTCACCACCTTCATCCTGAAAATACCAAATGAAATAACCAATATAAGAAAAAGAGAGCATCAAAATTTCAAACATTCTTTAGCAAATCAATTTCACAATGATAAAATACTTACCATAGGAGACCTCCCCAAGCCAAACTCCAATCGACGAAGGATTTCCTCCTCCGAAACACTAGCCCAATCTGTCTCACCAAGGCCTAGGTCGATGTCCGCCAAGGCCTTTCCTTTGTCAATAGCCGACCAGACAGGATGTTTCAAAGGAAATTCACCCACAGTAACTTCCCCAGAAGCAGTGGTAATAACCCTCTTAGGAGATTCCATCTCAACTATGGTGTTCTCCGCAAAAGTATCAAACGCAGAACGTAAGCCCAAACCCTCTACGAACATCTCAAGTTGTCGTTTCTCTATAGAAACTTCTTTCAATGATTTCTTATAGTGGTGCTTATGATTTTTCTCATCTTGGCCCCACTTACGCACCTTGGAGGCAAATGCCTTCCAATCCTGGCACTTCAAATTCAATAAGTCTATTTGGACTTTACGTTTCGCGAACCTCCAAGTTAGTGATGCATGGCGATTTAACAAGTTCCAATATCTATTGTACATAATCTCGGATGTTCGCCAAGACCTATCACCTGCTAATCGGGCTAAAGCGAAGTCATAACAAGCTTTGAGGTCATCATGTTCAGCTGATAACTCAGAGACTTCCTTCTCCTTTTTCTAGATCTGCAACCATAGTTGTTCGATGGATCGCCTACAGGTCCACACCGACTTGGTGTTATGGACAAGGCTTTCCACCACCTCATTGTAAATTAGCCTTGGTACCTATTCCACTTCTGAGGGTAGTGTAGCCAAACTGTCAATGCTGATTGTCTCAGCAGGATCCCACCTCAGCTTGGCGCCTATGCGCACAAAAAGATCAAATGTTAAGACAATAGAAAATGGGTATGACACTCTAAAATGAAAAGCCATTCAAAAACATTATACCTATTTCAGGGTGGACCTCCTAAATTCGTTCGACAACTTTTTCCACGATTCCAGCCACAAAATCCATCTTACTTGGCATTTCTGACCAAGTAAATGGTTCACGAGTGTGAGAACTAACCTCAACAGTCCTCTCAGGGGGAATCATCTTCATCGGTACATCTAACCACACCGTCCTAGTTTCGCTCCCTTTGTCTAAGAAAAGAATGAAAATATAAAGAAAAAATACCATATAAATGATAACTAACAGGAAAAAATAAAGAGAAAACATACCATGCCCCTCGTCACCCTCTGGAGGATCGCCTAAATCAATATCTCCCTGGAGAAAACTGTGAAACATTTGTTCGACACCACTCTGGTCATCCAACAGTTCAGTTTCCGTGGTGTGTTCCTTTAGCTCCTTTGTTCCTCCTCCCTGATCATTACCCACATTTTCCTCTTCATTATTCATCTCTGTATTCATCTCCTCCTCCTCCATAATGGTTTCTAGCACTTGCTTCCTCAGTTCTCGAATCAAGCCAAAGACGTTAGTGACATGTAAGCGATTGAAAAGAAAAATTATGAACAAAATAAAAACAACAAAACAATAAGCTGGCAAAGTCTACATACCAGGCATCTTGAACCTTATGCGCTTCACTCACTGCTCGCTCACATTTGAAATGTCCCCAGTTGGGTGTTCTTGTCTCTTCAGCTTTGTCTTGGCCTGGCCCACAGTTTCTTTGATAACCCGCTCAGCTCTTCTTGCAGTGAGGGGTACATCATCCGGCTTTAACCCCAGACTATCACAAGTATGAATGGAGGTACCCGATGATCCCCCAGTCGTAATAGATATGGGCTCGTCGATGCCTTTAGATGCATCCTTTGACTGCGCTGTTTCGAACAAGTGATTGATCCACCGATAGGATAGTTGACCCCGATCCCGTAGAACAAACTTGTTACCCGCGCGAACTACCAAAAACTCGGTGAAGAGACAAAGGTAGCCAGCAAAGAATGTAAAGGTGAAGTGGGATTGCACCTTGACATTTGAG
Organism: Gnetum montanum; assembly: GCA_015680685.1. Classification (NCBI taxonomy): domain Eukaryota; kingdom Viridiplantae; phylum Streptophyta; class Gnetopsida; order Gnetales; family Gnetaceae; genus Gnetum; species Gnetum montanum. Next base: position 253,413 of record MNCI01007630.1, read on the forward strand.
CAAAACCACACTATCTCCTTGTGCAAGCCCGACAATAGAAATTCAGCCCAGTTATAGCGCATGTCAGTTTCCAGGATAGTTCTCATAACGCACATAGCCTCAACCCCAAGGCTCTTCACCTAAGAAAGGGTTTTTGGGAATACCTGTGCCCTAAACAGGGGATACAGCTTATTCACCTCCTCAACCTTTGTCTTCCCCTGCATTGGGAACCCCTTGGCACCCTTGGCCAGGCCCAACCAATCCTCCAACTCGTGCACCGTATGGAGCTCTTTATGAGCTCTGTCTAGAACTACACTTATGCCATCTTTCGGTACCTCAAATAAGTTTGAGAAAAAATCGGACGATAGATGGAAAGATACCTTAACACCCTTAATCCGGGTGCTGTAGTACAAGATAAACTCATTAAAAGAATCCACGATCCCAATCATTTCCCCTATTGATACATCAGGACTTGGGGTCATGAAGAGCTCCATCAGGCTAGCATTACCTAAGCAGTGAACAATAGATGGAGAAGCATGGTTGTGCAACCATTTTTGGGCCTTGGTCACCTCTCCAAACTTCATTGACAGTGTTGTCTCAGTTCGCTCAGTTGTGACAGGATCCCCGCCAGGAGGCGCATCAACTACAAATGCAATATAAGGTTGTCGCATCAGTATAACCCTTGGTAGTTAAAACACGTTAGCACATCCAAAAGACATTTTTATTTACCTCCTATAGTAGACTTGGATGTTCTACTTAGACCAGAGTCACGAGGGAAAACTAGCCCCTTGTCCGACGAATCTTTATCCAGCCATCCACGAGCTTGGCACAATGCCAACGCTCTAGAGAATCATTGGTGAAAATAGATGATATCCCCCTTCATTAGACCTATTACAGCTTTACGAAGGGTGGGGCCCTCCATAAATGCCTCTAAAGAGGTACGAGTTAAGGCGAGCCCATCATCTTCAACACATATTCCTTCCGCATTAACCTTTGGCCTACAAACGAGCAGATATTAGAACTCAGGCAAATACCAAACAATGAAAAGAAGCAATAAATTTGAACGGTCCTACCTGTCCACTCGGTATACTGTGCCGAGAGGGTTCTGGAATAACGTATGTGCACACGCAGCTAAAAATAAAGTATTATCGAGGTAGTCCTGCCCTCGTGGTAATCGAGGCCACACGCGTGCTAATAGGCGTGTGGACTTAGGCCCGTGGGAAGAACCATCCTCATTCATAAACTTCCCCTCATTGATGTCTTCCATGAAGACAAGGACATCCTCCGCGGCTCCTGGTAGCATTGCCTCAACTATGCTCCGCGCTACCAATTCACTCAGGTGTGACCAGATGACTACTTCAAAGTTGTCCAATATGAAGGACAGGAATTCAGACGTGCCTTCTTTGAAACAAACCCCGTTGTGTTCCACGGTTAGGTTCGGGGTAGGCTCACTTGCCTCCATGGGGCTAAACCATGTCAGCACCCTGAGAAGCTCAACCACGAGGAGAAAAGGCTTGGTGTCCCTGCAAACAACCAGAGTACCCACGTAAAATCATTTGTGCTTCAAAACAGTGTGAAAAACAAAGGTTCACATCGCAAACTGACACTTAGAAAATTTTCTAACTGTTTACGCCCAGTGTATACGCTGCTAAACCTAGCGTATACACTACCAAAATTTGTTTACGCCTAGCGTATATGCTGCCTAACCCAGCGTATACACTGACAATTAACTATTTACGTTGACGCTCGAACCTCTTACGCCCAGCGTATACACCGAAGAAACCCTCAACGTATACACCGTCACAATGAAAATAGAGCTTACGCTGATAGAACAGAAAACTTAGACTAATAAAACTTCGCGCATAGAGAACTTATTACGCCGTGGTTTACGCTGATATAATCGTGTAGGAAAATTGTTTATGCTGATAAAACCGATTACGCCCTAACAGTCTACGCTAACTTGACTTCACGCTATGAATTTACACTCGGTGTATACGTCGAAACCCTCCAAGCTAACTTGTTATGTTGGGTGTATACGCTCGGCGTACATGCCGAGATTGTGTACAAGACCGTCTACGCTATGAAAGTAATAAACAAAGATAGGATCAGAGCCTACCTGTGTAATGTTCCAGGCCATGATGGAATCCTTGGCCAAGGCAGGCACTGCAACATGGCTTCCCTCTCCTCTGTGAAGGTCAAGTCAGGACTCTTCCTCCCCTACCCTTCCACCTCCTTGCCCTTTCCCATTTCGGCATCTACACTGGGATTGATGGCTTACGCTGAGGGTTGGGATTCTGTATGCCTACGCTCAGCCTTCTACACTCAGCGTCTACGCTGGGGTTTAGGTTTGGCATCTACGCTGGGGTTTGGGTTACACTTATATTGGGTTCCACAGTTTATGCTTACACTCGCTCAGTCGCTTACACTCAGAATGAAATGTAACAAATGAAGCTCGCCCCCCCCTTTATATAGCGCTCCATTGATGCTGACGCCACCGCTTATGCTGCCATTGCTCCTTTTTGCCATTTTGTGCATTTTTACTTATTTTTCACTAAAATTTGCCCAGAATAATGATAAAAAAATATATAAAATAGAAAATTGCTACATCCCGGTTCCCTCGTGGATCCCATTCTGGACGTTTACGTTGAACATTCCAGCGTAAACTACCACCACGGCCTGGTATGGCCTTAAACTACCGTTACGGCCTGGTATGGCCTTAAACTGCCACCCCCAGATTACATGTGGCCCGGTAAGGCATTAAACTACCACTTGTGGCCCGGTAAGGCCTTAAACTACCATGCATCTCGGTGCGACGATAATCCACCATTATGCATGTACACATAATTTGAAATTACCAAAAACATAGAACGATGTCCATTAGCTTATTCAGCTTTCCATTTATTGGCAGGAGCAGGCTCGATGGATTTCCAGCACTTAACCGCACCGTTAATCATTGACGGACCATATGGCAAAATTACAAGAGACATTGATATAAACCTCATCCATTTAAGTTCATCAACGGATGATGTAGTCATAGCCTCAACACAACAAACAATAGATAACTACGAAGGTATGACAAAATCCCTCGACATAGAAGTCAAAAATATCACTGAAGACCCGTTGACCAAAACCCCCATCATTATGCTCGATGGGGAAATTAAAATACTAAAATTAATCACATTACTAAAACCGCACCTATCCAAAAATATTGAGGATGTGCTTAGGGAAAATATGAAAGCATTTGCTTGGTCCTATACAGACATGCCCGGGCTAGACCCCTGAATTGTCCAACACAATATTATCCTTGACCTGAAGTTGAGACCGGTAAAACAAAAAGCATGAAAGGTTAAACCCGAGGTGGCATTAGCAGTTCGTAATGAGATCACCAAGCTTTATCAAGCCGGCTTCATTCGCGTTGTTGATTACGTCGAGTGGGTGTCCAACATGGTCATTGTTCCGAAGAAGAACAGAAGCATTCGCTTATGCATTGACTTCCGGGATTTGAATGTTGCAACCATAAAAGATGATTTTCCTCTACCCAGCATTGATCAGCTTGTTGACTCGACCATGGGGCACGCATTATTATCTTTTATGGACAGGTTCTCGGGATACAATCAAATACGCATCAACCTAGAGCATCAGCTTCGGACAACCTTTATGACACCATGGGGAACCTTTTGTTACACAATGATGCCCTTTGGTCTTAAGAATGCTGGGGCCATGTATCAAAGAGCGATGACATTCATCTTTAGCAATTACATATTACACTCACTCAACGATTACGTGGATGACATTGTGGTTAAATCAAAAATAGAGGAACAACATGTACAAGATCTCGACTTAGTATTAAAACGTTGTTTAAAGTATGAATTGAGACTCAACCCGAAAAAATGTGTCTTCAGCGTCAAGACAGGAAAAATGCTTGGATTTATAGCCTCAGAAGCGGGGATACGAGTAGACCCTGATAAGTTTAAGGCCATAACAAACCTAAAACCACCAGGTAACCTTACTAAACTTCGAGGTCTACAGTGTAGATTACAGTTCATCAGGCGCTTCATAGAAAAATTGACAGACAAGATAAGAGCTATGAACCACTTGTTATGCAAGAATGTCCATTTTGAATGGACTCTGCAATGTCAACAAGCATTTGAAAACATTAAAAAGGCACTTGCCCGATTACCCACGGTCTATCCACCCCAAAATGATAAATTGTTTTACATCTACCTTGCTACTTCGGATTCGTCAATCGCGTCTATGCTTTGTCAGAAACTAGATGACTGAATCGAAGTCCCTGTATATTACTTTAGTCATGCATTAGTTGCCCACGAGAAAAGGTATAATGACATGGAGAGATCTTGTTTAGCTTTGGTCTTCTCTTTGAGAAAGTGGCAGCATTACCTCTTCTGAAACCAAGTTAACATAATTTGCAAGGATAATGTGCTAAGGGCAATAACAGGAAACATTTACGAAACAAGTCGAATAGCCCATTGGAAAGCCATGATAGCTGAGTTTGACCTATACTATGTAGCACAATCATCAGTCAAGGGTCAATCTATAGCAAATCAAATGACCACATCACCAATGCACGACCAAGCGATAATAGAGCCAAAATTCCCAGATGAGAATATAAGCGCCATAGACACAGTGCCCAACGACTACGATGCCATCCTAAACTTTGACAGAGCATCCACCTCTCGAGGGGGAAGTGCAGCCGCTGTCATCACCTATCCCTCCGGGGAGATCTGACCCTTTGCTTACCATTTCAACTTTCATTTTACCAACAAGATAGTAGAGTACGAAGGTCTCCTTAGAGGTCTCGCGGTAGCACTGGCTTCAGGCATCACATGGCTAGTAGTCAAAGGAGACTCACAACTAGTCTTAAACCAAATCACAGATGTTTACACATGTAAAGCCCAACATTTGCAACCATACTGCAACTTGGAAAAACACCTAATGAGGCAATTCGAAAACATTGATGTGCAACACGTTTCTAGAAATGATAACACCATCGCAGACGTGTTAGCCACATTAGCATTGAACATATCGCCGGACATGTTCCACGCATTACCAAGCTCCGTGACCAGTTGTGCCGAACCAATAACCAATACTATTAACACACTACCGATTGCATATGTTAGTACAACACACGTAATAGAATGGTACGACGACATAAAAGAATACCTTCTATGCGGTGAAACACCCCGACATCTAACAAATGCACAGAAAGACACAGTGCGAAAACGTTCTAAGTAGTATACTTTGGTAGGGGACACACTGTGTCATCGATCCTACGAAGGCATACTGCTAACATGCATTAGTAGTATTGATGCCCAAACTATTGTTGAATAGGTACATGAGGGACTATGTGGAGGACACATAGCGCCAAAAGCCATGGCAACGAAAATAAGACGTTTAGGCTACTATTGGCCACACATGAAATACGACTGTCTCTCCAAAGTCAAAACATGTAGTACTTGTCAAAAACATAGCAATCTAATACATGTCCCACCAAATGAGTTGCATACAGAGTAAATCACATGGCCCTTCCAAAAGTGGGGGTTGGACCTTATCGGCCCAATAACATCCTCATCCTCTGCAGGGCATGGTTTTATCATAACCACAACAGAATACTTCACAAAGTGGGTAGAAGCTGCTCCCCTTCGAAAAACCACATCTAAACACGTGTGCAACTTCATTCTCGAAAACATTGTAACCCGTTTTGGCATTCCCATGACAATCATCACCGACAACGGACCACAATTTAGCAGTGCCGAGACCAAAACCTTTTGTGA